>QEPC01007512.1:11720801-11755818 GCA_003113815.1 Sphenodon punctatus
TTTTTACCCCTTCCCTCTAACTTCAGAAGCAAACATGGTTGCCACCTCCCTCGGGACTTTCGCTTGGAGAGGGTGGGGCCATGCCAGCAGGGGCGGGACCCACTGGCTGTCGCATTCGTTTCCGACATAACCCTTCCCCCTGCAGTCAGAAAGGAGCACAGCAGCCACTTGACCCCACCCTTAATGGAGTGTTACAATGCCATGGTGGCCATGTCAGAAGGGTGGGTGGGTGGGTGTGTGAGCGCCATGTGGGCCCCTGGATCCAGTTCCTGCTCCCAAGCACCTGTGAAGACTGAGCCTAGGGCACGTGAGCAGAGAGGAGTCCATGTACAGAAGGACAGGGGACAGATTGTGGCACAGATTCATTATCTGGATCTTCCTCTTCCTCAGCGCACCCCTTAAGCGCCTTTGCCGCCAGTGCCTTCTACGTGTTCAGAGCTTGTACACAATTTCAAAGTAGCCCCCTGGAGCGTGGAAAGGTTCCCTACCCCTGGCATAGGAGATGTGACCCACGCTGCTACCAATGTCATAGTGAAGGGGGGACAAAATTCAGGAAGTGACAGCCCCATGCCCCTAAATGTGGGGGTGTCTCTCTCTCACACACACACACGTTCTAAAAATCAGACTGGCAAGAGTCAAAGTAATTACGATACCACCTTTAATCTGACCGACATCTATGGGTGAACACGTGAAAGCTGTTGGAGTTACACAGAGATCATCTTTGCCGAGGAACAAAATGGTCAGAGCAGCATAGACTGAGCTAAATAATACCCAAAAAAAGCTAGGTCTGATTAGTCTAGTGGTCAATTAGCACACTACTACTCCACTCCGTTTTGGATCTCAAAAAGGCTCATTCCCACGACACTCTTCTGGATTGGGTAGTACCCCAAACTCACATTCTGGGCGTTGTGGTAAATCCTTACCACTTCCTGGTGGTCCTGGATGATCCCTTGCTCTCTGCCACCTGATGCAAGGAACCATTGCAATGACGAGAATTAGCAGCTGTGTGAATGCCTTGCTCCTGGGCAAGATGAAGGAACCAGTGGGTGAGTTTACAAGGAAGGAAGGGTGTTGTGTGAACGTGCCGTCAGACCTTCCACAAACACCTTTAAAAGATGGGTGTGGGAACTACAATTCATAACCATATGTGATACCAAGAACAATGAACTAAATAAAGATGCTGGCTTCATGACTCATTGAAACCATCTCTAACCAACTGTCTGTTTACTCTGTATTGTTTTGGCACTGTTTAAAGTGCTAATACTACTTAGCAGTTTTCAGCAATTAAGCCATTTTACATAGGGAAGGGAGCTCCAGTGATCTATAGAAACTAAAGCACAGCGCACAGGTTAAATGACCTGACTAAGGTCACACACGAAATCAGGGGCAGAGCAGAGACTAGAATCCCAGTCTCCTGCCCTCCCCCACCAGGTCAGGCAAGAGTAGCAAACATGCATTTCACTGCACAAGCTAATTCAGAAAAAAACTCTCCTCTCAAGAGGTCAGGGCTGGATGCAGACAGCACAACCACTCAGGACGTCATGGGCTGGGGGAGCCCACAGTGGCTTGAATTACATGAGAACTGTGAAGCAATTTCAAATGACAACATGAGTGAGAGAATCGATGGTATAAAACGTGGGCCCACCAACAAGGCTGGCCTTAATACAGGGTGACGTTCCGGGTGACATTATTTTCTCTAATTCCAGAGGCCCCCACAGTGATCCCAGTTTTCACCAGCAGGGCGCCACTGCCCCCCAACAACGGGGCTCCAAACATGACCACCTCTAGGCCCCTATGGAGGACATCCCTGAGGAGACCATGGGGGAAGGCCAACAGGACCCCGCATTTTATATTCAACCTGTGTCCCGCAAATCCTAATGCCAGCCTTGCCCATCAAGGCTCAAACACGGGGAGTCCTGGTCCGTGGAGGGCCCAGGGAAATTCAGGAGGGGGCACACATTAAGCCCATGAGGCAACTAGAAGTAACAGCCTGCACATGACATTGCAGGCTTCTATGTTGAGTTTTATGAGGGGGATTTAATGTTGAACAGAGCATTACAAAAAGAAATTATGGTAACATTTGCCTTTTTCTAATGGGCAAATCAGCAAACATTCCTATATCTGTTAGCCTTATCGTGGGGCGATCAGCCCGGGCCCCACTATTTTCTCACCTCCTTGGTGGGGTCCCACTGGCCCTAATCTTTCACCAGGGCAGGGGGTGGGACCTCGACTCCCTTCCAGCAGGTGCCAAACACAATCCCCTCTAGGGCCCCACAGAGGGTGAGATCACGTGGACAGGGGCCCGGCCTTTAATCTTTGACCTGCACCCCACAGATTTTAAGTCTGGCTCTTGTTATGGGCTCATTCCACCTAGGGTTGCCACCTATGCAAGTCTTTAAGGATCACTTATGAAAAATACATGTTTCAGGGCCTGCAACATGTATTTTTCATAAGTGATCCTTAAAAACTTGCATAGGTGGCAACCCTAATTCCACCCAGGGCCCCAGCTTCCTTGGAACCAGCACTGCACAAGGCCTGTCAGCTATTTGTCAAACCTTAGGGTCTTAACAAACGAGACGTTAGCCCACACCAGGTGGGTGTCCACCTGCCCATTTATTAGGTGTTCACACGCCACCGGGCATGGGGCCACACCACCCACGGACCCGCAGCCCCCACTCACAGCTTGGAGTCGGAGGATGTGGACCTGCTGGCTAATGCGGGCCGACATGCACCCGTGCATCCGCATTCCATCCCTTAGGACGCGTGCAGCGTACACGTCTGCCAGGACCATGGAGAGCCACAGGCAGGAATCCGTGAGCATTGGAGGAGCGACTGCTTCCTGCCCCTCTCGCTCTCACTTGACAAGCACAAGGAACACATGCTGAGGGCTGCCCATTTATAAGGCTAGACACATGAAACATGTGATTGTGGACCAAGCAGGGGCTGCACAGACTGGACTCCAGTGAACTATTATCTCATTTGCTTTAGAACCTTAACTCCATTGTGTTTACGCAGACTCCACTTACATAATCCTCAAGTAAACTAAACAACTCCTCTCCCACTACGGTGAAGCTGACAGCTTCCCCGGCAATGTCAGCAGTGAAAACCCTTGCAATTAGATGCTACATGTAATTAGCAACCAAAATATTTTCCCCCGGGTAAACCTGTCCCTTGGAGACTTCTCCGTGTTGCTACGCTGCCTCAATGTCACAACATGTTGACTTAAAAGTTTTCAAGCAACGGAACCTCCAGCAGCAGCGTTTTTCTCAAGGACTAATTTGCCTTTTCGGTAGCTTTTCCAGGAAGGGAAAAGTACGTGCTTCTGATTAACTGATTGGCAAGAGAGACCGATCGCAGATTTTAAACTTGCGATTCACTTTGCTAAAGCTCCTCTTTATCCGTGGGCAATTTTGTACATTTCACCGAGACAAGCATCCTTGAGATAATGCCGTTTTCTAGTCCTACGGATCAGAGAATTGCAGGGTTGCATACACAGAAGTGGTACCCATGAGTAATAGCCAGGGACCTTCACTGTATTTTCCCCACTGCTGACACTGGGAAGAACACATTGAACCCAGGTCCCTGGTACTAGCCACAATACCAAGTAGCCTGTCAGTTACCGATTGGTATCTGCATACCAAGATGGGTAGCCGACTAGTAAAAATGCCGGGTATCACCATTACCAAGTAATCGACTTTCCGTTTTACTGACCCATTTCAACTTACTGCGTTACTGTTTTAACATCTTTTCAAATTTCTGCTTTTTGTTGTGTTCCTAGCGTTTCCGCAAGGAGTGTAAGATACAAGCTGTATGACTGAACCAACCAGGTCCAGAGAACAGGACATGCGGGACTGGGAGATCAGGGTTCAAATGCTGGCATGTCCATAAACTCACTGTGGTGGCCTTGGAGAAGTCCCTACTGTCACGTTCAGTTTCTCTGTATGTAAAGTAGGAACGGCCTGCAAGGCCATTAACTAACAGTGCAATAACCACGCTGAGAATCTACGAGCGTGCACCGTTTCACACACCAACGTGCCATGGGTGTTGAATCTAACTGGCCCTCAGGTGGACCAGAACAAGGGGTCTCCGGGGTCGGTACTGGGACCAGTATTGTTTCACATATTCAGCTCTACCAGGCTTTAAGATTGCAATATCTAATGCCTTTCTTGACTAGATACCCAGGGAGAACAATCTTAGAACTGCTCTTATTTTCCTGGCCAATTTACATCCTGATATGCCGTGTCTACATTTCTGATTCAGGCCTTCAATCGGAGGGACCATTTCCTTAAGTTTAAATCTTTATAGCTCAGATGAGGGCGATAACTTTGGTGATCATTTTGGGTAGCAAGATGTGTGATACTTTACCCGTGCCTAGCAATTTAAGAGATGAAGTAGGGCGGTAGGATGCTTTTTGCTATTTTATGTTCTATTACTTATGAATCTCCTGTGTATATCCCAATACTTTTTAATGATCTTGTACTTTATTGGCTATGACCTGTTGGTCACACTACAAATAAAATTTGATTTGGCATATTCATTAACCATCTGGAAAAAGGGGGGTCAAGAGTGATGTGGCTAAATTTCCAATGACACCAAATTATTCAAGATAGTTACGTCCCAGGCAGATGGCAGGGAACTACAAAGAGACAGTGCATGACTAGGTGGATGGACAGTAAAATGGCAAGTGAAATTCAATGGTGATAAGTGCACACCTCGCCCATGTTGTGGAACTCCATTCCTGGGGAGGTTTGACCGAGCATGACGCTCTTCCAGAGGCGGTGCAAAACATTTTTATTTGGGAAGGCATTTGGCAGACAGGGATAGGGGTGTGGTTTGGTTGGGTTTCTGGGTGGGGCTATGGGGGAAGATGGGAGTTTGAGGGGAGGGTGATTTTCTGAATGAATTTTAATGTTTTTACCTGTTTTCTACAGATTGTGAGCTGCCCAGTGGGAAAGGCAGCATAGAAATTTAATAAATATATAAATAAAAGGTGATGCACATAATGAAAAATAATCCTCACTTATACATACATGATGCTAGGTTCAAATCTGGGTGTAACCACACAGAAGGATCTTAGAGTCATTGTGGATAGTTCATTGAAGACATCACAACAGCAGTCAAAAAGGCAAACCAAATGCTAGGCAATAGGGATGGGACACCAGGAAGAATACCGGATTTACCAGTATTGGATCTCCCTGGTATCAGATTTACCGGTATCGGCATACCGGATTTTTAACACTGGCTGCTTTACCGGGGTTTTTTTACATTGTGGCCATTGACTTCAATGGCGGCAATGTAAAAATACCGGTAAAGCGGCCAATGTTAAAAATCCGGTATGCCGATACCGGTAAATATCAGATTAAGCCAATACACTTGATTATCAGGTGTATCGGATTTATCCGATACCGATATTCCCACCCCTAGGCAATATTGCAAAATAAAAGGGAAAATATCATAATGCTGCTGCATAAATCTTTGGTACGACCGCACCTTGAATACTGTGTGCAGTTCTGGTCGCCCCATTTCAGGCAAGATTTAATGGAACTGGGAAAACTTCAGAGAAGAACAGCAAGGGTGATAGAAGGGATGGATCAACTTCCGTATGAGGAGGGGCTCAACAGGTTAGGGCTGTTTAGCTTGGATAAGAGGCGATTAAAGGGGGAGTGGTGTGGAAAATGTAAATAGGGAAGTCTTTGCCCTTTCTCACAATAAGAGAACAAGGGGACACTCTCTGAAGTTAAATGGCAGCAGATTTAAAACAAAAGGAAGTACTTTTATACTCCGTGGACACTACAGATGTGGAACTTGTCGTCATGGGAGGCCGTGAAAGCCAGCACCATAACTAGTTTCAAAAACGGAAACTAGATAAGTTATTAGAAGATAGAGGCATAAATGCTTACAAGTTGGGACATAAACCCCTGGCTACCGGTAACCAGGTGGTTAGCAGGAGATGGGTCATACCTCCATGACTTGTACTTCTCTCGAGCTACTGTAGCTGGGCACTGTCGGAGACAGGAGGACACTTATGTTCTTAATTCTTAATTCCTTTGCAGTTACTTTGGGGGGCAGAGGGGGGAGAAATGCCGCAGAGAACACTCCCAAGTACAAACCCAATCCGAGATGATTTGCCACTTTTATCCTGCTGCTAACTCCTTCTTGCACAGACACCAACATCCAGCAGGCAACTGCAACCTACGGTTCTGGTTGCCCACTTACACGCAGGCACTGCCCACAACCCAACTGACAGCACTTGAACACGCAGGCACACATTGGCCTGGATTAGCCCACACAACGTTCCCCGCATCCCCTGCCATGGTGCGGGTGCCCAATGTGGGCCAACACATGTCCATGGAACTTGACCACCTAACAAAAGCCCAGGTGAACGCACCCACTTAAGGGTGGCTATCCTGTTTGTTTGTTAACACCCACTCTTAACCAAGTTGGTTAATCAATCGTCTTCACATACCGATTTCTAAACTCTTAAAAACAAACGTGCAGATAGACGCCAAATCATGGTTTAAGCTTCTGAAGCCACATCCTTTATGAGTTGACATCTGGGCACCAGAACTCCTGACCTCCAAGGAAGGGGGCTTAAAACACAGAGCAATGGCCAGTTCAAATACTAACGTGACAAAAAGCAATGAAAAAAAATCACAGGCGCCGATATCAACAATGGCGGAAGTGCAGATTCACCAGAGTCTGACAAATTACCAACGAACACTCGCAAGCACTCCCTAAAAGTGGGTATTTCCCCGCAGAATGGGAACACTTGCTCTCATCTCAGCCCTTACCCTAAACAGGGTCTCCCCATCAGCAGATAAGATCCCAATCCCAATAGATATTTGAAATAATTTTACATGTCTTTGCCACTGTCTGGAGATCATGGAATTCAATTTAAGCCTCTAAATTGGGTCAGACAGGGAAAAGAATTGGGGACTACAGTACTAATGTGAACAGCAGAACTTTTTACAGACCTCCTCCATCTCCCCTACAGAGTGACAAAACAGACTGAACCACAAGAAACTTATTTGCTTGTCTTCCTCAGCTTGGGGAGAAGATCTCCTTAGCAAAGAACAAGACCAGGGTTTGGGGGAAGGGGGCGGGAGGGTATACATCCCATTCCCACTGGTTACTTTAAAAAGAAAAAGAAAATAGAAATTAGTGCACATGATGAAAGGGAGGGAAGGGCCCAGATATGGATCTAAAGTATGTGGTGAGGGGAACCTTTTCTATCCCAGGGGCCACTTTGAAAACTAATACAAGCTTCAAGGACTGCATAGAAGTTGGGGGCAGGGAGGCTTAAGGGATGCACTCAGGAAGAGGTGGGTCCAGATCATGGATCTGCCCCCTGTCCTTGTGTGCATGCCCTCATCCATGCCCCATTACCCAAGCTCCATCTTTCAATGCTTGAAGGGCAGGAACTAGATCTAGGAGCCAGATCCAGGAACTGAAAAATGTGCCAAATAAAAACCATCTGCAGGCCAGATTTGGTCTGTGAGCAGGTGGATCTCCATTCCTGAACTGGACAGAACACCTTTTAGTCAACTACAGATTGTTACAAGCTCTGGCTGAAATCTGTTCCTAAAAGTTGTCCGACAACACAAGCATCCTGATCTTTGCAAGGCAGAGAACCTTCCTCTCTGAATGACGCACAACGCCCGGAGGCCAGCCTGCTTGCAGTAATTAAAGAATACAGATAAACACACTAAAATCCCTGCAGAAAAGCTAGAATGCAGCCCCAAGATGGTTAGAAATGGCCTGTTTGACGGTTTCTTTGGGGAGGCTAAATTCAATCCTGCACACACACACAATCCAGCTCCTTCCTGTGGAGGCATTGATCCTTAGAAAGGGTCTGTCTATGATTAATGTGGTGGCCACTTCTGCGAATCTCAGATGCAAAAAAACAACAAAGAATCCCTTTTCCCCCCATTATGATTTTTGGGGGGGGGGTTTTAATAAAAAAAAATGTGTAACCATTAAAGTGCCTTCTAAAAAGCTGCTTGGCTTTGAACAAGTATTTAGCATTGTGGGGTTGGCATTTCAAAGCTTTCAAACATCACAGGAAAAGTACAGCTTTGACTCGCCTGTCAAAATAATAAAAAAAATAAAAATTTAAAAGGCAGCAAGAACACGCATAGCTTCTCAGTTTGAGATCCAATGTGCCCGAAGACAGCCAGCAGCTGAAATAAAGGGTCATCTTGAGAACCAAATCTACCCAAAGGACACAAGCAGAGTAACAGGGAGGACAACTCCTACATCACTCAAAAGTAGCCCTGCAGGAGTGTAGCTAGGCGGCAACGGATTCCCCCCTCCCACCTCTGGAGCCTTCCACTCCAGTGTAAGCATGCATTCTATAGGAGTGGGGGGGGTCCCAGGCTCAGGGACCTAACTGCACCTATTATAGCTACGCCTCTGTGTCCCTGCCCTCTTCAAAGCACCGAGATGTCATTATGCTCTGAAGGGGGCGTGGCCAAGTCAGAAAGGGGTGGGACAGTCTTTTGACCCTGCCCCCTTAGGGGCAAGAACGTGGCAACTCTACCTCACTCGCCTCCCAAAATGGTGGCGGCTCTGCCCATTCTGCTTCTTAGAAATTGAAACGATGGCAAGGACCAAAAATGGCACAGGAGGGCAAATCAAAGGGGCTGCTGAAGGAGGAAGGGAGAGCAGACGAGGAAGGCTGACTCGGACTCCCTCTCATGGGTCACGTTCCTTGCTTTCCCATCATAAGAAATGCCATACTGGGTCAGACATCTTGTCTCCAACAGTGGCAGCTTTGGTTGTTTCAGAGGGTGTTTTTAGACGAGACACCCCCACGCATGGACATTTACTGTCCACGTGGGGGGGCAGTTGTCTGAATTTGGGTGCACAAAAACCGCAGATCTCCCTCCTATTGTCTTGTGTAAAGACACCCAGAAGCACACACACAAACAGGTCATAATGGGATGATCCATTTCCTTCCGTCTATCCTTCTGCATACGAGGAAAAACTCATTAGATTAGATAGGACTCCTCAGATTAGAGGCAAGATGACACAGAGGGTACGACAGAAATTTACACAATCATGAGTGATGTGGAATAAGTAGGGAGCAGTTATTCACCCTCTCAAATAATACTAGAATTAGGGGACACTCAAACTAATTGGCAGAAGATTTAACACAAATGAAAAGAAGTACTTTTTCATCCGATGTACCGTTAACTTGTGGAACTTGTTGGCAGAGGAGGTTGGAAAAAAGGCCAATAGCGTAACTAGGTATTGAGTAATTTCTTAAAGGACAGGTCCAAAAATGACTATTAATCAAGTTGTTTGGGGGAACTAACCTCTGGCATTTGGAAGTCGAGACTAAATAGCAGGGGAAAGGTCACTCCATCATGAGCCGATGTCACGTCTCCGAAGCAGCCAAGGGTGTCCCCTGTCAGAGATGGGATGCTAGGGCTGGAGGGTTCATTGGTCTGATTGCCCAGTATGGTACCTCTTGCGTTCTTAAGAGGGACTTCCAAAAAAAGAGGTCTTCTTTGCACAGGCAATCCTAGAGCGCCATATACTCAGCAGGGGTAAATCTACATAGATCCCCGTAATCCCGAAGAATTCAATAGGGCTACTCTGACTTACTCCCAAGTAAGGATGTAATTTTCTATGCCTAGTGGATACATTTCAAGTATGAATGCTGCGCAGTGCTTTGGAAGGTGGCTTAGGGCACTTGAAAGTTACAGATCGGCTCTAGGGGAAGAGAAACGCTTTAAATAGAAATACAGCTAACCGATTCCCACTGCAGCCCTGTTGATTTTTCTCGTGGCATTTGTTCGAAGACAAGCAATCAGTGGAAGCCTAGCAATTTTTCCGTACTCCGAGAACAATGTGTACTTACCCCGAATATAAACAAGGGGATTTATAGGCTGCTGGGAGCTGGAACACAATAGCCTGACAGCTCGCAATACATTTTCTTGATTCAAGTATTACAAATGAACTGTTCTCCTGTCACCCCCATGTTCATATTCAGAAATGACTAGTATTTTAAGCCAGGGAGTTAGAAAAGGCTAAGACAGAAAAGCACCAATGCTGGCTTTCATAGGAGATGGAGGATCTCGGGCCTGGGGGTCAAACGTAGGGGTGTGCAATTCGTTTTCATTTTTAAAATTACTACAAAGACCAAAACCCCATACATTTTAGTAATTAAAATTACAACAAACGACAAAGGTAACGAAAACGGATGAAAACGAAAAAAGGCGCATCCATTTGCATTATAAATAGAAAAATCACTGCGCGTGCACAAAATGGCTGCCGGGGCCATTCCGCGAATGCGCACCCGTTCCCAAAATGGCACCGGCAGGGTCAGTGCCATTTTGGAAAAGGGCTGCACATGCCCAGATTGGTCCAGAGGCCATTTCGCGCTCACGCCAAAAAAATCACATGACTGGTAAAAGTGCCGGGGTGTGCGTGGTTTAGATAAGACAGCGCACGCCTTATTGTCACTCCTTTATGGCTGTGAATTAAATACCTCTATATCAACAATGTATTCGTGTGGACCGGAAATCCTGTGAGGTAGGTTTTTCTTGGAGTGCACAAGAGCAGGAGACTTTTGTATCTCCTGCGCGTAACTCTACAGCTAACCTGTTCTTCTCCAATCCAAACTCATTTTGGCCCCAAGCCTTTTAACGTTTCGGCGGAACTGTAAGACCTGGCTGTTTGCCCAGGCCTTTGGGGGAGGGTAGGGAGGGTCTTTTTAATCCCCTACCCCTTTTTTTGCTAAGCCCTGTTTATATTTATATTTTATATAAAATATATGTTGTTTTTATTGAATTTTAATGTATTTTATTGTTTTTATGTTGTGAGCCGCCCCGGGCTGCTTTGCAGGAGGGGCGGGATATAAATGCTTTGAAATAAATAAATAAAATAAATAAATTTTTCTAAAAAATAATCTTTAGCATCAATTTCTCTTTTGTAAGAGAGCACTTTTCCCACCCGAGCATAGCACATCTGGCAACACAAGAAGAATCTCTACAAATTTCAGCTCAGACATGCAAGTAATCTTCCTCCGCCTCTGGGGAATTCAGAGACGCAAGCTTGACTCTTCTTGGAAGGCGGTTTATTTCTGTGCCACTTCTCTAGGACTCATTTCAAATTGAACTTTTGCCCCTCAGATAAAGTGCCAGGAATTGGAGATTTTTTTATGGGACTCGCCCATCCTCCAATGGAGAACGCAAGCGAGAGAGTAATTTAAATTTCACAGAAGTGCCCCCTTGCAACCTCTGAGGGGTAGCAGATACAACAGCTTGCGGAATGTGTAATTAATTTCTATGCTGCTGCTGACTGAGCCCTCCATGCTCCGGCGTGTATTTCAACTCAGTCTATTCCAAATGCCATTGGTATAAGCCTCAAAAATGAACACAATGCAAGATAAACCCAGCTTTGAAAAGGCCTTAGGTGGCAGACATCAGAGTCTATATAAAGCTGGAGGTCTAGATAAACAGATCAGACTTCTACAACCCTTCCTGTTTCCCCAAAAGACTCAGGACAGCTTAGTGACACCCCCAAATTAGAGGCAAAACTAGCAGCAGAATATTCGTCTCTGCTGACTTTTCGCAATTTTGGTTATTTAATTTGTTTCCAGTTTTCCATTCATTTTGGGCGGGGGGGGGGAGGCAGGAATGATGACTGGGGTTAAAAACTGGAAATGGCCAAATTGACCGCCACAAAAATGGGTAACCAATCGAACATCCGACGAGGCATATTCATTGTTCAGTTCACTCGTTTTGAGGCAAAGGCAGGAGCCTCCTTCCTCTATGGGGCGGAGTTCTGGGGACCTATGTCAGGCAGAAATCTGGATGGGGTCCAGACAAATTTTCTTAGGCGGTTGACTAGATTTCCGAACGGGTCTCCTGCAGCTGCCATACGGCTAGAGGTTGGGGTATGTAGGTGGACAGCTATGGCCTGGGAACGAGCGCTGCTGTTTTGGCTAAAAAAGAGCAAGGCCCATCAGGGTGGGCTGGCTTGCCTGGTGTTCCAGGACTCCTTTGTCAATTCCTGGCATAAGGCCGTTCTCAAACATTTAGCTCGTTTGGGATTTTCAGAGGCCTATCTGAAGGATAGGGATTATCGGGCCAAAAGGGGGGGAAGATCTTGGCCCGATCTAGGGACATTATACACCAGGAGGAATTGGCGGCGGTTGCCAACTCAACGCATTTGGTGGGATATAGATTGGTTGCTCCGCAGATGGGCAAGATGGCGCACTACTTGACAACTGCTGCCACTTTCAGGGTAAAATATTTGTTCCTGAGTGCTAGACTTAATGCTCTACCGACTAATGTGCTGTCAGGGCGATTTCAGGGGGTTCCCTACAGGGATAGGTTATGCCCTTTTGACTCTTTAGCCACTGAATCAGTACAGCATATATTATTTGAATGTAGGCTCTACGACACCCCCCGTGCCAAATTTCTGCAACTGTTTATCGATAAATTCCCTGGGGTTACTGAAACGTTTCTTATGCATCTAGCACTAAGTGATGCTCAGTCGGAGGTGACTTCCAGTATTATGTGTTTTTTAGTGCAAGCCTTCGGGCTGAGGGAAAGGTTTCTGTAATCTAAGCCTCTATCCAATAGCTCCAATAGTGGTTTGGTCGAATAACCACTTTTATACTCATTTTATACTGGTATTGGTGGATGGGCGGGGGGAGTTATTTCCTTTTATTTGGGATTTAAGTGCTCATGTAATGCTGGAGGTGCAATTTGTTTTGGTTGTATGTCCATTTTATGTGTTGTCTATGTTAACAATGGCCTATGGCCACGTTTAATAAATTTGATTTGATTTGATAAACAGATCAGACTTCTACAACCCTTCTTGACATGGTTATTATAATAAATGTACACACCACCCATTCCCCAAAAGACTCAGGGCAGCTTAGTGACACCCCCAAATTAGAAGCAAAACTAGCAGTAGAATATTCGTCTCTGACGACTTTTCGCAATTTTGGTTATTTCATTTGTTTCCAGTTTTCCATTCATTTTTTTTTTTGGGGGGGGGGGGTCAGGAACGATGATGAGTGGGGTTAAAAACTGGAAATGGCCAAATTGACCGCCACAAAAATGGATAACCTATCGAACATCCGACGAGTCCTATTCGTTGTTCAGTTCACTCGTTTTGGGTCAAATAGTTTGGTTTCGACAAGTTTGTTCATTTTGGAGAAGACTCATTTCAGATCGACAAAAGAATCAATACAAAAGCTCTAACCTCTTACAAACAAGAAGAACTCTGACCCAACCACTCACTCCTGCGCCTAGAACCATAGAATCGGAAAAGACCTCTAGGGTCATCCAGTCCAATCCCCTCAGGGGCGTAGCTACCATGGCGCGGGGGGGCGCATTTGAGCCCGGGCCCTGCTCTGGGGGGGGGGCCCGATCCCCTGCTTGGATGTAGGACGATTACAGCTACAGCATCCCCAACAGATGGCTGTCTCTTCTCGAAAACCTCTCACATACCGAAAGCCTCCCACCCACCCATGTCTACCACTTGCAGAGGTGGTACATACATACATTTTGGATTGCTATCCTGCTCTACCCATGTGACAATAAGTCAATGGAATATAAGTAAATGGTATATATTTTAAAAACCCAACTGTCCTGTAACATCCAAGCTGCCTGCCCTAAGCTTTGCAGGATCTGCTCCCCGATCACACCCTCCACTCCCAAGTATCTTCACCCATGTGCCTCAGGTTCTCCTCCTGTAGGAAGACCTCTCTCTGTTGGCCGCTGAGTGCTGCCAACCAGCCTTGGTAGTGCAAGGTCACTAACTTCATTCTCAACAGCCCTTGAGCCCTCTCCATGGTGGTTGAGTTCTGTTTGAGCTTCATCTCAGCCTTTTGTACCAAGCCTTCCCCCCATAAACTGGCTTGCAGATCTTGGACTAATCAGCCAACCTCAACTGGCGCTCATGACGTAGCCGATTCCCTTAAATAGAAGTTGCCACTCCCCAGGGGATTGCTTTCCACAACAACTTATCCATGCCCCCTTTGGGCCTGGGTCTGTAAATACTATGGGGGGCAACTGTTGCACATCCACACTAGGAAAGGGGCAGGGACTCTTTGCCCCACCCTTTTCCAATGCGATCAAGCCTCTTTTTCCAAGCATCATGATGTCACGGCACTCTGAAAAGGGAGTGTGGTTCAGAAGGTGCAAGGCTAGGCAAGACCCAAAAGGGGTACAAAGTGCACCCCTTCCTGCCACTCATAAGCCCCAGCCCCCAACAGGCCCATCTGGATTCAGAAAGGGACTCCCCCACCCCCACCACACCACCACCTAGGATCCATGCATAAACTGGAAATATCATGTGGCTAACATACGACCTCCCGCTGGAGGTCCACCTGTCCACCAACCTCCCCTCTTTCTCCAGACAGTGTAAGACCTGGCTGCGCAATTTACCCACCGGCCTTGTTGATTGATAATTAAAGAGTGCAGCCAGTTTTGCACCCAACCCACTGTCTCCGCGTATTATTTGGGGGGTGCGCCGACAAGTATAGGGTGTCAGATGGGGCGCAACACAGTATAGGGTGTCAGATGGGGCAAGGTGCTTCTGAGCCAAAAAAAACTCAAACATCCAGCACTTTCGTGCTTCATCTAGGTTTCTTTGACAGGCATGGGGGAAAGGGCGGCTGAGAAGAACTAAAAAAATATATTCTCAAACGACTAATTTAATGATTTAATTTGCAGGACAAAATATTTTGGGTGAGGACTCTGGCACTTGGACTTCAGAAAAGAGGAGTAAACATCCCCTCAGGTCAGACCTGGGAGTGTCTCCCTCCTGAAAGAAACAAGGGAAAAGTCTGCCTTATTAACCACAGAAGGTTACAGGCACCATCCTCCACCCGTTGGGAGTCAATGGGCAAGCTCTCCTTGACTTTAATGGATGGAGGAGCACTCCCTTAGGGAGGGCTGCCCCCATCTTAGTGTCTTTGGCCCCAACACTCCCATGGTGGCCCTCTGGGAGGGTCAGGGTAAAAGCCACGAGAGGGGGCAACCTATTCCCAAAGTCTAACAGCATCATCCTCAACACCGAGCGCAAGGTTACAACAAAGATTGTAACCCACTAGAGTTGTGGACTAAATGTCCCCTGTTCTGTCCAATTCCATGGGTGAAATGTTGGACGAATGGGAAGACCGGTTCCTCGCAGGCACCCTTAACTTTCAAGTTAGTAGAGACACAGCTGTCCCGATATCACTGGAATTGCCAATACTGCAATTCCAGTTTGCTTAGTTCAGCTTTGAAGACCAAAAAAAAATATTTTTAAATAAAAATTAGACGCTCCATTCCTAAAAAGACCCCAGTTGCCTATAATAATTACTAGCACTCTCAGTGTTGCGGGGAGTTGGCGCAGCTCACTCTCTAACGTTTCATTCTCGATAGCATGGGCAAATTTTCTCTCGAAGCTTCAACAGACTGTGCTTTAGGTCAAGTTCCTTGTTGCAAACCATTAGTAAATGGAGGCTGGCTGTTTAGCATGTGCTGAGAGCACTTTGCTTTGCTAACCTCAGCATTCAGTTTCCAGTTTGAGCAGAGCGACAGATGAACTGAAAAGCAGCCCAGTGGCAAGTCTCCATCCGATCCTGTTAGCACCCAGAAAGTTTTCACTACAAATTAGCACAATGCTGTTTCCAACATGGATTATTTATCATATCTACAACACTTTCAACATTCAAAGAGCTTTCCAGTCGTTATCCAATTCACCCTTGCATCAGTCCTGAAAGTTCGGTCATTATTATTCCCATTTTACAGACGGGGAACCGAGGCTGAGAAATGCAGACTTGCTCAACGCCACCCAATGAATTCATGGCTAAGATGGGATTTGAACCCTCATCTCCCAAATCCAACACCGTATCATCACTCTGTGATGTGACATCAGTCCAGTTCCAAAGACCAGAACTTCACACATCTACCTGTACAGCCTACTTATGTGGAGATCAGTGTGTTGGGTCATTGCAGTACAAAATATTCTAAGATGCCCGAAGCCTATTGGAGACCTTCCAGCCAACAGGCTACAAACATGCAAATAAACTAGGAGGAAAAAGAAGGGCCAATTGGTTTTGGCAACTGCTGATGTCACAGTGAACGATGGCTTGACACAGCACATAGGGCCAATGGCATCTGCAGAAGTTGTAGAATCGTGTCAGCCTGCCCCTTTTGATGTGACCACGCCCCTATCTGAACCATGATGTCATCGTGCTTGGAAAGGGGCCGGGTTAAGCCACTCCCCAGCCCTTTCCCTGATAGGTCCTCTGCCTCCAGAATGCTGCCACTTCACAGTGCTCCATGGAGGCATGTCAGGCCCCTTTCCTGTCATGATCCCACCCTCACGGAGCCCTGTGATGCTGCATCGCTCAACCCTGGTACAGATCAGGCCCAGACACAGAAGAGCTCAGCTGCCTCAGCACCGGTTCAGGTCACCCCTGGCACAGTTGAACCTAAATTAGGCTTGGCCCATGCAAGACACTAGTCTGGATCAGTTAGTATTCCATACTGGCTAGGATCATAGAATAGATTTGCCATAAACACTACACATGCCGTGAAGGGAAGGGAAATAAGCTACAGAGGAGGATGGCACAAAAGCAGCAGCTATCAGAGATAATCAGACAAGACAAAGGTCTCCAGTTCAACAGTGATGCGGTGCGATGTTCTACCAGGCTATAATTAACCATGAGGAATCGGCGGGGGGGGGGGGGAGGAGAATAGATCACCACAGTTGCCTAGCACAAGGAGGAAAGAAATTAGCACTTTTAAAATGGCGTAATTATGCCAAACGCGCTCAGCTATATTTAAGCTGCCGTGAAAGCCTTTAGAAGCCCCACAGCACAAACAAAGGGCGCACATACCGAGTCCTCCGCACCTTCTCAAAGATGCAGCACGGTTTGTGTTTTCTATCCATACACGTGCCTCCTCGACGTTACAAGTGTCTGATCGACTGGGGGGGGGGGGGAAGAGAGAGACCCTTCCTTCTCCCCGAGGCCATTTTGAAAATTAGTACGAGCTCCATGGGCAGCACAGAGGTTGAGGGTGGAAGGTGCTTAAGCAATGTGTGCAGGATGAGGGGCGGGAGAGGGAGGAAGGGGAGGATCCATGGTCATCAATCTATGCCGAGGGTAGGAACCTCAGGTATGGAGGACTGAATCTGGCCTGCAGCTAGTTTTTTGCAGTCTCTTTCCAGCTCCTACCCCGAAAAACTGAGCTCAGGGTAAGGGAACCGAGAGGAGGGCCTGCACACAAGGCTAGGGGTCATGGCACAAATCCCTCATCTGGACACTCCTTATGCACTTTTGCCCGCAACTTACATGTCCCTCAGAGCTTGCACTAATTTTCAAAGGGCTCCCTGGGAGGAAAAAGGTTCCCCCCCCCTCCCCCCGATGCATGCCATAGATCCATCCTTATCTCCCTTTCCTTCCCCTGAGCTCATTCTTTCAGCGCTTGAGGTCAAGGGACTGGATCCACAGGACAGATCCAGAACTGAAAAAAAGGAGCCAAAACGTACAAACCAGCTGCAGGCCAAATTTGGCCCACGGGCCAGAGGTTCCCCGCTCCTGTGGGGACAGTCCCTTTGCCTCGCCCCTTTCGGGGTGTGATTATACCTCTTTCAGAGTTTGGCGATAACACGACGCTCAGAAAGAGGCTGTCCTGTGGCCATGTTAGAAAGCAGCAGGACAGGCCTTCACCCGGGCACTTATGAAAAATCCATGTTGCAGGGCCGTAAGGCCCTACAGCATGTATTTTTCATAAGTATTCCTTAAAGATTTGCATAGGTGGCCACCCTAATCCCGCCCCTTCCTGAATTGGCCATACCCCCTTGAGCCAGCCAGACCACAGGGAAGTCACAGGAAGGGAAGGGGTGTGGGGATAGATGCCTCCCCTGCCGGTATTTAGGACCTCTCTCCCCAATTTCAGCCCAGTATCCTAACCACAAACGCCTCAGCACTTTCAATAAAGTTCAAATGGAGCGTCTGCTGCCTTTTCCTGCCAGATTTTAAATCTGTTTATTTTGGTCTAACAGTGCCAATTTATTCATTCCCATGCTCCGGCGTGATTGGCCTCATTATCTGTCCAGCGATAATCACAAGGAGTGGGGATTTTATTAAATTACACCACGCCGAAAGCAAGGATTCTCACCCACCCCTCTCAATGGCAATTTAGCTGAGCACTGGATATTCAATTATGGGGCCTCCTGATTAGGTTAGGCTCATTATTTAGGCCTTGTAGTCTCTCAGACACACAATGCCAGCTTCGCCACGGAAAATGACTTTGAGTCTTCGGTTGCACCAACTCCGCCTCAAAGCGGCTAGGAACATCACTCCTCCTTCACCACCCTCCACCGTCCCCAAGTCTTCTGCTCCTTTTGCCCCTTCTCCATGCTGCCCCCTATGCCTGGAATTCCCTCCCTCAACACGTTCACTCTGCTCCCTCCCAGCAGTCAAATCTCGCTTCAGACCCGCTACCCTCAGGCTTTCCCTAGCTCCTCATCCTAGGGTTGCCGTCTATCTATGCAAATATTTCCAGGACACTTATGAAAAATACATGTATTTTTTGTAAGTGTCCTGGAAATATTTGCATAGATAGACGGCAACTCTACCTCATCCCCTCAGGTTGCTCCCTGCTCCCACTACTACCTTTCAGTCAGGATCCCCCTTCTCCTCTGTAACTAGCCAAACACTCGCTCCTGCAGCATCTCAAGGTCACAAAGGTATCCCTGGCTCCCCCCCTTTCAGGGTCAGCCTCGTAAATTTGTGGGGGGGGGGGAAGAAAGTGCAGGGGCCCCTCGTGGCCCCGCCTTCCTAGAAGTACGAGGCCCTATAGATGGCTCTGTCTGGTGCCCCACTGGGAGGGAGTGGTGGCCCCCCCACCCTGTCCTGGTGGAAATGGGGGCCACTGCGAGGGCCCCGGAAGGAGAGAAAAAAGCAGAGCCGCAGGCAGTTGGCCAAGGTTGCCCTGCTCCCTTTGTTACCTTCTCCCTTGTCTCCCCCATCCCCGCCACTTGTCTGGCCTAGTTTAACTATAACCAAATTGAGTCCGTATCCCTGCAACTTCTCCACTGAACAGTCATTCAAAGATGAGAAGTACATTGCTGGTGTCATATATTAAAAAAAAAACGAATTCTAATAGTGTTAGACCACATTTCCCCGACACGCTAGGAGAAGGCAACTTGCCCAAGGGCACTCTGTGGGGTCAGGATTTGACCCTAGGATTCATGCTCCAAGTACAGCACATGTTCCCCTGGAGACCCGACTGGCTTCTGTTCTGTCTGATACTGGAGGTAGGATAAACAACGCGTTGCATTTTTGTGGCAGTTGGGAAGCCACTAGGCGATCGACAGCTTAAAGCTGTGTTTAGCTATCCAGGCATCTGACCCCTTCTCCTCCCCCCCCCCCCCAACACATCTTTGGAGCATGGCGGCATTTTTCCTAGCGCTGAAATATAGATTCCGTGCAAATACCAAAATCTACAAATGAGGCACATACGCCATCGGCCCGCCATGTTTCTACGAGGGCACGCAAAGGCACATTCTGAGTGGCTGTCCCACAATTATGGAACGCCCTTCCCTTGGAGATCGGTCTCAACCCAAGCCTGGTCATCTTCCAACCCTTTCCGTTTGGCCGGGCATTTGGTAAGCAGAGATTGGGTGGGAGTTCAGGGGGTTGGGGTGTGATTTAAGAGGGGTTTAGGTGTTTTTATATCTCAATCAAAGTTTATTCCGCGATGAGCCACAGATTTAAACGCGTAGTTACCGTACATCAAAAGAGGTAAGAGTAAAATAAATAAAAAGCTTTAACACAGAATACATCAAACGGAATCATCATGTTTGAACTTTTGTACGGCATATCCAGCCAGACAGAAAGGCAAAAGTAGCCATAGATTTAACACTGAGCTCAGATTCAGGAACCAGCAGTAATTCAAGTTTCCATTCCATAGCAGGCGATATTTTGCCTTCGAGAATCGAAGTAAGCCACTGAAGTCTCAACTCCTCATAATACCAACAATGGAAAACATGTTCCAAGTGTTTTTATATTGTAAGCCACCCGGACCCTTAATGAGAAGGGCGGGGTATACATTTGAATAATATGTATCCTTTTAAAATAAGCAAACACAAATTGGTTTGCAGACATTCTCCACTCGTCTGCACTCCCAAATATTCAGTTTGGTATATTTGTCTTCAGCGCTACAGAACTAATAAATAATATCTCGGGTTTGGTATTTCTGTTGCTTCGGCGTTTTTGGTATTCCATAGCTCAGTCATTGCAGTACAATCGTATTGCCTAAGCGAGGGAAATTCCATTGTAATGGAAATCTCAAAGCAAAGACCCCGACAAAATGAACGTATGCATTTTGGATCAGTAACTATGTAAGTAATGGCCCACATCACAGGGTTGCTATGAGGAGGTGGACGTAGATAAGGATTGTAAAAGCACTTTGGACACCAAAAGCACCGTATACAAAATATATAATGAAAGCGTAAAGCCTTCTTTCATCATAATGAAAGCCAGTGGTGGTGTAATGGTTAAGTGAGCAATACTTGGACCGGGGGTGAGGGGGGGCAGGGGATTAGAGTCTCGTCTTAGCCAGAAACTCACTGGGGACCTTGGGCTAGTCACATTAGTCTCTCAGCCTAACCTACATCACAGGGTTGTTGTGAGGATTAAAAAGTTGTGTTCGTTATATGTAAAGTGCCCCGAATGCCATGGTTAGGAGGGCGCTATATAAAAATGATTATTATTATTCTAGCTATTATTATGAAGCATAAGTATAATGTGAGCAATATACCCGGCACTAAACAATTATTAGAGACAGGTCCCCGTCCCATGGAGCTTACAATCAAGGATAGACATGGGAGGGGAGACAAGGAAGAGAGGAGCATAGGGCGAGACAGGAATACATTCATGGAAGTTGAGAAGTCATGGGTGCACATGCTTAGCTAAGTTACAGGGGAGAGAAGGGGACCGAGCATGAATGATAGGACAGTTAAAGAGGAGCAATCTGTGTGGAGGAGGAGCTAGGGAAAGCCTGACGGAAGAAGTAGGTTTTTAAGAGGGATTTGATGTCTGTGAGGAAGAGAGCAGAATGTCTGTTCAGGGAGGGAGTCTCGGGCATAGGGTGCAGCAGGAGAGAAGGGGCAAAGACGGTTTAAGGAGAAGACCCTGAAGAGACTTGAAGGTAAAAACATTCATTCATTTGAGCTGGATGCAAAGGGGGAACAGGATCCTGTGGAGGAAGCAGAGCATCAGGAACACACTTGGGGGAGGGAGGGGAGGGGAGACAGAGTCCGGAGTGGCATGGTGGGAGTTGGTGCAGGATCAGCTCTGGAGAGTAAGTGCAGGATCAGGGACCAAGGGTCCAGGAGGTCAGGGCATCAAGGAGGCAAACTGGCCCACAGACAGGCAGATGCAGATGGCCAGGCATCATCAGAAGGGTGGGCTCCTGGGGAGTCACAGAGCACGCACTCAGGCAGTCCCACAGGAGGCTCCTAGGCACCATGTAGCAAGCTCGCAGACCATCGGAGAGCAGGCATCATAGCAGATGCCAAGCAGGCTCCCAAACAGACACCAAGCCACAACCCAAGAGCAATTGGGCAGGCAGGCAGATAGGCAGGGTGAGAAGGACCAGTTTTACGTCAAGAGTCAGGACTGGTTTCTAGGCAAAAGGAGCTGGACCAAAAGCACACAGTAGGTCCAAGGGAAAACAGAGCCAGTCCGGAGGTACATGGAAACAGGCAACACAGCGGAGAAAGAAAGGTAATTGATGAGCCACCCAAGCTGCCTGTGGCAGTGGGACCTGCCTTATATATGGTAAGGAGTCAACCAGGAAGCTAGGGGCATGGAGCAGGGCTGAGAAGGGGGGGAGGGGGTGCAGCCTAACCAGCACCGAGGAAGACCATATTAGCCCTGGCCAGAGTGCCTTGGTGCCAGCCCCTGTGCTCAGAGCCCCAAGGGCACCGGTTCGAGTCCTGGTTCTGGAATACTAGACTAGAACACTAGACGACCTCAGAATACTGAAACCAAAATGGAGGGCTCCATTCAGCTCCATCGGGCAGAACTTGTGCATGCACCTTGGTGTCACAGTGCAACTTCGTGACTCTTTTTAGAAGCGATTAGCATTATTACTGTTCTATTACTTTAGCTCCCTTAGCTGTAGTCTCCCAAGACAAAGGATATTAAATGTTTCCAAGCACTAGAACAGTCATAATCAAATCCGCCGCCAATTTGCATTGCGGTGCCTCGAGTGAAGATTAAAAATAATCAACTGACACAGCTAATAATCCTCTCGGATACATTCTGCTTTCATGGCAGTTCGGCTCTGGCGAGACAGGGGCACTGGATCATAGAATAACGAGATGAGAAGAGGCTACTTTGCCCCAAGCCATACAGCCCACCAGACTTACCGGGGTGCCAAGAGTACACAAGGGAGTAGCACCACACCCAACTAGCCAGACATCTCTGCCGAACCTCCTTGCTGAATTTGGAGGGGGCCAAGCAATCTGGGGCAGTAAGAAGAATGGTTATCAGAGGCTAGCCCGCTCTGCTTCAGGGTCCGGCACTGGTTCGGGAACACGGGAGAACTGGGAAGTTGGGACACCAGTGTACTGGGAAAGTACCAGGCTGTTGTTTGTGTTGCAGAGACGCTTCCTGCAAGTGCTTTATATACATCAAGGCAGCCAATAGGGAGACAGGGGCAGGCCCAGTCAATCAGGGAGAGAGTGGGGGTGGAGAAGTAAGAGACTCTAGCTCCAGGAGAACACCCAGTTCTCCAAGGATGCTAATTTCAGCCATAACCTTGGTAACTAGCATACCTGATTATTTTGCCTTCTTTGAATTGGGTCCGACAAGGCAAGCATGACAAGGCGGATATGAAGCACCATTTGCTTTCACTTAAACCCATTTCAGATATTCTTATTTTAGGGGGCTCTTTTTTTTTCCAGATAGTGTGGTTACCGGAGTCATTTTGTTTTGGAAATGCACTCAACCAAATATCCGAGACCAAAATAACCAGAAAAATCAGAGTGTTCAAAATGAAATATCCAAAAGACACAAGTAAATTTTTGTTTCAGGTGCAGATATTTTTATTGGAATATTCAGATGGCTACCCAAAAATGCAAATATCAGCAATTTGGTTTTTGATTTTTGTTTTTTAAAAATCTACTATCCCATGCTGCCCGTTATGTCTGGAACTTCCTCCCTGGGATAGGCATGATCTGCGCCTCCCCCCACCCCACCCCAAAAAAAACCCTACCTCTTCCAACAGGCTTTCCCCCAGCTCCTCACCCTCAGGGCATAACACACTGAAGTTTCTCCTTATACTCTCATATCCTTCAGGATCCCCTCTTTCCTGGTGTAACTGAGCTACGCAAGCGTACCTGTAACTTCCAGCTGTTCGCAGGAGGGGCGGGGTATAAATGTATTAAATAAATTAAATAAACAAACTTCTCAATTGAATAAACGTCTCCCTGCTTTGCCCTATGTTCCCATCGTCCTTGTCTTCATCACTTTATCCTAAAAGTAGCCTACAGTCCCTCCCCCGCTTCCCTTGTCAACTCTTGATCGTAAGCCCCTCGGAGCAAGGAGCCATTTCTTATCATGACTGTTTGATGCCCGGCACATTGCTGGTGGTTAAATAAATAAATAAATAAATAGTAACCATACTATTCATTTCACCTCTAATCTAGATGGACCGTGGATATGAACTGGACTAGACAGTCATATGACATCAGGTATTGGATTGAATCTGAATGGATCTGCACATGATAAAAACCAAGAGTAGCCAAGGCCAGCACTCACTAACAATTCTTTTCACTTACAAGGGCATATTGCGACCACCTTAAAATGGCATGTGCGCATGCTCACACCTAGTATCCAAGTAATGGATACTCCCAGGGGAGGCGGTATACAGAGAGAGGTAAATTGCAAAGCCAGCAACGTCTTGATGGCATTTATAATGCAATCAGGCTTCACCCTATTCATGTTGGGACTTTATGAAACCCACAGGGCAACAAGATTAGAGACTCTGTTACAGAATCGCTTTCACTCGCCAGCAATCAATCATTTGGAGTCTCGGCATATTTACCAATTTACGTTGAAAGTGCACAAGTCTAACTTGCAGATAACGTTAAAGAGTAGAAGCTTTGGGGACGGGGTGTGTGTTTAATCTCAACACACATCAAGGAATGCGGTATGGAATAGAGCGCGCTGTCGCTGGAGGCCAGCGGTGGGCAACGTTCCCAGTCTGAAGGGCTGCAGATCGAGAGGATGAGCAGCTTCATACGGCGAAGGACTGCACTCCAATGTATCCCTCGCGCACACACTCGCAGATGCAGTCACACACAGAATCACACACACCCTCACCGGTCCAGGGTCAGTGCCATCTCTTCCAAGAGCCACAGTCGAGGTGCTGGAGGGCCACACATGGCTTCCAAGCCGCTATTTTGTCCACCTTTTTTTCTATGCTACACAGCTAGGGAGTCCAAGTCACATTTTTAATTATTTACACATCCTTCCCCCTTCAAAAGCCCCAGTTGTTCCTTACTCCGTGTTTCCCCTGTCCCATAGCAATGTGTTCTCACTTCTATTTCATTTCGTTGCCCTGCGCCCCCCTTGCATCAGGAAGCTGACAGGGGCTCAAGGGAATTGGGGCCAGAAGTTATGCAGGATTGGGACCGGGGAATAAGTTCAGGATCCGGACTAGGCTGGAGAAGGATAGGGAACTGCTGGAATGGAATCCGGAGAAGTGCCAAGCAGGATGCAAGGAAGGATTCAGAACAGGGCAGATGAAGATCAGGTCACAGGAAGAGTCACAAAAATGATCTGTCCAGCTTCCTTCCATTGCCAGGCAGCCAAACAGGATGCTGGGCAGAGCAAGGGCCAGTCAGGAGGTTAGGGGTGTGGCTGAGTCAGTAGCCCTATGTGGAAGAGCCTGGGTCCAGCCAGAGCGTGGCAGTGGTGCTGGGGAGCAAGCCACCAGGGCCGGCCTTACCGTGGGATGGCCGTCCAGGTCCCCGCCCCTTGGGGGCCCCCCCCCCATAATGGCCCCGCAATTGGGCTGGGCTTCTTTTAAAAAGTTAATTGGGGGGGCTGCGGCCCCACCCACACTACTAGCTGTCGGCCAGCATGCATGCTCATCACACCGGTGGCGCAGCGCCCCGCCGCTGCCGCCACTTCACCCACCCACCACACTGCTCCGGAGTCCTCCCTGTCCCTCCTGCAGCAGAGCCCCACATGGTTTTTACCAGCCATTCCTTGCCCGCCAGCCTGGCTTCACCTCCTCACTCCCTCACGTCCCCCCTCTCCTCACAGGAAGTGAGCAACTTCCTGGCGCGGGAACACTCTGTGGCTGGGGGACACGGGCAGTTGCATCGGTGGCGCCCATGGAGCAGAGTCAGGCAGACGAGGAGCCAGGCCTGAAATGTCCCACAACAACCTGCCTCCTGGCTCTGATGGTCGTACGCCTGAGAAAGTGCCTGACCCCGGGGGAGAGAGCGGGCTTGGCACTGCCGTCCGAGTGAACTGCCTGGGGCAGGGATAGACAGGAGCGGGACACGGCCCCAGACAGGAATGCTGGCCGCCTCTGGGGTCACCGGACAGACCCCAGCACTGAGACAATCCCTGTGTGGCTGGCCCTGGAGCCCGCTGGTCCCTGCCCAAGGCAGCACTGGCGGCAGCAGGGGATCTGGAGGCGGGAGTGGTGGCGGAGAGGTTGAGGAGTCGAGTCAGAGGCGCCGGCGGTGTGGCTGGAGTCGGGATGGGACCCCGGACCCGGAGGAGGCAGTGCAGCATGTGGGCAGCGGCAGCGGGTAGGTAAACCAGGCCAATCTGGCCGAAACAGTCAGTGTGTGCGTGTGTGTTTGTTTAAATGAGTGTGTGTCAGAGAGTTTGTTTAAATAGGGGGGTGTGAGTTTGAATGGGTATGTGTGTGTGTGAGAGAGGTGAAAGCGTGTGTGTGAGCTTGAATGGGGGTGTGAGAAAGAGGTGAAAGGGTGTGTGGGAGTTTGAATGGGTGTGTGTGAGAAAGAGGTGAAAGCGTGTGTGTGAGCTTGAATGGGTGTGTGAGAAAGAGGTGAAAGGGTGTGTGGGAGTTTGAATGGGTGTGTGTGAGAGAGGCGAGAGCATGTGTGAGAGAGCGAATGAATGAATGTGTAAATGAATGTGTGTGAGAGGTGTGTAAGAGAAGGGGTGTGTGGGTGAGTGTGTACGCATGAGGGGGAGTTGCTCCTTCTAGCCTGCTCTGCCTCCCATGATTATCCCCCACCCCCTGATGGCTGCCCCCACTCCCCCATAACTCCTGGAGGGGGAAAGGGAGCCACCCCCCTGCCCAAGGAGAGACCCAGCAGAACGTTCCTGCTGTCCCCTCCTGCTTAGCAACCTCAGCCTGCCAGCCTTGAACTGGCCTCCAGCCCGGCTCCCAGAAGACCCAGGCCCAGCAGCAGCTGAGGTAAGGGCCACCCAGCCAATATCTCTTCCTCCTCTTTCTTGATATGAGCCCATTTGTGCTGCTACACACAACTGTGGGGCTTTGGGAGTAGAGTGGGGCCATCTGGGGGTGGTTTGGGAAGGGGCTGGGGGGTGCTATGATCATGGGGGAGTTGTTTGTTGTTCGATATGTTTAACTGGATTTTTGGTGCTTTGGTGCAGATCCTTAAATCCAATAACTGGAAAGGGAGCTGTGTTTGACTGCTATGGGTCTGAGGTTCAGTTCCTCATCCCTGCTTTCATGGGGGGTGCTGTGACTGTCTGGGGGTTGTTTGATCTATGTTTGATCAGCTAGATCTATGTTTGAACTCCTGTGTTGGGAGTGTACTAGAAATATGCTCAAGAGAAGGAGGGTTCAGGCCATGGATAATCTGTCCCTATCCGTTGTGTGCATGCCCTCCTGTGTTTTAAATAAGAGTCTTTGCCTTTTAACTATATCTGTGTCCTGAGCTCCCTTTCATCTACCCAGATTTAAATGTTCTTTGGAGCACATTGTACTGACAAGTTAAAAATAACTTATATGACAATTCCCTAATTGTCAAAGGGAAGTGGGCAGGGCCTTGGAAAATGGGAGGGGCCACATGAAAGTGGGAGGAGCCGTGGGAAAGTGGGCAGGCTGTGGAAAGCGCATGGAGCTGAGGGGGTCCCGCATTTTGTGTTCGCCCTGGGCCCCGCTAAGGCCGACCCTGCAAGCCACCGCCCCAAGGGCACCGGTTTGAGACCCAGTTCCTTAGAGTGGCAGAGAGGAAGGGTCCAGGATCATCATGGAGCAAAGAAATGGGGGAAAGCATTCACACAACACTCAGAATGAGTCTGTGCCAGTAACCACTCTGAAGGAGCCATTATACTATACTCCCCCCCACCCCAGCAGCTGTTAATTAATTAGGGCCCAAGGTCAACTGAAGGAACAGTAACTGTAGTCAGTCCGGACTGTAAATGCCATAGCAACAGACTTGGGGCACGATCCCTCAACCAATAGCAACCGCTACACAAATTCCAATACAGCTTGCACCTGCATTTGGTACTAACACCCATGCTGTCTGCTTAGAGGATCACACTGCCCCTGCCTACTTAAAGAAAGTTTTAAAAGCATTGCACAAAACTGGTTTCTTCCATTACCTTACTACTCTCTTCCTTCCCTCCATTATTTTTATTATTATTAACTTATATAGCACCAGCAACGTGCCTGGCACTGGACGGTTGTAATGAGAGACAGGTTCTGTCCGGAGGGACCTATAATCTAGGATGGACAAAGAACGGGAACATAGGAAAAGGCAAGACAATCTTGGTCTCCAAGATCCAAGTCCAGCACCTTAGCCACTAAGCTACACTAGGGGCAATCCCATGCCCCATGCAAACCGCACGCATCCTGCATGCTCACGTGCGTGCAAGCCGCACGCATCTCCATAGGGATTGCATTGTGCCACACGGATCCCGCCTGTGATTGCAGCCACTGGCTCCAATCTGCATTTCCTGCTACATTTCTACCCAGGAACATTGCTCCTCTGTCATGCTCCTCCTCTGTCTCCTTCTCTCCAAGCCTTCGACCTTTCTCCCATGCCAACCCCTATGCCTGGAACTCCCGCCCTGGACATATATACTCGGACTCAATAGAGCCTTTGTGAAAATGACCAGGCTCCCATTCCCCTGGTTAATTTTATTAGGCCTCAGCAGAGCAGGGCTAAGCTTTCCTGGTAGGGGTGAGCAATTAATTATTATGATGATAACAAAAGTGAAATTGTTGATTTTCTTTTTAGTTATAACAATAAAAAACAAATGAATTTTTGTTTCTGAAATAATGGGAAAACACTGAAAAACATATTTCCTGCTATAACTTTTGTTTCTTATTCAATCCTGCTGACACATGGGGAGATTGTGCCCCCAATGGAGAGCACTATGTGTACCGAATTTCAGAATGATTGGATAAAGGGAACAGATCTTATAAGCAATTGAATGTTGTGATTTTAAGAAAAGCTCCAAACACATTCCTGGATACAACTTCTTTATCTTCTGTTCAATTTTCATGAAACCTGGCAAGGTTATAGTCCCTCCACAAGATTACCAATCCTGAAAAATTTCAGAAAGAGTGGATAAAGGGTCCTGATGTAAAATGCATGTCTGGCTGTAACATGTTTATATTCCATTCTGTTTACAAGACATTTGGTAGGAACGTATCCCACACCTTCCCTGTCATCTGTGTCGAACTAGAAGACAATTTGCTAAAAGACCCCAATTTTATAAGCAATTGAAACTGTCCCCTAGAAGACCATTATTCAGATAAATAGCAGCACATGCAGTGCCAGTCAGAGGCAGGCACCTGGCATGGCAGGGGGAGGGAGGCTGGCTGTGAGAGAGAAATTGGGGAGCAACCCAAAAGACTGACAAGACACATTCACTAGCCAATTACTGCATGCTTCCAGCTTTGCAGGACCAATTGGTGGTGGCCCTGAGGCAGTCATAGAAGGGACATAACTGGGACTTTGGAGATAGCATCCCAGAAATCAGGAGACATGGTTTACACATCCAGGCTGGCCAATTATCATCACAATCACATCCTGCAGCACTGTGACAGAGGACATCAGAGAATCTCTATTGGCTCTTTCCTAAACAGAGGCTTCTGACTTCCCTGTAACAAATGGGGGAAGAGATGTTGGGATGGTCACAGCACAGAGTGAGGATATTTGGTTGACATTT
Source organism: Sphenodon punctatus (assembly GCA_003113815.1). Taxonomy (NCBI): domain Eukaryota; kingdom Metazoa; phylum Chordata; class Lepidosauria; order Sphenodontia; family Sphenodontidae; genus Sphenodon; species Sphenodon punctatus. Next base: position 11,749,975 of record QEPC01007512.1, read on the forward strand.
CTGCTGGCCAACTGGCATCACAAACCGACCTTATACCACAGTGACATGTAAGAGAATCCCCGGCATACGCTCATTGTCTGTATATGCTGTGCAGGCTTATAAAATTGGGAACCTTTATCACATCTTTCTGATATTTGGCAGAGATTATCCTGAAGGTGTGAGATACAACCCTACCAAATTTCATGTACACTGGTTGGACAAAAGCAGATGTTACAGTCAGACATACATTTACAAGTTAATTGCTTATACCACCAGGACCCTTTATCCAATCCTTCTGAAAGTTGGCAGAGATAGTAAACATGGGGAGGGGTAATTATTTTTTGAAAGAATTTTTAATACTGTTTTTCCTTCTTTCGTTTTTTACAGTTGATAATAACCTGGCTTATAAATAAGTATCCCACTGAAGAAGGGGGTTGCCCCCAAAACGCTTTTGGGTGTGCTTTAAGATTTAGTTTTTAATCTGTATTCGATGTAGGGACATTGTCCCATTTACTGGAAATAATACTGTGCATTTTATTATTTAGATTGGATATATATTGTATACGGATGGTTTGCTTTGGGACATTGTCCCTGATGTAGATTTGTGTATGTTTTTAGACTGTATCGTTATAACAGGATTATTAAATTGAGTTTAGACCCTTCCCCTCCCCCCCCCTTATTATTTTTTTGTGTGTGAGGTAGTTGACTAGTGGTCTTTGATTAAGGGGATTTTCACTGCCGTTAAGAATTGGTGTGATACTAGGCTTGTCTAGGCCCTAACCACAAGGGAGCTGTCCACAGTACTAAAGCAATTACAGATTTCTCCTATGACCACACTACTGCCCAGAAACTAGATGGGGTTAACAGCGTAAGTGCCATTACCAGATCAGACCAATGGGCCATCTGGCCCAGTATCCTGTCTCTGACAGCAGCCTGCCTTGCTTTGCCTCAGGGGAGTACGTAGCAGGTTACACTGGGGTCATCAATTTCCTGCCATCCTCCCCCAGTTTCCAACAGTCACGGATCTCATTCCCCTGACTAACCTAACTTGTAGCCTTTTACGGGCCTGGACTCCAAAAATCCATCCAATCCATTTTTGAAGCCAGTTCAAAAATCTAGTCTACACAGCACCCTCTGGCAATGAATGCCACAGATGTATTGTTGGACTAGATGACCCTTGAGGTCTCTTCCTAAAATTGTAGGATTAAAGACAAAAAATGAACAAAATAACCAAAACTGTGAAAAAATTTGATTGCTCCAACATTGTGACGAATGTATTTGGGTTGACTGCAGCCTATCGGAAATTGCAAAAAAGCCAAACCCTCAAACATTTATTCTGCTATTCGTTTCAGCTCTGTCAGACAGCCTTTAATCCCAAGCCAGACCCAGACAGGAAGTGAATAAAAACATTTTTAAAAATAAAATAAAAAGAGTAATCTTCAGATCAAATTATTAACGTCTTGATTTATTTATTTATTTTTAAAAATCCCCGAGGGGAGCATTGACGCAAGTTTCAAAGACTTTTAAGATCAATTAGCCAGCATTTAAAACAAGCTGTTGTCACATTCTTTTCTCCACTTCAAATTGCTTCCGAGCCCAATTTACCCTTCAGTGATCGCAGAGAGTGGTTTAACACTATGGCTTTTATTTCAGTTCCCATTGACAAGTGCTTTGCTCTGGAGACTATTCCCCATAACAATTGCACGGTAATAGTTACATCGCTATGTATCCAAAATGCCACAGCCTTCAGTATAACCCAGCTCCTTAGCTAAGGATAAAGAAATTCAATAAGGCCCTAATGGTATTCGAAAGTGCTGCATCAACAGACACAAGCTTATGCAACACATCATGAAAGCGAGACTTTTACAGGGCTCCGAGATAATCTCCTGCCATTCAGTGTAAGATACTATTAAGCAAGGACACGACGCAGTCCCCAGGAAACTTAGCATCAGGATTTTATTTATTATTCAGTTAGTTACTATTTGAATTTAAATCCCACTCAATCTCTAGGGCTCTGGGCAGGTAACATAAACATGACACATGAAAGAGACATAAAAATATAAACACAAAGGCTGCAATCCAGTGGCCTGTCAACGCCACCTTCTAGGTGCCTGAACGGGCCAGAATGCAGTGCACGTGTTCTGCCCATGGCACACTCAGGCCACTGGATTGCACCCAGAAAATATTTTTAAAATTCATTTGATTTTATTTTTTAAAAAAAAAAAACCTATACCCTCGCTTCCCAAAGCCTATCTCCACCCACCATACACCTGCACAAAGAGGAATTTTATAATGCCGCCGGAAAATGCTGAGGCTTTAGTGAACTTCTAGGGCAGGTACGAGGAAACCTCTCTCCCACTAAAGGCCCAATCCCCAACTCCTACAGGGCTCTGTGAGGCCACAGCATCCTGACCAGGGGAGGGGGGGGCGGGGAGCATGACCCCTGCATAGGCGATGTGACCCCCTAAGAAAGGCACACGACTGCCTATGTAAGGAGTAGACCTGAAACTAGTACCCACAGAAACCGATGTAACAGTCAAAATTCCAGTATTCAACCCAACCTAGTAACATCGGGCACTAATCGGTACCTGACTAGTGCCCGATGGGCTACCCAATGTAATGATTTTCCAACTTTAGTACAGATTCCTGCACCAATTTATCGTTTTACCAATCGGTACAATGGTAAAATTGGAAACAGTAATACTCTGAATTTTCAGGTAGTCAGGTGCCAGACTTGGTATTCGGGTCCCCAATCAGAACACCAAGCCTGGCACCAGACTACCTGAAAATTCCGAGTATTACCTTTGCCATTTGACTGATCTGTAAAATGGTAAACTGGCCCAGGAATATGTACTGATAGATTACTCGACAGAATACCGATAGGCTACTTGGCAATGCAGGTATTACCCGTGCGTAGCAAACGTGCTCCCCGTTTCACCTCTCCAAGGGAGTTGTATCACCTACACAGGGGGCATGGCCGCCAGCCTGGAAATACTCTGCAGTTATCAAGTCACCTTTAGGCCATGGAGTTCAGCTGCTGGACCACCTTTAACGGTGATGTGGGGGCCGTTTGGCAGCTGGCTGTGGGGCACAAAAGTACCATAAGCAGGAGATTCCCCACCCCCACTGTACAGACTTGAAACAGCGACAGAACTAGCAACAGATTGTTCGCGGCAGACCTCCAGGGTCACGCTGGAGCGTAGGGGAGAAACTGAAGGACATTTGCAGGGGGACGAGTCTCCTTTGCTTCAATAAGACCCACACTTGTGCCGAGCAGGGCTGAAACGAATATATTCGGTGTGAATACTGACTTAGATGTAATCGTATCCATTTACACGGAGCAAATATGAAGCAGTATTCACTTCTTGTTTCATATGTGGTCCAGAAAATTCATGTTGGTGTATTTTGTGTTCCTATAACTTCAGCCCATTCTCTTTGTACCGTCTTATCCTTCAGGTTTCCCCCCTTGTAAGGCAAGCCCATGCATCTCCAACTTCATGACTGTATCCCTAGGTGTCCCTTCCCCTTGCTTCCCCTCTCTTGCCCATTACCCATCTCTAATCACAACCATTCAATGCCGGGCACATTGCTGTTAATATATTAACAACAAGAATAAACTCTTGCCCTCCTCTCAATGCCATCAGAGAACAATTGTTCTTCATCCACTTCACAGCAGCCTTTTAAATCTTGGATTGTGACTACCATGCTGCCTTTTAAGCTTCTCTTCGCCAGGCCAAACATACCCAGCCCCTCCAAGCTTGCCTCAACTCTCTTGTAATTCCAGACCCATTGTCCTGAAACTAGTACCCACAGAAACCCACTGGAAATTCCAAACCCATTGTCATCTTTTTGTAACATCAATGTTTCTTCTTGCAGCTGCTGTCTGCTGCACGGGCCAGGCCTGCTGCAGGGTGTGAATTGCCCGGCCCTTTCAAAGGGAGGAATCTGTCACTCATAAAAGACAGGAGTCCATTTACTGTTGAGAATAGAAAAGGGGAAAGAAGAAGAAGAAAAAGCTCAAAAGACCACACGGGCTTATAATAAACCAGAGTAATTAAATCTCATCAAACAAAAGATTCTGACAAGGTCCTCCTCATCTTATTAGCATGCCAGCTTGGGGTTCCTGCTCAGGAAGCTTTGAAAAGAAGGCTCTCTCTGGATGTTGGACAGACTCAGTTCCGAGTCCTAATCCTTCAAATCTTTCCGTGAACACACACGCTCTGCTCCCTCCCGACCTTCAAATCCCTCCTAAAAACATACCCCCTCCATCAGGCTCTCTTTAGCTCCTCATCCCTTGCATAAGGGGCTGGTCTCGAACTCGAACCCTTGGGACAGTGGCCGGCTCCGCTGTACCCTTTGCCTTGCTCTGGTAAGGCCCATACTTCCCGCCTAGAGCGCCTGTAGCCACGCCCCTCTTCCTGACTGCCCCAGCCCTTGCCACGCCTCCCAGCTTCCTGATTGGCTGCCAGCCAGTATATAAAAGCTAGCTGCTAACAACAGGAAGACGGGTAGATCATCTGCTCATCTCGCCCTTCCTGTATCTGCCTTGCTGGACCCTGCCTGGATTCCGCATTCACCCTACTCCAACCTAGACCCAATCCCACATTCACTTCTAGTGCAGCTCCTCCTTGGACCAGGACACCAAATTGCTCACCGACGTTTCTCCATGTACACTCTTATCCTTCAGGATCCCTGCTCCTCGTCTTGGAAATTAACTAAGGCTTAAGCACAGGCATCTGTAACTTCAGGAATGTATCCCCATCTCTCCCTTTGTTCCAATCCCTCTTGTAGGTGCTGAATTTGTAAAAAAGAAACTGAATTGCCAGAACCCACACTCCACCCCCCAGAACCCACGCCCCCACCCCCATCCGGGCAGGGAAATGAACCTTTGTCTCCAGCTACCACCCCATCCACTGTGACTAAACTAACCTGGCCCTCTCCAGCTGAACAAAAAACAGGAGTTCTTGCGATTCAATCTATGATCACCAGTAGCAGGGATGGGGCAGGAAAGTCATTAATGAAAGCCAAACTAGCCATACAGGTTTGTTTGTTTCTAGCCCCAAACGGGCCCAATAGCAGCCTTTTCCTGATCTTTCACATTTCAGGATGTATATTCCTGCTGGGAACATTTCCCATGGATGAGCCCTCTCCTTGAATGTAATGGTGCTCTCCTCCAAGTTAAGCCCTGCCCCTAGACTGTAAACCCCACACCGGGCACATTGCTACAGCTATAGAACCATCATCCTACCTTTGGGTCTCTCTTTGTCTTCTTAGTTAGTGTCAATGCCTGGGTCAACCTGTTTAAAAGAAACAGGATTCAAGATAGCCTGCGATACACGAGCTACCGCGTACATGGCGGAATGACAAGCCTGGCTCAGGTGACTGGTCAGGTGACCTGAGGTAGACGATAAAAGGAAGAGTCTAGAAGTCAGGAGAGAGTGGACGAGGGATGGGACCCAAAAAGGTGAACGGCTATTTTGTGGAGATCTCCACATTAGCCAGGTCGGCTGAAAACATGGAAAAAGGCCTAGCAGAAAAGACCGAACTATTTTGGATTTAAGCTAGCGTTCACCTATTTCTGAGGAGAGAAATGGCTGGGGAACGTCACAAGAGGAAGGGGGACCAACTGCCCATGTGAAGTTTGAACGGGAGGAAATTGAGTCACGCACCCTGACCAGGACCCAACAGGTTTACAATTATTAATAATAAATTTCTATACTGCTTTTCACTGTTTAAAGTGCTTTCCTATCCTTTTAGTTCACCCTTCCCAACAATGGGCAAAAATTGGTGGAGGATGCCGATTCTCCCTTCCCCCCCAATATACCTAGAATTGCAAGGGGGAAGAAATTGGGGGGGGGGGGGGAG
>QEPC01007512.1:11756109-11782947 GCA_003113815.1 Sphenodon punctatus
ACACACTGCAAGTCATTGACAAATGTAGCCCTGAACAGAACCTATTTCAGCTCCCTGGGATGCAGCCACCAAGGTACCCATAACCCACCGTGAACAGTTACTCCGCTCGGCGTTTTCTAACCCCTCCTAGGAAAAGGAGCTGTTTTTGTCTAGTTATTTATCTGTTCGATGAGGAGATCTCCGAGATGTCTTGTAGGAGGAAAGAAAGGACGGGCAATGGTCTGATCATTAAGTTTGCTTTGGAGCATCTGATCTTCATTTAGCCACCCACACGTTCATCGTAATTTTACTTTTGCTTCATAAAGCTGTATGGCTATTTCGAGGAACCAGAGAGACAGCAGTGCTAAATCCAGTAATTATATTCCAGTCTAGGAGGGGAAATGTCTTATCTGCTTCTATCCAGAGAGCAGAGCCGTCGGGGCTCTCAGGCCCTCCTGGGTGACCTTTGCTTTTGCCAATCAAAGGAACACTATTGTTGAGCTCACAACTCAGGAGCCAATTAAAAATTATCCATCGGCATCTCTCATTTGGCTGTTGTGCTTTTTATTTCAACATCCCTTTCGGGCACTGGGAATAAACACCTCGTCAAGCCGGCTGCTGTTTAAAAAACCATGTAGGTAAAAAAGAAAATGAAGCCGCGACAGAGGCTCCTAATTCTGCTAAAACTTGAAGGGTAGAATTACTGTCTAGGGATGACACAGAGCGCATGCTGATCAGGGGAGGAGGCGCTGGAGAGAATGCCAACAAGAGGCCGCTGACGCAGCTGAGCAGACTGCGTTTTTGAGCGGGCCACGTTTCTTGTGTGACGTCGATGACTAATTTAGGGGCTGCCGATGGAAGCGCACTCCATCTTGGAGAGGGTGACAGGTAAGGACATTGTAGTCAAGGGCAGGATGCTTCTCCATGAGGAGCGAACACAGGGATCCGGAATGACAGATCAGAAAGCACTGCTTGCCTCTCCTACATGTGCAGCGATAAGCCATGTCTTCACTCAGGCAACGAAACCAGGGTTGCAATATCTGGAAACGAATTACAGCGTAACTTTCCTGAAACAGGCTAGCCATCAGCTGGGAGGAGAAATGTTGATTCACAAAAACATTCCAAGAATGGGAAATCCTCGACCTACAGGATGCATCTGGCCCTCGCTTTGTTCCAGCCCATGGGATGGGCACCAGCATGCCCAGGAGACCCACCAGATCATTCTGCAAATGGACGGGCCATAGAGATCTTCAGTGGGCCTAATAGGCCCTGCCCACTTATCCCAATGCTCCTCCCGCCTCAAATCCACAAAGGGCAAAGCCCTGGTCCCGGCCAGACTTCCCAAAAGACTTCTAATCCCAAGATCCACACACCGAGATCATCATATGGCTGAGAGGCAGAAGACACACACACGTGTGTGTACGCAAACCCAAACATCTATTGATCTGCAGTCCTAGCTGCTGAGATTCTGTGGCGTAGCTGTGATTCAGCTGCTGAGACACACAAGCACAATGAAGGACCATTAACTTAAGGCAGCATGGAGCCCAAGACCAGCCCTGGCCGAGAGCCACACTTGAACAGCCCAAGTTTGACCACTCCTGGCCTAGGCCTCACTGAAATACAAGACGCTCCTACTGGGTCAGATTAATGGTCCACTGAGCCCAGCATCCTGTCTCCAACAGTGCTCAGCTTTGGCCACTTCACAGAAGCACACAACAGGCCATAACGGAATGATCCATTTCCTGCTAAAGCCCCCTTTCAACCGAGAAGATCCCTTTTGGATCCTAAAGGCCAGACCTGGCACATGGAGTTTGGGAAGAAAGCACCGAGATTGAAAAAGGCAAAGCAGAGACACGCTGTCAGTCAGGTGGGCTCCTATGCAGATTATAAAGGATTAGTACAAGACACCCTGTGCTAGTAAAGCTGTCGCAAACCTGACTGCACAACAAAGAGCCAGAGGAACACACCATCTTCTCCGCATTCAAGCCACCTAACAGCATCATTAACATTTCATTATGCCTGTCAATGCCCATTTTTCACTTTTATTTCCACTGCGACTGTTATTGGAAACACACGTGCCATCTTTGCCAATTCCTGATGGCTCATTCGGTTTGCAAATGGCTCAGGGAAAGCCTCCAAGATAGCCCATCAGCCCCACGCTGAGCAAAGATAGAGTACCCGACTTTGCCTTAGGGCCGACACAAGTTTTCCAGGTGGATTCTGTCTACTTCGATCAATCTTCCCTTAACGATAATCGGAGAAGAGTTCTTTGTGAGGCGAGCTGAATGCAACAGTGCAGCTAGGGTCTTGCCATCTCCCAAAGGGCTTTCAACCAGAGGGGGCGGGGCTATGTCAACAGAGGCGGGGCAAAGGGGCTGTCAACTCTGCCTCTAACAGAGCATCACAATGTCCTGATGCTCTGCAGGAAGTGGGGCAAAGGGGCCATCATGCCCCTTTCTGACATGATCCTGGCCCTATAGGTCATGACATCATGATGCTCCATAGGGGCAGGGTCACATCAAAAAGGAGCCATAAGGATTTTCTTACCGCATCCCCTTTCTGACTTGGCTGATCCTGACACCACCAGAAGCCCCAATTTCTGCATTGTTTAACTCCCTGATTTTAAAAACAAAAACAGAAAAAACTCCTCTGCTCGTGGGAACACAGCATAGGTTAGAGTGAGTTAGGATGTTTTTACCTCCCCAAAAGCACTTGTGAAAACAAGCATTTCCTGCATCCTCTATGTGGTACTTTCAAGAAAATAAAAATAACTGTTCTACTGCTATTTCCTTTTAAAGAAGTGGAGTGCAGGTTAGTGTTTCTTACACAACAGAATGATTTGGAAGCATCTGGAAATTTCACCGTGCGTGTCGATATAAATTAGTGAACTCCAAAAGGGCTAGGAATACAAGTGCCCCCATAACTGTTACTTTAGAAAAACAATGAGCTTCACCATAAAGGGAAATTATGGACTCATCATAGTTTTATTATTATTCCCCATCTTTTTCTGGTTTAAAAGCGATTCTCTCGGCTGAATGTTTTTCTTCTTCAGCAACTAACCTCTCAAGATTGAAAAGTTGAGAGTTTCTAATAGCTAGGTGCTTGTTTTACCAATACAGCACGGCAAGGTGCTAAAGATCAGCTTTTTAAGGGAAGTGGTGGCTGAAAGCAGGAAACCGCATCAGGAAGGGGGGGTTTAAGAGTTTGTGGGCCCAGTACACCACCGCCACTCACTCTTCCTTCTTGGGAGGACCCTTTGCAAGCAGTCTGGCACCTCTAGGACATTTTCAGAGTGGAGAGGGAGGAGTTCTGGCACCTCTAGGAAATTTTCAGAGTGAAGAGGGAGAAGTTCTGTCCCTGATCCGTCCCCAGTCCACTCTGAAAAAATGTCCTAGCCGTGCCCAGGCCTCTTGTAAGGGGCCCCCTCAAAGTCCAGAGCCCAGGCCCAACTGACACCCTCGCTCCACAGTAACGAGAAGACTTGGACCGTACCACAGAGAAACAGGCCAGAGCTCCTCCCTGCTGTGAGAAGATGTGTGGGACTGGGAGGGAGTTATGGCCTGTTTCTCTGTGGTACGGTCTCTCCTCTCTCTCCTGCAGCTAGGATCCCAGTCTACACACTGTTGGTGCTGGCACCCCGAGAGCCCATCCGTCTCGTGTCTCGCAATTGGACGCTGAATAAATGTTTGCATAGTTCTCACTAATATTAGTAACTGGTTGTCTCAAAACAGCGTGAGCGTCAGTGTGTTTGGGGGGGGGGGGGGGGAGAGAGAAACAAAAAGTGTTCAGAGATGTACACTGGGTGAGGAGATTTTTAAAATAAAGAAAATAAGCAGCAGCAGCAGCTTAAGAGTAGAAAACTACACAGGGTAGAGATACGAGGATTCGGGGGGGGAAGTGTTGAGGAAAAATACCTGCTTTTTCTATTTATTTATTTTCTCCTCAAGGCGTGATATGGAAAATTTCAACATTTAAAATAGAAATGATTCCATGTATTCTATGAACCAATGTAACTAAGGCGGGGAAAAAGAGGTTTTACAAATCTGTTCCCAGTGTCGGAGGCACATCTAACCACCACCTGCGCACGTTTCCTAAAAGCAGATTATTTAAAGCTGCGTGTGTCGTGTCACATCTAAAAGCAGGCACAGTCCCGGGGGTAGATTGTAGCACACATGGGCATTGGATTGAGGTGAATGCACACACAGCATACCTGGTGGAGGGGGAGGAGCAGGTCCAGCAGCTGNGGGGGGGGAGAAAAATAGGAGTACAGCTCAGGGGGCTCCAGTAGAGCAGCTGAAACAGGTACTGATTTGGTACTGAGCCGCATTGTCAGCTACCGTTTCAGGTATCTGAATTGGTACCCAGATACCGTTACGGTACTCGAAAAACCAAAAATTTCAGATACCAGGTTTTCGAGTACCTGAAATTACCCCCAAAAGATACCAGGTTTTCGAGTACCTGAAATTACCCCCAAAAGACGGAAATATCTGAAAAATGACCAAAATCCAGGATGAAATTGGAACGGATTTCGATATACTGATTGTTGGCATTTTGGGTAGCCGATCAAAAGCCGGTTTGGGCACCGAAAAGCACCCAAAATATTCCAGTCAATTCGGTACCGGAAATTCGACAGGTTGTTGCAGGTACTCATTTCTGGTCTAGGCTCCAGCTGTGGAGGGAAGGAGACGAGAAAGATGGGAGCATCGAGCTCCGGTAGTGCATGGTCATGCGGGGAATAGGGTATGCCTGCAGCAGCGTCCACCCGCCCGCACAAGAGATCCAGGGCCAGAAGCAGCAGCCCAGAAGAGAGGTCCAGGGTAGTTACTGCTTGAGGTGCACACAAAGGTCTTTGCAGCATGCAGGTGCTCTCCAACAAGGTTCTCTGCACGCACCAAGAAGCAGCTAGCCACTGATGCCCCACATTTTGGAGACACTGGAGGTGCTACAGCAACCTCCAAATACAGGACAGCGTTAGGCGCCAGTGCAGGGCCTGCAACATGAATTTTTCATAAATGTCCCTTAAAAATGTGCACAGATGGCAACCCCATCTGCTCCCCTTAGCCAATAAGCCACACCTCTTCTCTCACACACACACCCCTCCCAACATTCCAACAGCGTAAGGAAGGACGGAAGTTTTCCTGCTTATTATATTCCACTTAGTTTCTTGTCATTCCCTCATCGGCCTCTCAAGCGCTTCCCCTGGGAGGCAACCAGGAAAGAGGTGCGAGGCTTGATCATTGGTCTTTTCATCTCTCTCCTAAAAGAAGGGTGTTGAACCCCTGAAAGAGGGACAGCGAGATTCAGCACCCAAAAAGGGACTGTTGGAAGGTACGCTACTGAATCCCAGAAAAGCATCAGGGCAACCAAAAACATACAAACTGTTCCCAGTCCACCGTGGTAGGAAGTCTATTTTTGGCTCGGGTCAGCAAGACTCCATTTATTTTTAAATTTAATAAGCAGATTTATGGCAAACCGTCAGCAAAAGCCAGCCAGCATATTTTGATCAGTTGTCTTCAGAGCCCGAGCATCACTGGGGATATTCATTTTCCTGTGGTTTCATGCATTTATGCAACTCTTCCCCTGTAGATTTCCCCTGGTTTGTTCTAAAAACCCATTCACTGTTTTTTGTTTTGTTTTGTTTTAAGAAAACCGCTGCCTCGAAACTCACGGTGGGGTGGGGAACTTTTCCCCTTCCACTGTGAACATTAGTACAAGCTTCAAAGGCTGCTTGGGAGTTGGACGGAAGCTGGATATGGTTAGGTTGGGCCTTGTTTCAGGATGGAATTTGAGGGAAGGGGCTCGACAAACCCTCTCCCCACAGCAAGGGACACCACTGCACCAGAGACCATTGTCCCCGGTGATGCTGCACTGTCTGTCCTTATTACAGCTGTGCTCACGGAAGGGAGCGCGCTTAAGGGGTGTGTTCAGAATGGGAGGAGAAAGGGGAGGAGTCAGATCATGGATCTGTGCCATAGATCCATCCCCTGGTCTTGTGGGCAGGTTCTCATCTCTGCTTCCTTCCTGCAAACTCACTCTTTCAATGCTTGAGGGTAGGGGACTGGATCCATGAGCCAGATTTGACCCACGAGCTTCAGCCCTGACTTAAAGGCACAAACACAACTTTGGGAGCAACTCTCCAGCAATAAAGTCAATGAGAGTCGAGCCATTGACTCCAATGAGGACAGGCTCACACCCATTTTCATCCCTATTGCAGACTTTTTAATCTATTCAATTGGAGAGGAGCTCTAGACACGTCTGGCCTTAGAATTTGCAGGGCCCCAGGCACAGATAAAATGAAGGGCCACTGGTGGCACCTTCCTCATGCCTCCTCACCCCCTCTGTGGGACCCTAAAGATGGTCATGTTTGGGGGCCCACACGGAAGAGGGCCCCACAACTTGCCCTGATGTAAATAGGGGCCCGGGCCACTGTGGGACCCCTGGGAGGAGAGAAAAAAGCAGGGCCTGGGGCAATCATCCCAGGTTGCCCTGGGGTAAGGTCAGCCAACAGAGATCAGATATCAGTCTATTGGGACCCCCATCTGTAGTTGGCACAGCCCTACTTGGACTGCTTAGAACCTCTGCTCTAACTAATGGTTTCTTTCTAGGTGAAACCCAGAGTCTCCTAGAGCAGATATGGGGAAGCTCAGACCTGCAGGTTAAATCCAACTCCTGACTGGTTTTTATTTGGCCTCTCCAATTCCTGGATTTGGCTTATGGATCCAATTCCTACTGTCAGCCGCTGCTCGACTGAGCTCAGGGGAAGGGAGCAGAGAGGAGGGCATGTGCTCAAGGATCAACGATGGATTCATGGCACTGATCCATGATCTGGACCCTCCTCTTCCTTTTCCCCCCATCCTGAAGCATTCCCAACTCCCATCCGATCTATGAAGCTTTGCACTCGTGTTCAAGAGAGAAAAGGCTCCCCCGTCACCCCCAAGTTACAACATAGGAAGAAGAACAAGAACATGATTTCTTTGGCTTATTTCTTTCTGGTCTGGCAGAAAGAAAAGTCTTGAACCCCTAAATAACTCAACAAGGACAATTTCCATCTTGATACACAAGGGAAACTGCTTCAGACCTCAGCGCGCACTTGATGGACTCCACTCTCTGTAGCACAGTCCCAAAAAACTCACTAACAGCTGTTGCGTAAACTCACTGAAATAGGTTAAAATCATTCCGTCGCTATAAATACCAAGCGGCATGCCCCAAGCCTGCAGAACGTCTGCGTGCACTGATAAGCCGTTCCTTTCCTTCGATGTCTCTCCAAGTTCCTCTGTTCCCTTTGCAGACAAAAGCGGCTGCCTGTCTGTTCATCCCTTGCTACTCCAGACAGCAAGGCAAAGATTATTTATTTTTTACTGCCTTTGCTCTGCGGCTTGGATAGCAGCTTGCATAGCTAACCTGAGCTAGGAGAGTTTAATGATTGTATAAACCACCTCTCATTAAAACCACGCCAACCTGAAAGAAAGCTAATCGCGACTCGGAGGCCACACAGTTGCTGGAGCAAACGGAGCGTGTACTTTATTCCATGAGGGTTTCTTCCTAGGGCGACACGGCACGTAGTGCTGGACACAGGGGAGTTGGGGCTAGGGTTACCATGCCTCTCGCAGGCCTTTCACCCAGAGGGGGCAGAACCACATCGCCGGGGTGGAGCAAAGGGCTATCACGCTCCTTTCCGATGTAATCCCCAACTCATAGGAGCATCATGTCGTCACAACTAGGACCGAAACGAGCATCCACGGGAATTTCAATTCCCATCAAAACTGTGGTGCCCAAAACAGTCTTGGCCGAATCGAGAAATGACCCATCAAATTCCCAGTTTACCAGTAGTGATCCCAGTTTACCGATAATGTTTACTGGCTTCCCGTTTACAATCTTGCCACTTTCCTCTCGCTTTCCATTCGCGAATCCCAGATGTAACAGGATTATTAGCTGGGAACTTGAAATGTGAGCCACCCCTGAGTCCAAGGGAAAGGGTGGGATACAAATTGAAATAAATAAATAAAATACTGACATACCACCATGTTTCTGTCTGCATGGACTTCAATCCCCGTAGGCGGGGCTCGTTTTTATTGTTCAGCCTATCATCAACTCCACTCCCCTAGCGGATATACTTCATTGCCATTCATTGGCTTGGATGGAAACCCACAATTAAAACAAATGCAGTAAATCAGCAACTGGGAACGAGAGCAACGGTAAACAGAAAGTCAGTAAGTCGCAGCAGTGCTTGACGGTACTTTGGGAAGTAAGTCAGGAAATGGTCAGGAATCTCAATCACATTTCTCTCTCTCACACACACACACACACACACACACACACACACACACACACACACACCCCTCTCTCACCAGGGGTGTGTGTCTGTGTGACAGAAACCCCATCCTTTCCCCTTCCCAACACTCACCCCTCCCACTTTCTGACCTCCCATGTTTCCGAACAACCGAGCAAGCCATACAGGCGAAAACAAGCTATCCGAAGGAAAAAGCCAGAACAAAAACAGGGATGCACATCCGTTCGGTTGGATTCGGTTCAAAGTGGCCTGATTCGAGGGGAAATAAACTCGCACTGAATCTCCATTGTTGCCACTAGCTCAAGCAGCCCTAGGACATCAGACTCCTTTCCTGACTTTAGACTGAAGTTTCTCTTTTCCTCTCAGCTCTACAGTGGCTTAAATAAGTGCCTCGAGCTAGGATGTAGTTTGAGTGTAATCGCCATGGAAATTACATTTCTATTGCTTTCTCCCTGTTTGTTAACAGCACCTGTAGTGACTGTGGGCTTCTGGTCTAACAAGCAGGCCTTTTTTTTTTTTTTCCAGAAAGCAAATTGAAACTCGCCACAACAAGCAGCATGGGGCTCTCCTAAGGCTGTGGAGTGTAAGGAACGTGGTGTGGTTTTCATCCCACCACAACATGCCCAGAAAGAACTATATTTCCAGAATGACAGTATTCTTACTGCATTGTTAGAGCCCTTCATTTTCAGTTTCCCCTAGCAATTTATCAGCATTTATTATACCACCACCAGAAACAGGTGAAAATTGGTGCAAAAAAAAGAAAAAGAAGAGAGACTCATTTTTTCCGGGTAAATATCAGGTTTTCTTTTAGTGGACAGAAGGACAGCAAAACAGGGAAAAAAAGTGTGTGGGGGGGGGGAAATTAAGTAGATTAATGCTTTGATAAACAGAAGTTAACGTGGTTGGCCGTAGAACTGAAACTACTCAAAACACTGCGGATGTTTTCATACAGACACAGGGAGGTTTACCCCCCGAAGCAGGTCGGGGGTGTACCCCCGTATCGACTGCCAACTTGCCGTCCCACCTGGACTGGGTTTCAACGACCTAGCGGCTGCCACAACCCATTATATCGCGCCCCTCCCGCACACCATAGAGATGCAAACTAGAGCGTCCACAACGTTACGTGTGGCCCAGGGCAACCCCTGGCCAAGAGCAGAGCTGCAGTGGCCACCCACTGAGCAGACAGCACCCACTCTGCTGGCGGTGCTCCTGAATGTTGTATAGCACCGCCAATGTGCTGCTCCGCCTCGGCTCTGCCTGCACACCTGTTGGGCTGCCTTTCAACCAACAACCCACCCAGGGCTGAGGCAGAGCAGAAGCGTGGGTGCCTGCCATCCCTCTGAAGACACCCAGTGTGCCACCTCTGTGAGTTTAGAAAACAATGGGTGTTTTTACACATGCATTTCTCCTGCATGTTTGCTGTTACATCCTGAACTTTCTGTGCATCCAAGTCACTCACCCAGATCTTAAACATCCGGCTCTTTGAACTTCTGCGTAGAACTTCTCCCAGAACTTGTGTGTGTAAAAAGTTCTCCTGGTAACCTGCTTTGCTCCAGGCAGCTGTGGTCACTTGGTTTCCATGGCAGCCCCTCACGTCCACAGCTGCGGCTACTTTAGGCTGCCTCAGGGCAATGTGTGTGTGAAGAATGCATCCGGATCTTACTTGTGGACTTGTAAACCCAGATGATTGAAAGACCAGCACTTTAAGGCGTGTGTAAAAATGCCCGATATCTCTAATCCTGCAATCAAAACTTGGGGGAGGAGAGAAAGTTGGGCAGATCCAGGAGGGCTTTGGGATTCTGGCATGCTCTTGCAGTGCTCTCTGCCCAAGCAGGCCTGGGCAGGAAGACCCACCCTCTACAAACTGCTGTTAACATCACTATACAGGGTGTGGCCACAATTTAGCTGCTCCCCTTTTCTGTCATAGCCCTGGTGAATACAAATCCCTTACATCCCAGGTACGTGATGTCACAACATTCCAAGGGGGGGAGGGAGGGCTCTG
Source organism: Sphenodon punctatus (assembly GCA_003113815.1). Classification (NCBI taxonomy): domain Eukaryota; kingdom Metazoa; phylum Chordata; class Lepidosauria; order Sphenodontia; family Sphenodontidae; genus Sphenodon; species Sphenodon punctatus. The sequence goes on from QEPC01007512.1 coordinate 11,766,381, forward strand.
ACAAAACCAACTTCAGCCCATAAAGGGGGGGAAGGGGGGGCTACATCAGAAAGGGGTGCATTCACCCCTGCTGATGTTTCCCCACTCCCTTCAGGTGGAAGGCTACAGTGAGGTGCGGCTCTATCTGTATCCAAACCTGACAGGCCAGGTAAAACCTCCAGACACAGGTGGCGGAGTGGGGGACGCACCTGTGAGGGAGGCTGAGCATCTGCCTGGTCCTGCTGAGGGAGGGCAGAGATTGTAGTGGAGCCACCAGACTGAGAGAAGCAGCAGCGAAGCGAGAGAGAGAGCTCTGCAGGAGGCTTGCAGGCCGGCTGAGCTCGGGTTAGCACCTGGGAGGCCGAACCCTTAAACCCGCTGGCAAAGAAGACCCAGAGGAGATCAGGGAGAGACTCACCCGGCGAGGCTGGAATTCGGGCCAGATGAGGGAGCACTGGCCTGGATTTTCCAGCGGCACAGGTCGAAGGAGGAGAGAAGCCGAGTGAGCTCAGGAGGCCGCCTGAGTCGGCGACACAGAACAAAGATATTCAACGGACCCCGGAGGTTGGAACTGAGCCAACCTAGCGGACTGAACGAACGGGGCCAGAGTGCTCCCCCCGGTACATCCTCTGTATCTAAGCTACGCACATGCACCTGCAACTTCTCAACGTCACAAATTTAAACTCGTCTCTCCCCATGGGCCCCACTTCCTTGTCCGCCCCTCCTAGATTGTAGGCCTCTTGGGGCAGGGACCCCTGCCCCAAGAGGCCTGGCAGGGACCCATCTCCAAATTAACATCTGGAGTGGCAGAGACACTGCTGCTGCGAAATAATCTAGACTTCTGTCCATCACCACCAAAAAAACCGAACAAACAAGAACGTACAATCATTCAGCAAGGGGCATGTATGCCCAAGACTTTAACTCCTCAACCCAAACCTAATTCTAGTCATCAGCCCACCCCCAGCCTCCAAAAAGGTAAAAAGTTATAGCTCCCAAATGCAAGAAGTATGGAGAATTCGCATTGGCCAACAGTTGCCATGGAAACAGCTCGCTCTCTCTGGTCCCAGATGGCAGCACACACCATTAACTGAAGCGCCAAGTCTAATATGCATTCAAGGTCTCTCAGCCAATTGATGCTCCAAGGAGGTGTCAGGGCAGCACAGCTCCTCTTTGCATTCAATCCAACTCCCATATAGTCCATGACGTAACCTTAGAGGGAGCAGCAGGAGACCCTTGGTAATCTAGCATCTGGTCCCCCCCCCTAATCACTCAACTCAAAATTACTACTGTTTCGTATATCTCCGGAAGCAGCAGGCAAACCCTGACAAGAGTCACCCTGAACTTCAGCTACTATTCCTGTCTAGCCTCGCCCTGCGGGGATGCAGCACTGCTCTTCAACCTGCAAGAGTCTACGTGGTCTTTCCCAGCGAGGGAAAAATCCTAAAGCCTTCGCACAGCTCTCTACAGAATGAAGGACAGGGGCACGAAGCAGATCTGGCTGGAAATTCCAATCCAATCACATCACCGGGCAATGCCAAGCCGCTGCACTAATTGGAGATGGCCCCAACAGGCTTGTCTTCTAGAGAGCCCATTGACATGCTATGCATTCAGAATGAGAGAGCATTAAGGCTTGGGTTCTGTTGAGTTTGAGCCAACCGGTGGCAACAGCAACAGCTACTGTCGAGCTAGAGTTTGCCAATCCTGCTTAGAGCTGAAAAGCAGGGCTTAATTTATTAGGGGTTGGAGCTTGCCAGGGGAAGCTGAACCCTGGGAAACATTGCCAGTAAGAGTGTGCACCCCAAAATGTGAAAGACCAAGAAAATGTCAATATTGGCTATTTTGAGGTTGGAAACAAACAAAAAATCAGAAAACATTTGGCTTTCATTAATGATTTTTCCTGTCCCTCCCCATGCACTGGTCATCATATATTTTAACGCACAAGAACTCCTGTTGTATATTCAGCTGTAGAGAGGCAGGTGAATCCAGTGGTTGGATTGCTAACTGCAGACTAGGGTTCAGTTCCCTGCTCTGCCAAGCTCCGGAAAAGGGGGTGCAGCTTCTGGGGAAGGCTCGAGTGTCGGTTTGAGTGTGGCCAGGAAACAGCGATGGATTTAAGGAGGCTTCAGTCTAGGAGGGCCGGGGGTACAAGGGGGTGCAGCTGCTCACTCCGATGGGCTTTCCAAGCCTTGCCTCCCAGCTCCAGCACATAGAGCAGCAAAAACTGTCCCAGCTCCTACGCAGCATGCCTTAGTCATACTGCCTCATGACCCGGCAGAGCAGGAGTGCGAAAGAGCGGTCTGAGCCCCAAGCTGGCCCCCAGGACTAGGGGGGAGCGGAGGAACAAACATGAGCCCCTAGGAGTAAAAGGAGGCTGATGTTTCATAAGTTAAAAAAAGAAAAATTAAATGCTTACTTTCTAGCATTTATATAGCATTTTCAGTGTGCAAAGTGCTTTGCAGTCCTTGTTACTTCACCCTGACAACCATCCTGAAGTCATTATTAGTCCCATTTTACAGATGGAGAGCCAAGGCGGAGAGAGTGTGACTTGCCCAAGGCCACTCGGCGAGTTCATGACTAAGACAGGATTTGAACCCTGGTCCAAGTCCAACAGCTTATTCACTAGGCTACCCTGGCTCTCCGTATGGCCCCCTGGATCTGACCCCGGTACAGCTTATTGAAGGGAAGCTTTGCTGGATGAAGAAAACAGAAGGGTTTGCCTGTGTTCTGCAAAAACCTGGCCTTTTTTATGAAATAGAGAAGAATGAAATAAAAACTATGAACCAGCCAACACTCCAAATAAAATCAGTAGTTACACGGAGCTCCCGTGTCTAATCTAATCAGGAAGCACTAATAGTCCACTGTTAGGGTGGATTATCCATTGGTGTGGAGTGAAACTCAATAAAAAACGACTATACTGAGGGATACTCAGAAAAACCAGCCAGCCAATAGACATTGACTTTATGAACTGCAGCCACTCGCTTCTTCCCCATCTGTCCTGCGGGGCCTCGCCGTTGCCAAAACCAGAAGCGTTCCTAATGGAATATTAGAGAAAACCAATGATCCCAAGAGCTTTCCTGGCAGCTCTTCCTATCGAAAAAGAAATTAAAAATTGCCTCCGACAAAGAATTTCCACCCAGGGAATTTGAACAGAGTGGCATGTGCTGGCTCAGGACCCCCGGTGCTGATGCCAGCATTACTCATTTTCATGGTTGGTGCTTTCCGAGAGAACTACCGTCTGCCTTGTAAGAGAACCTGATGCCGTATGGCTTTTTATTATTTATTTATTTATTTATTTATTTATCTATCTAACATTTTCACCCCACCCTCCTCAAAAAGATTTGAGGCGGCTTACAACATATTATTTAAAAAATCCAATGCAATACATTTAAAACCTCTTAAACCCCATATCATCCCAACTACCCACAGGACACACTGGCAATGATCACCAAGGTCCCAATCCACAACCTGCTGACTGGCCCAATGAAGAGTGAGGTATGTAGGCATAGTTGTACACAGCCCAAAAAACCCCTACAAACTAGCACCTCCACGATCTGTTCCATGCTACTTCCAGAACATTGCATGCAGGGATATGACAAAGGCATACTTTCATGCCCTTTGCATTGTGGGAAACACCACAGGAGAGGGGGGGCAGTGAAATGCAAGGAAATTAGCCAAGATGTGAATGAATTGCTATTTGACAAGGAAAACGCAGATTAAGGAACACCACATGTTGAGTTTGCCACAGGGCAGCGAGAATCCGGTTGCGCAAATGAGTCTTAATACTATTTCTTCAAGTTCCAGCCACTGGACCAGTTAACAGACTGTCTTTTAGTCCATTTTTCCCCACACTATAAAGGGTTAAACATTATTTAATTTTCATTCCACCACTGCAAGAGAAAAGGGGGGGGGGGGGGAATCCCAGGTACCGTGTGACAAGCCTTAACTGGATTAGACATTACCCTAGTCCATATAATTTCTCATAACCGTGTCTGAGGAGAAGACCGAGAAAACTAAATGAAATGAAGGAGTGGGGGAGGACACAAGATCCAATTACTTCCACTTTGCTATTAAAATAGACACATTTTCAAAATCTAATTTGCCATTTCTGAGAAAACATAGCGCCCTAACATCGCTTGCCATAATTAATTCCGGGAGAGACACCTGAGCCACTGAGGCCAACAGTTCTCTCAGAAAGACAAATGTGACCCTGAATGTTTAGACGTGATTGAAATATAGGCCAAAGCCAACAGCCATAACAACCTGAGCTTTTTACTAGACCAAAAACAGGTAGCAACGCAAAAGGTTCGCAGGATATTTTTTTTTTTTTTTACGTTTCAGGTAGGCCGTAGTTGACTCTCACGACATCGGTCACGACGTTCAATCAAACCAAATTTTCAGGTTTCGACTACTTCGTTCATTTTCGTTCAGCTTAGATCGTTTCAAACAGTAACAATGAGAACGGGTAGGGTAAAAACTGGAAGCTGAAAAATGAACTGCCAGAACAGACAGACCAAATGAAACAGTGGTGTAGCAAGGTTAGGGTTCACATCCCAGTTATGTCCCCCCCGTTTCCATGGCAAGGGGCGTGGTCTCCCTAAGGGGAAGGGCTAGGAGCCCCTTTGGGAGGACCACCCCAGCCAGCCTCTGCAGAGGTGATAGCGCGGCCACCCTGGCTTCAAGAAAGCCGCCTACATCCTGGAGTGGTGGCAACCCCACAAGGAAGGAATTTCTAAAGCGTGGGCGAAGGCGGGGCCAGCAGCACTCCACCCATGCCTACTCTGAAAACTTCCATCTATCAGAGCGATACGGTCGGTGCTGGCCCTGCTCCCTCTCCCGCCCCACTTGGAAAGTTTCCCGGCAGTGCTTCAAACTGCTTGCAAAGGGCCCTCGGGTTCAGCCGAGGCCCCTCACTCCATGGTAGTTATAGTTATGCTCCTGGAATTAAGAAGAAGAAGAAAGAATCCCAAAGAGACAGGCAAAATAGACAACTGAATGTAGAAGATCAGTGGGATACCGTTCGACACCCATTCCGGTCATTTTGGTCAGATCGTTCAGATTTGAAGGGTTTGCTCGTTTTAAGCTATACTTGTTACAGACCGCTGCAGCTAAAGGCCGTGTCTAATACAAAGGATTTGGACGTATCAGAGCCAGTGGAAGGAAAGTGAAACAAATGTGCCTTTTCAAGTTTGCCATGACAATCCAGAACTATGGTTTTCAAAATGAATCTCTTTATATGGGACCATTTCAAAAGTCACCACTTCAAACATTTGAACTTCATATTCATCATTTCTCTAGCCATTTACAGTATTCTAAAGTGCTTTGCATTCTTCACCTGGTTCAGCCTCACAACCACCCCTCTCCTCTCTTCACTGGCTCCCCCTTCCTGGACGAATCCTGCACAAGCTCCTAGTCTTCACCTATAAAGCTCTTCACAACCTCGCTCCCCGCTACCTCTCTGCAGTTATCGCCCTCCATACTCCAGCCCGTGCACTTTGCTCCTCCTCTGTCCCTTCTCTCACCCTTCCATGCCTTCCCCGTGCACCTGAGACCTCACATCTTCGTGAATGTTACACCCCTTGTCTCTCCCTCTGTTCCCCTTCCTTTGTCCCCCCACCCCCTTCTCTCAGATTGTACGCCCTAGGGAAGGGACCGTGTCTATTCCATTACTTTGTAAAGCACCAGGTACATTGCTGGCGCTATATAAATGTTTGATGATAATAATAAATAATAATTCCAATTTACAGACTGAAAACTGAGGCTAATGGATAGCGGCTTGCTCAAGGCTACCATGGCTAAGATGGCATTTGAAACCTGGTCTCCCCAGTCCAAGTTTAACACCATATCCACTAGACTACACAGGTGCTTCAGTTGTTTAGTACTTTGTTATTCAGTACTTTGGGACTTTTCCATGCCTTTCGACAACACAGAGCCTTTCCTCAGACAGGTAACAAGTTAAAGCTGGCATACTCTCACCAACAGTAGTTGGTCCAATACGTGATGGACTACTTTGAATCCATCAGGAGGCACATACATACGACGAAGGCTCGCAGGGAGATACTCTCGGTTGCTGCCCCCTGATGCTATGGAACTCCCTCCCCCTGGAAGTTCGTTTGAGCTCAAACGTCTTCCGGAGCCAGTCTAAGACCTTCCTGTTTGTAAAGACATTTGGCAAACAGGGACAGTGGATGGGGGGAAGGGGGGGTTGGGTTGGTAGGTGGGTTCAAGGTAGCGCTGCAAGGGGGTGGTAAGTTGGGGGGGCTTTGGTGGTGTCTTTGTATTTTACTCTTTTTATGGATTGCTTTTTTATATGGAGTTCACATAGGTTTTTATACACAATGTTTATATTTTATTTGTAAACTGCCCTGAGCCTTTTCTAGGGGAGGACGAGATTATACTGAGGCTTCTGCTAGAATCTAGAAGAGACAGCAAAGAAATCTAGTTCTCGCTAGAGATGACACAGGGTGTTGTAGAGATTACACAGAAGATGTTTGGAGAACAGGAGCAGATTGTAGGGGTTTAGAGTTCCAGTAAGCACAAGGGGGTCACTCAGTTAAGGTCTCTCATAGCAACAAACAGTTTAAAGGGTTTTCCTGTATTGTAATGCATTCATCGTTTATTGCATCCATCTTTTTAAACTTCTCGCCACACAAGGGATAGTTACAAGTGATGTAAAAGGGCATGACTGTAATATTTCAAGCGAGGAAAACCAACTACATGGTAACAATCTGTTAAACAGGGGAACAGATGTACACCTAACTGACTGACAGAACGAGGGCAGTAAAAGTCTGATCATAAATCTCATTCGAACTTGCATCACCAAAGTGGTTATACTTAGGATGATATGCCATTAAGAGCCGGTTTGTCCGCTCAGTCAATAGCCTTGCAGAGGTACGCAAGTACTTATGTTTACCTTGGAAGGGCTGTCTCTGAAATACACCAAGAAACCCAGACTCTACTCACAAAGGCAGGCAAAAGACAAATTCTTCTGTTATCTCCCACAGCTCCCATATGCCAGATCCTTAGATAACCAAAACTAATACTGTCTGTCCCAAGACTACACATTTGTTTGCATAAGAAAAAAAAAAACAAAAACCTTGAAGACCCCATGTAACAGTGCCACCTGGTGACACATGCCAGAATAATAATGTGAAGCAGCAGTTGCCAAACGTAAGGGCCCACATCATCCTTCAAAATTATTTATGTACCCGCTGGAGATGGCCACTGCCTGGAGGCATGGTCCTTATGGGCCATGGCCTGCAATCGCTACGGGTGCTACAGCTGCATATGGGGACAGGAGGGAAAGAGATGGGAGGGGACAGTAAAAATACATGCAAGGGAAAAGTGATTAAAATGTGGATATCTGGCCCTCCCTTAGTGCTCCCTTTCCAAAACTCGTGTCATCTCTTGCCGAGACTACTGCAACCTCCCTCTCACTGGTCTTCCCCTCCCCACTCTCATCTTGACCTTCAACATCTGGCTGCCAAGGTCATCCACCTCCCCTACCGCCTTGCTCGTGTTTAGCTTCTCCCCCTTCACGTTCAACACAAACTCCTTGCTTTCACTTACCATGAACTTGCTCCTCCCTATCTTTCTGCCCTCACTGCCATTGACGTTCCCACCCCAGAGTTTACTCCTCCACTGCCACCACCCTCACCTGCCCCAAAATTCCCCGCTCCTAAACTATCTTTGCCTAGGCTGCCGCCTAGTCCTACACCTACACACCGAGCTCCCTCCCTTAATTAAATTCTGAGAACAACTGGTCTGCGAGACAGGCCACAGCTACAGAAAAGTAGGGTTTGGCCAGTGCCGTCTGCCATCTTAGCAGAGCGGGGTAGACTATGGATGACCGTAATATTATCATCACTACCCTAGTGCTAGCAGTGGACCGGATGCTCAACTGTCCTGATTAGATACAGGTCCCTGCCCCAAGGTGCTTACAACATAGGATGGACAAGGGAGGGAGATAAAGGGATACAAAATGGAGAAAATTCCAGGTGCATGTGCTTTGTTCATTTGCAAGGGTGGAGGAATTCTGAAGAATAAGAGGGTATAAAGCAGGGATGGGGAACCTTTTCTAGCCTGGGGGCCACTTTGAGAATTACTACAAGCTCCGAGGACCAAATACATGTTGGAGGCAGAGGTGCTTAACGTGGGTACTCAAGAAAAGAAAGGCCCAGATTGAGAATTTGTGCTGTGCATCTGCTCCTTGTCCACGTGTGCATGGCCTCATCTCTGCTCCGTTACCGTGAGCTCAGTTTTTCAATGGTTGGAAGCAGGAACTGGATCCAGGAGCCACATTTTTAAAAAAAAACAAAAAAAACTTACCTCAGGCCACATTTGGCCCCCGGGCCTGAGGTTCCCCACCTCTGGTATAAAGGCAAGGCCTTCGTGAGGAATATACAGGGGGTGGGGAGCAAGGGAAAATCCTCATCTCTTCACAGTCAGGGACTGACTGCTCTCCTTCTAGCTCTACTTATACCCCAAGAATGGGCATGTCTGGCCCCGCACTCTCTCAGCCCTTAAAGGGCCAGCATCTTCCCACTCTCTACACTGGGTGATTTCAGAAGTGACACATTCCAATTCACCACAGTGAATCCCACCCCGGTGTGAATGGATTCACCGCGGGCTGTGGTGACACGTGCGGCCCCAACAGAAGTGACAGGATCGTGACCACTGCCCAGGGGCAGTCAGAGAGAACGTGGGCCGGGGGAACACAACAGACATGCAGTGGAGACCGCAGTTCGAGCCCCAGAATGCACCGCGGCTGGGGTCAATTCCTTCCACCGCGGCTGCAGGTTTCCATTCAGAAGTTACTTTTCATTCACCCCTGCTGTGGTGACCATTCACCACACTTCTGGACCTCCTCCCGCCCCGACCTCACGAAGCGTGGTTAGCTTCACCCCGGGCCGTGTTTGACTGTGGTGAACATCTGGATGCGAGCAAACAGACATGCACGGCGCTTTCACCCCACCCCACCCCCCCGCGTTTGACTGAGGTTGACTGTGGTGGACATTCACCACGTCACTTCTGAAATCACCCATTGTTTCTATTGAGGTTTTCTTTTCCACTCCAACCGGGTTGGCCTTGCCAAGGGGCCTTACCCCATTTCCATATCTGGAGGCCAGCCTTCCCAGCCCTCGCTGCCAGCAGCCCCGTCAGGCTGCGCCCTGCCACACATAGCCAACCATTTGAAATTGTAGGTCTTATCAGCCATGTGCCCAGTGGTCACCCCTGGCACCAGTGCTTAATTTATGTCTGTAAAAAAAGGGTGGGGGGAAATAGATGCCAGGGCTCATCACTGCCCCTGAAGTCCTGCTCTTTGACTCCACCCCCACCCCATGTGAGGAAACCCAAAAGGCGCCAGGGGACCTGCCCTGTCAAGCTCCATGGTTCACCAACCCCTACACCTAGGGCTGAATCAAAACAAACCTTCCATCTTTGTGGAATTTTTCCACATTTGCAGAACGTTGGTTGGAGTTCCGCTGGAGATTGATGCCATGGTAGAATTCCAACAGGAGTTCCGACTGCAGGGCGTTGCCAGCTCACGCCCTGCACTGCGGTGCCATTTTGCACCCTATGCAGTAAGAGGCAGAATCAATCTGATCATCCCGGAAAAAGGCATATCGGGTTATATTCCTGTCTGTGTTTTTGCCAGACCCGTCAAAACTGGAATCCGAGCTAGAGTTTCATGACAAACCTACTCCTAGCCCATGCCCAATGTACCAGCCCTCACTCAGGGCCAGATTAAGACGGATGGAGACTGGGGCTGTTGCCATCAATCAGCTGAGTGGTGGCAAAACTGTCCCCTGGCCAAACAGCTGAAGGGTATTGACAGTAGCCCCCTCCCTGCTCACCCACACCAGCCCCAACCCTGTCGGAGGGGAGACCGGGGCAGAGACTGCTGCTTTTACATCCAGCTGCGGGTGATCTCGCAGAGCAGCGACAGGAGCTGGAAGAGGTGCCAGGATTGAGCCATGGTGTATCAAGTAGAAACCGAGCCATGGTTGACATGCTGTTGGGTGGGCATTTTAATGTCTAGATAACCAGACCCCCAATGGCAAATTTTACGGTCCTATGTCAGGCCTGCTGCCTAAGTTTACTGCCTTGCACCAAGTCACCCTAGATCAGGGGTAGGGGACCTTTCCTACCTCCCATGAGTCATATCTTCTTCCTGCAGGGATGCACCAGGTGCTCTCATGCTGCGGCCTCTGCAGAGCACTCTAGGAACGCCCTGTAAAGGAAGGGTCCCAGCTCAAAGCCCTTTGAACAGCTGTGGATCTGGGCTTAGAGCGCCTCTCAACACCTGCCGGCTCTCCTGGCCCCTGCATTCAGCCTGCAAGGCATTAGACAGTGGGCTACAGGCAGTGAAGGTTTAAGGCCAGAGGTGGGGAAAGTTCTTAAGCCCAAGAGCTGCAACATACCAACATTTTCATATTGCAGAGAGCCCCAAGAGACATTAGATCAATTGTGGCTTCCATGGAGGCGGGGCAGCACCGTTTCCCCCAAATCCCACCCCTCCATCCAAGCTCCGGTTCCCAAGCAGTCCGGTGGGTTCAAGCAGCAGCAAGAGGCACAATCTCCCTGCTCCCGTCGCCCCTCAGCGGCCCCTCCAGGAACTGAAATGGCAGCTTGGCTTCTCTCGCTCCTGAGGGAGCCACATGGACATGCCCCCAGGCAGCCACTTTGGCAAGAGCCACCACACAGGTACCCAACAGCCGCACGTGGTTCCTGAGCCGCCATTCCCCCCCTCGGTTTAGGGAACTTCTGGGGGCCAGATGGGGAGGTGCTGCGGGCCAGGAGCTGACAACGGACTGGAAGTTCCCCATCCCCACCCTAGAGGCACACTGTAATGACAACCACCCCGTTACAGGCATGGGAGTCTCTCTGAGCCGCGGCAGCACAATTACAGTGCAGGAACGGCTGGAGTTATACTGGCTCATTCGACAGTCACAGATCCCTAGTCTCTACAAGCCTCAGGTCAGACTGAGCCGAGAGCAACCAAGGATGGTCCGATGAGAAGAGACAGCACTGAAACCAAGAGCTAATGTCATATTCATGACTCCTTCCATTTCGGAGTTAGCATCTACACCCAAATTGACATTAACGTATTTATATTTATTTATTCAGGATGCTGGACTTTGGTAATTTTCTGGACTATTTATGAGTACTACGACGACAGATTTATATGCCGTCCTTCTCCTAAAAGGACTCAGGGTTTTATAGTATAATATAAAAATACAAATCCATTTCTAACTCCCTTATGCAGTCTGTCTCCACCCATGCCCCTGTCCCACCCCCACACCATCACAAGGGGGTTGTGGCATTAGTTTACACCCTAACCACATCCTTGCAGGAGAGTCAGAACATTAAGTCACCCCTCCCTCACTGTTGTGGATGTGTGGCATTAACCCCCTTTCCCACTTATAACAGCAAAACTCCCATATTCCCTTCACCCTCCCAGACATTCAGAAGTTAAATGATCACGCATAACAATCAACAGCAGCAGGGAACAAAGAAATGGGGAAATCGTCCATCCCAACAGCGTAACAGCAACACTTGCAATATATTCAGTCCCATGCACCAAGCACTGCCTAACAACATTGAAATGACTGAAATAACCAGACTGCAGTAACAGGAATTCATATCCAAAATAGGGAAACGGAGTGGAAATAAATATAGTTTCATACCCGCTTTGTCAGTCCTGAACGGACGCGGACAAGTTCCAATCTAGAGCTGAATTGGAAAAAAATTAAATATACCCTCCCCCAAACTGGAAACGGCAGTCTGAGTAATAGCCAACAGCTATTTAGACTCCAGCGGGGATCTCTCTGTTTTGGTTAGTTCCGCTTGGGTTTTGGGGGGTGGTTTTGGTTCAGTTATTTCAGTATTCCCGTCATTTGGGTAACCTCATTTCCACAATAGTCTAACGATGAAGCATCCACGATTGCCGGAAATGGCAAAACTGAAATACCAAAACCACCAAAAAACTGAAATAAAAATTGAACTGAAGGGGGAATATCTGAAAAAAGCAGAGGGGCAAGTTTTTGGTCATGGTCGTTATTTGGGTAGTAGAAGGGTTATCCAAAGACTAAAAGTACTACTTTATGAACAATAAACCCATTCCTGGCTTCAGCTCTAGTCCAATACAGTATTCTCATCATGTATTCATTTCACCTTTACTTAGGGTGTTTTCCACGCCTCTCAGTCCCAGTATCTCAGCTTAAACCAGGGTCCCGGGCAAACGTCTTAACCCCTCCACCATTCGAGACCTGCTCCGATAACCTTGTTGCGACTCCACTGGCTTACAGCACGCCTCCTCTTGCTTGTAGATTTGTGGACTCCCGCCTCGTTTTCCCGTTGGCCACCTCAGGTTACAGTAGAGAGCAGGATGAACAGTCCAGACCCTGTTACTCATTCCCTACTCGTCCCAACTGATCCCACCTCGGTCTTTGTGTCTTGGCCTCTTCTCCTTGTTCTTTTTCATTATACTTATTATTCCAGCCCTAATCTCCTGGCTTTTTCCATTTTGGTTACCGAAGTTGTCTGGGGACTTCCTGCAGGGCTTCAAGCAGCAGAAGATAGCCAATATGGAGAACAGGCAGACCAGCTGATCAGAAGCCTTTTGCTGCTAGGGAACTACAGGTTGCAAGGATTCATGCCTGGGCTTGTGAACAGCTCCCAGGGTGGTCAAGGTACCTACTCAGGATCTCATGGATTTGGGCCTGGTTCAGTCTCTCAAAAAGAGAGACTATATGGACACTTGATTTAATGTGGGTATATGATTTAAGTTGGGCAAACCTTCTAAACAGTCCAGAAAAAAAAGTCTTTCTTCTTTTGCAGAAAAATCCCATGAGCCCACCTTTTGAAGACAGTGGGGCTGATCCCAAGCCTCATGGACCGGCACGCACTAAACATGTGGCACACATGCACATGTGCAAATTGCATGCACCCCCAGCAAAGGGCCCATGGCCTGTGCGCAATCTGCATGGCGGCGCGCACGGGGGTTGGGATTGCAGCCAATGGCATGATTTTGGGGAAGAAGGCAGGCTGGAGCTGGTGGCCATCACTGGTAAAGCCAGGCACCTAGGGCAGCCACCACTGCCACTGGTTTTGGAGGGGGTGCTTGTTGGATGAAAGGGTGGGGATTATGTCCCTCTCTGACAACGTGGAATGTTGGGAGGTTTGCCTGGGCATGTGATCATCCGATGCAAGAGAACAGACATGCCCTTCCCCCTTTAGTTTGGATCATTGTGTTTAAGTGGCCGGAGTAAGCATTACTGCATCTTAAAAACAATTAACTATCGTTGAAAAACTGACACAAAACTGCTTTAAAAACAGGCATTGAGGGGGAAAAGAACATGGGGGAAAAAAAGAGTCAGAATCAACCAACCAAAAAAACCTAGCGTCAACCAACATGAAAGTGCCTTTTACAATAGGATCAAGAGTCAAGTTCCACTATCAATCATCCCATGGAGAAGAGTCACACATCAGTACCCTTGGGGGTCAGAAGGTCTCCCAGAAGGTTACACCTTCCCTGCCTCTCTGCCACCTCTCTCACAGAAGATGCCTTCCAAAGAGACGGACCTTTTGCAGCCGTACATTTTTAGCATTCTCCCACAATCGCTCCCATCTCAAGTTATCCAGGGATCAATGCCGAGCTGCAATGCAGCCCACGGAGACTAGGAACAAGCCAAGAGGATGCGGGCATTCTGCCATCTGTTTGCTTAATCAGAACCCGGAGTTACGGGGAGAAAGTGGGATGTTAGAAGCAGAGCTGTCACATTGCCGTCTGTCTGCCTCCTTCTAGAGACACCGGCACTTGCAATTTACCACGTCCCGGTTTCTGGAAAGTTTCCATTAGTTTGGTACATAATTCAGGAAGCGGGGGGAGGGGGGCTTACTAACAGAAGTCTAGACGAATGAGGAAATGCATCCAAGTCGCTATGTTCTGAGCCCATATCGAAACCAACGAAATCAGCAGCAAAACATTGGTCTTACATCAATGGGAATCATTTTGTGCTTTGAAGATCCCTCCCCAAAACCTTCTTCTGCCAGCAGACTTTCCCTTTTTCTTCTTCCCCATAGATTCCCTGTTTATGACAGTATATTCTTAGGCTCCTCCTCCTCCATGTTGCCTGGGGACTTCCTGCCAGGGCTTTAAATAGGTGAGGATAGCCAATCAGGAGAACAGGCTGACTAGCCAATCAGAAGTCTGCTGCTGCTAGGAAACTACAGGAGACAAGCATTCACACCTGGACCTGCGAACAGCGTGGTCAAGACACCTGCTCAAGATACCATGGACTTCAGATTTGAGCCTGATTGTGTCTCTCGGAGACAGAACATATGAATATTTAACTTAATGTAGGATTCAATTTGGGCATACCTTCTATCAGTCCCGTCTTGGGCAGGATTGCCCCACTGCAACATCTCAACTTCGTGCATGTAGTCCCGTCTCCACCTACCTATTCCTCCCTCCCCTTGGCCATTCTAGATTGTAAATTCCTCAGGGCACAGATCCTTCTCTTCTCACAGCTGTACAGCACCCAAGCACGTTGCTGATGAAAGAAAAGAAAAAGAAAGACCTCCCATAGTTCCACCTTAGGTGAGACCACCCTGCTTTTGAGGGATAATCCTGCAGTCCCACCTAAGAGAGGCAATGACCTACTTCTGGAGGTTGTGGCCACCACCAGAGCACTATATGGCCGGGCTACCACCACTGCCACTGGAGCCAGCTCCCCCAACGTATGTACGGGCAGGGTGTGGGGACACTGCTTATTGGTCAAGGAGACGTGGCTTATCTCCCACTTCGGCCACCCGACAGGTTACGAGGCATGCCATTATCTCATGGCAAAATAAAAAGCTACCAGCTTCATGAGAAACATAAAATCAAGGATGCACCATAATTCTGGCAAGAGAAAAAAAATGGCACAAAATCAGCAGGGCTCCTGCTAGAGGATCCGTACACTCACAGACCCCAGTGAAGACCTCCAGGGCTGGTGCTACCATTGGGCAGCAAGTTGAAGGGAGCGGCTCTCTCTAACTAACACACACACACACACACACAATCCAGCTGCCCCACCACCGCTACGGAGAAGCTCTGGGCTGGAGGAGGGCCCCTTCCCCCAATCCAGCGCGGTTTAGTAATGGTGGCAGTGGGATCAAGAGCAGGAGAGGTGGCAGCGGAAGTTGTAGGAGGGTGGGAGAGGTATCCCCGACATGGCTCCACCCCCCCGTCACCGCCACTCCTGCCCTCGATCCTGCTGTCGCCACCACTGAATTCCGTGCTGGATCAGGGGAATGGTCGCCTAGTGGCGGGCAAGTTGAAGGGAGCACCTCTCCCGCCACCTCCAGCTGTCGCCGCTTCCTCTCCCAGCCCAATCCAGCCATCGCCAAGGTTCACGGAGGCAGAGAGGGGGTGCTGTTTGAAACCACCTAGGGCAGCAAATATCCTCCCACTGGCCCAGCCCTGCCCCTTCTAATAGAGTCTCCCATTTTACAGGTCAGAATGGACAACTGAGATTGAGGCTGACCTCCTTTCTAACACTGGCCAATTGCTGGCTGTATTAGCACCACCGTACATGCGTAACTGTGAAAATGACACAACCAAAATAGCTGAAAAACCGGAAATCCAAACTAGAATGCCGTGTGTGCGTATATGTATTTATTTTACCATCCAGGTAGCCAAAAAACTACCCAAAAGTTTTAACACTACCCATAATCAACAAACCTACTACCCACTGCTGCTAGAGTGAAGAGTAGGCGGAGGCCAGTCTGCCCCATGTGAACAAGCCATTGGCATGCTTCTCACCTGGAGTGATCTTTATTAACTCCCATGGCTAAGAAACAAGACCATACAAAGCCCTGCTTGTGAGGACTCCCATCACCTTCTAGAGAGAAGCCAGGCTGACAAAACAGGTATGAACACAAGCCCTCCAGCTGTTTGCCATTCTTTGAGTGCTTGATCGGAGAGTAACCAAGGGTGGAAACTCGCAGCAAGCGCAAACACGTCCTTGGAAGAAGGAAAACTCCAGGCTCTTCTCTTTGCTAAGTAAAATACAGTTCTGATTTCCACCCGTACTTACAAGGACAGGAACGTTAATAGTCAGCAAAACAAAAGGTCTTGGGAACTGTGACTCTGCTTGAAAAGAACCACCATGAGCTCAGAAGATCACACTGAACGGGGGAGGATTTTTAAATGGCTACCGTTACAAGGAAAACCAATACTTGCTCTAGCACAGGGGAGGGGGACCTCTGACCTGGGAGCCAAACCCAGCCTGTGGCTGGGTTTTATTTGGCCTTTTTCCAGTTGCTGGATCAGGCCCGTAGATCCAATCCCTAGCCTCTAGCATTGAAAGAGTGAGCTCAGGGAAAGGGAGGAAAGAGAAGGAGAAGAGAGCAGGCACTCAAGGATAAAGGATAAATCCATGGCATAGATCCATGACTAGACCCTCCCCTTTCTTCTTCCATCCTTGGCGCACCCCGTAAGCTCCTCCAGCTCCCGTCTGGCCCACAGAGCTGGTTCATATGAGAGAGGGGAAAGGCTCCCCATCCCTGTTGTGGCATTAAAGATCTCACCGGGGGGGGGGGG
>QEPC01007512.1:11782962-11796862 GCA_003113815.1 Sphenodon punctatus
CATTGCAAAATGCTTTGTGTCCAATTTCTAGTGTGAAAACAAACGTTTACATCAAATTTGCCAAAATTAAATTCCGATTGAATATATATATTTTTTTAAATAATAATAATTTTTGACATTCTTAAATATGGTCTTCATTTGCTAGATTGCTGTTTGTGTATTCAACAGAGCTATTCAGCGATCGTCCCTGAATTTCATGCCAGCCATTGATTGCGTCACTCGTGTCACGTAAGGCAGGGTACGTTCGTAGAGAAGGGATCGCAGCGAAAGCCCTGGCTTGACCCTGCCCTTCGCTGCCTGTCCCAGTCTTTGTTCAACTGAGTCGGGATTTTCCTGCTCAGATTTTTCTGAGCAGGGGGAAGGGGGAGCGAGGAGGTGCAACCCTTGCACACACCCCACCGTGGGGACCCAAAGCAGGGGTTGCGGGTGGCAAGCCAGAAGAGACCCCCACCCCCTCAGAAAAAGCTGAGCAGGAACGTAGCAGGAGCAGCAGCCAGGTGCTGAGTCATCCCAGGGAGCCAACTGGGTTGGTGCCCAAACACGACCGGGGCAAGTCAGGCATCCTGGATTCACCGGGTTACCGGCTGCAGCTCTGAAGCCTCGCTTTCAGCCCCAGCTTTTATGCGGCCTTCGGAGCTGGTACTCATTTTCCGAGTGGCCTACGGAAGGGAAAAGGTTTCCCGCTCCTGGTCTCTGGGCCAATTGTCCGAGGGCTGCAAAAGACAGCCTTGTGGGCTGCATGGGGCTGTATGCTGAGCACGCACACACACACACCGATTTAGGATACTTTTAGACGAGCGGAGCGAGGCATTTAATCCGCGGCATTAAAAGAATGCACGAGCGGCAAGGACGCGCAAGAAGTCGCGTCTAAAAGCCGCCTGTGGTAATTTGAAAAGTCACACGATGACATCCCGCGAGTGTGCGCCACTCATCGAAAAGCAGCCTTAAAAGGCTGGGCTGCCTGACAGAAGCATAAACAGTAAATTAAAAAGTAGAGCAAGTACCTGTGGCAGAGATCACTGTGTGACCGTTTTGCCCAACTGGAACCGTATCTGCCCAAACTAATAACCACTTCTATCCAGGTCCAGCTTTGTCTGATAGCCAAATAGGATAGTTCGGTTCAGCCGTGTAAGAGGGTGTGGTTTGCCCGCAGTCGTGCAATCGGACGATTTCATTCCACAGGGAATTTGCTCATCAATTTTTTTATTTCATTCAGTCCCCGCATTAGTTCCTACTCTGGTACCAAGTCTCCATCACGAGCATTATCATACGCAGGGCACAAAATCTGCAGGCACCTGGGAGCCATTGGCGTCCAGAAAACTGAGACTGGTGATTGGTTCAGGGGTGTAGTGGGGCAAGAGACGTTTAATATCAGGATAAAGTCTGGTGACTGAATATTTTTTTTTTTGGCTCCCAGAGTTCAGTCTGAAATTTCATGCCCTGATCACGCGTGTACTGGCTTTACACTCTATTGCCAGGAAACAGCTCTCTGGCAACCCTGTCCCCAACTACAGCCAGTCAGTGCTTTTCTGCCATTACCCAAAATTCAGGGTCTCTGGTTCAGGCCCGGTTCCCTTACAGCCTGCAGCCTCTGGGCTCTGACAAAGACCACAAAGTCCATGCACATTTCCGCAAGTTTCACAGCCCTCACCAACCCGTCTCCTTTAGACAGTGTAGAGTGCTAGAACTATTCTTCATCCGTAGCCACCCAGACTGGGAGTCAGTACCCTGGGCAAGGTTCCTCTGCAGCTCAGATCCCAGCAGAGAACCTTCCTTGTCCACAGCCAGGCACTGACCGACTCTATGTATTTTGCCTTTTATATGCCCAGAGTGGGCAGGACTGACCCTCCAGCCTCTCAGCCCCTAAAGGGCCAGTACCTTCTCACTCTTTCTACAGGGCAGATTCTGCCAAGCCTTACCCAGCGCCCTACCCAGCTGCTCAGTTCAGTCCCAGTCCAGCCCTCAGGCCAGCACTTGTGACTCTCTCAAAGGGACCCTATCAGGCTGCACCTTGCCACAGTCAGTCATTTGATTATTCAAATATCCAATTGCTCGGTTACTTCATTTTGATTATGGCACACATGCAACAGCCAAAGCAGAGTACCCAGAGAGCCAAAAAAAAACCACAAAAAGTATACACAAATACTTATGTATCTTATTCAGCTATAGCTATCCAAAAATACAAACTTGTATCCTCGAACACAAAAGCCACTCTTCATTTCAGCACAGCAGCTTTTAAAGCTAGAGCCAACCAACTCCAGCTCCCTGCTTGGTGCAGGATTCACCAGACCTAGATCATCCCGGACACAGATTCATCCAGCCTCCTCTTTAAAAAAACTCCAATGATGGAGAATCCACAGCTCCCCTGGGAAGCCCGCTCCAGTGCCCGACATCCTTAAAGTTAGGAATTCTTGCCTGGGGTTCAGTCTAGACCCCTTCCACACCTTCACCCCCACGGATATTTTGGCTGCGGGAGGGAACGCGCAAGCCAAAATATGCACGGGGTTCGGCCGGTCTGAAACCCACGCGGCTTTGCCGGAAAACACAGAGCAGGAAATCCAGCTCTGTATCTGTGCGCGTTTGCTGGTGCGCGGGGGGAGTCCTGTGCATATTCTGGCTTGTGCATTCCCTCCCACAGCCAAAATATGCATGGGATGTGGGTGGGAAAGTGCCCTTAATCTCCCTTGTACCCATTGCCATTTATTCTGCCCTCCAAAGTAACAGATCACAATTGTTCACAGATCTTCTTTATGGCAGTCTTTCAAATATTTGTTGACTCTCATCATATCCCCTTGCATCATCTTTTCTCCAAGCCAAACATACCCAAATTCTTAATAAAAGCAAAACTAAGAAGATCAGACCCATGCAAGGGCATATTTCCATGTTCTGGGCCTTTGGCAAATCTGAACTGGATGTGCGCAGTGCTTCTCAATCCACCAATAAAGTCACTGTCGTTTTAGATCATGTCTTTTTATTGGCTGCCTCAGGACTACACAAGTCCTCAGATAGGCGTTGCCTCTAATTGTGCCTCTGGTAGCCATTTCCACAGTATCTGCTATCCCATTACCCATCTGTTGTCCATCCTTCTGGTGGCAGGTTATTCTTATTGCCATTACTCTTCCGCCAACCTTTGTAAACTTGGTGCTTCTCGCTCTGCTACCATGTGCACTGGGACTTTTTTTCCTTCATTGGAAACAGCAGTGTTTGGCAGTTTCACTTACTTAAATCAATGGAATTTTGTCATTGGCTCAGAGGTGGTTTATATACACAAACGTCTTACTGCAGAGCAGTTAACTGTAGTGGCACATACCGAGTAGCTATCTTCAAAATTTTCATTCATGATTTGGAGGAGGGAGTGGAGAGTCTACTCACCAAACTGGCAGATGACACTAAACTAGGAGGAGTTGCAAACACTTTGGAGGACAGGATTAGGATACAAAATAATCTAGGATTAACTAAAGACCTGAGCTAGAAGAAACAAAATGAGATTGAACAAAGACAAATGCAAAGTATCACACACAGCAGCAACAAAACAAAACACAAATATAACACGGGGGGTGCGGGGGAAGCACTGAAAAGAAAGATTTAGGCATTATGGTGGATCATAAACTGAACATGAGTCAGTCAAACAGCTGCCTCCTGATTTCTCTAGTCCTGATCCTGACTCTATGCCCTGTTCCAGCCATCCACCCATGACCAAGATGCCCCTCAGACGTATATGCTGACAAAAGTAATTCCATTTCTCTTGCAGTGGAATGGGCTGCACTTTTCTACCAATGGGGCATCCTGGGATAGGAATTGCAATGGAGGCAAGGAGTGGAATACAGAGAAGAATGCTGCCATTACTCCAGGCAGGTGTAATGTCAAAAAAGTTTATTGAGTGGGGGCAGGGCCATATGAAAAAGGACAGGAGAGCCCCTTTGCCCCCCGCCACCTTTTGACATGGCTACGCCCATTTCCAATAACATTCACATTGAATATTGCATCGGACAAATTTGCCCGCTTCCTTTTGGATCGGACAAAGCAGATCTTCGGTCCCTCTTCGTTGTAGACCCACTTTGGCTATTTCTGGTATCTGGGGTATTTTGGTGCTATGGCGCAAGCACCAAAACAAGGTAACTGAAATCACCAAAATAACCAAACTGAAACAAAAAATATTGAAACCAAAATAACCAGATAAGCGCTACGCCAATATCCATTTCAGTTACAGGATAATCATTTGAATATTTGGAGGGCTATGCAAAAATGCAAATCATAGTCATGAATACAAAATCTGCTCTTTATTTCCAAGTTTGTTGAAATCAACGCTATAGCCCAGATTCCAGTACCACCACCAGTTGACTACACAGCCGAGAAAAACTTCCATATATAAGCAGCCCTTGGCCTCATTCACCAGACACCCTTCTCCCATCCCAACTCAATGAGTTCGCCCAACTGATGATTTGTCTTCAACGGCACACCCCTTGCATCAGGTGGTAGAGAACAAGGCATCATTCAGGAGCACAAGAAGGGGTAAGGATTTCACACAACACCTAGAAATGGGCATTGGGGCACTACCCACACGTAAAGCGGGTTGTGAGAGCAAGCCTTGTGAAAGGGTTTAATTTTAGTACAGGAGAGGCAGTGTAGCTAAGGCGCTGGACTTGGCAGACCAGGATTCACATTGCATCACCACCATGAACTCACTGGGTGGCCTTGGGTAAGTTACTCTTCTTCGACCTCAGTTCCCCATCTGGGAAATGGGAATAGAGTCTTCGAGTTGGAGGGGACTTGGAGGGTCATCTAGTCCAACCCCATTTGGGTGCAGGGTGGCGACAGCTACAACACCCCTGACAGATGGCTTCCCAGCCTCTTTTTGAAACCTCCAGCGATGGAGAGCCTACAACCTCCCTAAGCAGCTTGTTCCATCGCTGCACGGCTCTTACTGCTAGGAAGTTTTTCCTGATATTTAACAAAAAAATCTACATTTCTGTAACTTAATCCCGTTTTTTCTAGTCCTGCCCTCTATAGCAATGTAGAACCATCTTCTTGGTGGCAGCCCTTTAGATACTTGACGACTTATCATGTCTCCCCTTAGCCGTCTCTTCTCTAGGCTAAACATATCCACTTTCATCAACCTTTCCTCATATGATTTGCTTCCTAAGCCCTTTATCGTCTTCTTCTGCACCCGCTCCAATTCATCAATGGGTGAAAACAGACATGACGCTAACCACCCGTTAACCACCCTTGGTGATCATTTATGCATGTTGCAGGGCTGCATAGGGCACCAATACAGCCCTGCAACATGCATAACTAACCACCAAGGGTGGTTAGCATCATGTCTGTTTTCACCCAATGTCCTCCTTAAACGAGGTGCCCAAAACCAGACACATTACTCCAGGTGGAGGTCCGACCAATGCTGAATAGAGTGGAATTATTTCTTCTGCTGACCTGGAAACAACGCTTCTGTTAATGCAGCCTAAACGCAGTCTGAAACTGCGCAAGTCTTGGACGATCCTTGCATAAGGACTGTACAGCACCTTGAACACCAAAAAGACTGTAGCTATAATAGGGACAGGTAGTACAGTTGTTGTGAGGCCCTTGAGCCAGGGGAAGAGGAGGGGCACCACACTCCTTGGTTCAGCTGTGTCTACAGCCAAGGCGAGAGCAAGTGTTCCCTTATCGTTGGGGAAAAAAACAACCTTACGGGAGCGATTGCGACTGTTTGTCTGTATTTCCTTATTGGTCAGTGATTCTGCCTTTTGTTTCCACACCATTGCAAGATCAGTGCCTGCAATTTTCTGACATTTGTCATTTTCCCCCCACCCCCACCTTGATTCCTGGTATTTTCCCATCAATTTATAACACTTTGTCACTGTCAATTTTACACCTCTTAGCCAGCGTGGTGTAATGGTTAAGTGCACAGTACCTGGATCGGGAGATATTGATGGGGGTGGGGGTCTCGCCTTAGCCAGGAACTCACTGGGCGATCTTAGCCCAGTCACAATACTCTCTCAGCCTAACCTACTTCACAGGGTTGTTGTGAGGATTAAAAGTTGTGTTTATTTGTTAAATGTGAAGCGCTCCAAGTGCCATGGCAGGGGGGCATTATATAAAAATTATATTATATTATTATTATTATTGTGTTACCCCCCCCCCCTATTCATTTTGTGTTAGGGATTGGGTAGCAAGAGAGTCTCCTCTCGCTGGGGTGTTCGATTTACCAAATAACTGCAATTTACGGAACAATTTACCGAACTAGTGAAATACTGAAAAATGCCAGAAAATAGCAAAATAGCAGCAAAAAATCTGGCAAGTGATCCATTGCCAATGGAACCAGCATTCACTGTGATTGCTCATTTCAGGCCTAGCTGTGTCTCCTGCCAAAGGGGGTCGGGGTTGAGGTCATCCCCTTCTCTGCACCAGGCCCATCCTAACCTAGCTACACACCTCACCAATGATTTATCATTTATACCCATGAGGCCAAATTAGCTTAGCTCTGCTGGCATGACACCCTTTTTACAGCAGCTAAAAATCCAGCTCATAGTGAATGTCTTAGGGTTGAGTCAAATGAGAAGATAGCCGAAATTAGCCTTCTCCAGGTGCATTCCCGCCTGCCTGTCTATTAGGCGTCCACCACGTAGTCACCACAGAAGTCCAGGGACATTGCAGGCCCTCTGCGTGGGCCAAATCGGAGCTAATGGGTGCCCATGTGCCGACATCTCATCAATTAGGTTCACCCTCAGCCTCAACAGCATCCAGGTCCGCCAGCACATAGGAGTCCTACCTAGCTCGCCCAGTCAGCTGAGAGGTGGGAGCAACATCCCTCCCCTTTGGCTGCCTCTCAGCTGAGAGGTGCACACCAATATCACCCTCCCCTCCTGCAGGAGACTGGGGGTGGGGGGGGAGAACTCTCAGTGCGGCTTTCAGCTGAGAGGCAAGGAGGGAGACCTCGAGCATGGCCATCAGCTGAGAGGCGGCCGCAGGAAGGGAAATCGCTAGCACCCCACCGTTGGAAGCTGCAGCAAGCACATGAAATACGAGAGCCTGATTATTAGGCTGGACGTACTAAACATGTGATTGGAGGCTGCGTGGGGCGGCTGCACATGTTGCGATTTGATTATATGTAATATACTATGAGAATTAATATACTGGAACCAATGACCATATTTGAAAATGCATGTAACTATTGTACCAAAGCTCTGAATTATCTGTACTGATCCAGTAGGCAGGATCTCTAGAAATAGCCAGATAGGCTATGTGTGGGAAATAATCTCACGTGATTTTCACAAATTCCCAACCACATCATCATGTCTTGCAAGACCAGTGATTTACATCATATTGCTGACCAACTGCACCCAGCCTGGAACAAAGCACTGACAAGGACTAAACAAAGGTGCTTGATGAGAGGGTGCTTGTAAGCAACCTACGCAACCCAAAACACTGAATGGTCAGCTGGAATGACAAAAGAACACTCCTGCTGAATATCTCCTTCACGACACAGCAAACACAGACTCCAGCAGGCTATATCGTCTCATTTGACTCTGCCATTCGCTGCAAGGGGCGGGGGGGGGGAAATTCTCCCCGTGAAGACATGCAATTCTATATTTATCCTCTCGCTCAAGAGTAATTCAGAGGATAGAATTTTGAAAGACTCAGCCTGTTCTCTCGGTTGGATATAAATCAAGTGTTTTGATGAATCAATTATTCAATACAGTAGAGTCCAAAATCATGGAGCAGGCATGACTAATACGGAAGGCCTGAAAATTTAACAACATTTCTCAAGGAAGAAAACCTGACGAAGTTCATTAAGAAAAATAGGAAGTATCAAAAGGAGCCAGCTGGCCCAAGAAAAACTCAACACTCACTAAAACAAACAGCACAATCAAAGTTTCTCACTGCCTAATCATGTGAGCCTGCACCAATCTTTAGAAACATAGAATTATAACTTTAAAGGGGCATTAAGAGTCTTCTAATCCAAAACCTTGCTCCAAGGCAGGATATGCGCCTACCTACAGCATTATAAAAAGATGCTTATGCAGAAGATTTTAAAAAAAACAAAAAAACAAAAAAAACATCCAAGAAGAAAATTCCACCGCAATCTATTTCTCAATGTTAGAAAGTTTTTTCCTAATATTGAACCAAAAGCCCATTCCTTCTTATTCCATCTTCTGTGACCATGGATACCAAACGTGGATCCTCTTTTTTTTTCTTGGTATCGTTGGAGAACCTATCCCCACTCCCCCCAGGAGCAGATCCCCAGTCCTTGCAGGGCTCCACAGACTGGAGTGTTCTGCAGGGAAAGGGGGGGGGGGGGAATGGACATGACCCTCTGCACAGATGACATCACCATCCAGCCAGGGAGCCTGGCAGCCAGACTGTGGCATGGCCAACAGGCAGCCCTTCTCGAAGGCATGCCAAAGCTCGTAGAATGGGGAATTATAGTTCCGTCCCCACTACAGAACTACTCAACAGGTTACTTTTGCCAAAAACCTGGGCAAAGCCTCCCAGCTCTCCTTCAACCCTTCGGAAACTGCCCTTCCTTCAGCCCTGCGTTTTAAAAAACAATCTGTAACCATAGAGTGCTGCATACACCTAGTAGCACTATAGAAGTGATAAATAGTAGCAGCTTAGGCAAGCAAGATTTAAATAGAAAGATTAGATTTTATTATACGGCACCAACTTTCATCTTGGCCGAACACAACACACAAAACAAAATAAGCACCAAATAAACATCATCAACAACATAACACTTGGTCCTATATCAAGTCACAAGACACTAATATAGGGACAAATAAACTTATCAGCAGCACATTAATATAAAAATAGTAAAAGTCAAAATACCACGTATTGCACCCAGGAGCAAAATAAAACAAAAGGCTAGTACCACATATTCCAGCCAGAGAAAACAAAATTAGAAAACCAGCCGGGATGCAATTTAGATAAAGATCAGCTAATCCTGCAACAAGATTTAAATAAAAGGTCTGACCTCCAGCCTCCCCTAATAGCCAGCCTGCACCACCAGCGGTGTAAAAATAAGCAATATAGTCATTTTTGGCAGAAGCCGCACAGTTCTTGGGTTCCAAGTAGGGTTGCCACCTGTGGTGGTTTTTTACCCAACACTCCCACAGGCCAAAATGGAAGTGTCAGGGTTTTTTTTTAAAAAAAGAAAGAAATGACCAAAAGGTGGCAACCCTAGTTCCAAGGCTGTGACCTCTCCTTCTCCTTTCAACCTTCCCAGGCTTGGTTGTTGGCTCTCTCTGCCAGAGCCCTTCAGCAGAGCTCCTTCCTTTTCACGTTCCATGCTGAGTGCTGAGTTCCTTTTGCAGCTGAGTTTCCTGGGCCTGCACAGGTGCTGCCTATCAGGCTTTGCCCTTTAATTAGATCCAAAGCCAGGCTTTCTAAGCCAGGCCAAGAGTAAAACCTTTCCTCCTATTTACAGGTACTCTCTCGCTTGCGCTACGGCACTTTGCCACACAAACCATGTCAAATGAGGTGTGGAGAGCCTCTAGGGGCCATTTGGCAGCGGACCATGGGTCACAAACGGATTACCGGCTTGTGTTAGATATTTGAAAACAGCTACTATGTCCCCTATTCCTTTTAGTCTTCTTAATCTTGGCTGGGGACTCTTATCAAGTGCTACTCCTGCCCAGGGGAAAGCACCCTCACACGTTTCTGTGAGAGCACCATTATGCAACGATATGGTGTACCACAGCCCTAAGAAACACACAACAAAGTGAACCAAGTACCAAAAACAAAATAACGAATAGCCAAAGTAACCAAAACAATCACATTTAGGACCATCACAGTCCAAGGAGGAAACTAGAACGAGTAAAACAAGAGAGGCATGGCGGCCAAGCAGCTACGTCAACTCAACTAGACATCTGAAGGCTGTGGGTTCAGGTCCTACTTGGTGTCACACTGGTTGGCTGTCTCCAGTCCACCCAGCTGTGAATAGGGTCATGATCCATTGGGCTGAGGAAGTCCAAGGCAGCCAGACGTGGTGCTGGCCTTGTACATCGTAGGCCATAGAGAGTAAAAACAGATGTGCAGCTGACACAGCAGCTCCCCAGCCTGCGGCAGGAAACCGCAGCCAGGGCACTGGACACATACACGCGGCTGCACTTGGACAACCGTCCCACCTCCTGCCAGGAGCACAACAAACGTGCAGGCAGCTGGACCCACCTGCGCTCTGTGGCCAGTTCTCCCACCCTCCTCCATAATGGACACACAGACATGCTAGCCCCCGTTGGTCCACATGGGTGGCCCTTAGCCCAGGCTGTGACCTTGGAGATTTGAGGACACGACCTGGGAGAGCCACCTACCCGCCCCGTGGCAGAAGCGGCTCAACATCTGGCAGCACTGCAACAGATGTGCCAGTGGCTCCTGGGCTTAGGTAGGCCCACTGGCACCTCTGTTTTTACCTAACAGCACCAGCCTGACAGACCACTTGACTCAGGAAAGACTTGGAGTTAAGCCAGCCTGGGAAGACCTAGGGACTGTCTAGTGCTCATTTAGGAAACGGAGGCAGCAAGCTGGGATGCGGTTCTGTCACCAGCCGGAATAGCATAGGACCCAGCTTTTAGCCAGTTCAATAGGAGCGACATGGGCCAGCGCCACATCAGACCGCCTTGGACTAGGGTAACGTTCTTCAGTTTGAAGCAGAAAACGTTTAACCCAGTGGGACATCAGAGGTAAAGGGAGGGGGGATTTTAGGTGGTATATTCTAGCGAAGGCTTCTGACTTCATGGAAGACCCAAAGAAGTGAGAAGCTGCAGAGCCCGGAGAACGGAGATTTTTGTGGTTGTACTGGTTTACCTTATAAAGTCATTGTCAGGACTAGGCCTCAAAACCAGCAGCCCTAGCGTTTTGGGGCGGGGGGGGGCAATCAGCCAGCTCTCCAGCACCACAACCTTGCCTTAGCTTTGGCCCAGACCCTGCCATGTAGGCCCCCCACTCTTCTCGTTGACTAGGCCACACCCACCATCATCAGCTTCCTGGCTGGCAGCAGCAGGAAACAAGGTAGAACAATGATCTTTTCCCTGTTCCTGTCTTGTTCCTCTAACCCTCCCCTGCTCTTGCTTCCCCCAACCTTGCCCTTACCCTGGCTCCCCCGTTATCCCCAGCTGTCCTGACTGCCAGTCCCAATCCTCATGTCACACCCCAACCCAGAAGTCCACCCATGTCCCAGATTCCTATACCCCCTGCTCCTTACAGTAAGGCTCCCTGAAACTGGTTTGCCAATTCACTTGACGCCTGACTTCAGCAAGCTTTGGATCAAGTCCCTGCTGCTTAGAGCACATGCACGTGGGACTTCGCATGCTTATGTTGTGTTACAAATAAAGCAGACTAACCACTTCACATTTGGGAATTCAATTCAGCTAATCAAGTAACTCGAAAAACACCTGAATTCACATCCACCACCCTGGCAAAGTTTGCCAACTTCATTAACCCTGATATGCGGTTGGGGGGGGGGGGGGGGATGAAATACAATAAAAAGCTGATTCTCCAGGAGGAGATCCTTGACCTTAAGTGCCTCAAGTTAACCGTTACCAAACAACTGGAGTATTTACATGATTTCAAAAGCCACCACAAACAAAGGAGACAAACACAAAGGAATTATCAGACACTAAGTAAAAACTGGAGACGAGTTCACCTTGGAGTCAAGCATTCAAAAAAGGCAATAATTTCACATGTTTGTTGTAAATACTGGATTCAGCACTAGGGACCATGAGGGATTTGGATCACTCATCTGTGCCTGGAACACACAGAGGGGCCCTGTGTGACATTGATCCGTTGGCCTGGCTTGTCACACACAACCCATTTTACAGATAAGAAACCAAGGCTGGGAGACAGTGGGGCTGATCCCATGCAAGACACATGTGCGTGCAACTTGCGCACAAGTCCAGTATTTATTTAATTATTAAATGTATATGCCTCCCCCTCCTGCTACAAGCATCTCAGGGCAGCTAACAATATTTTTAAAAACACATAACTAAAATACAATTAAAACAACCTAAGACCCCCAGATTAAAATAACCCATACACTAACCCAACCCCCCACCCCCCGCCCACTACCCATCTCCTCCACCCCTACCCACTCCCTTCCCCAAAGGCCTGGACAAACAGACAGGTCTTACAGGCCCAACGGAGCAGACTCAGGGCCAGTTGAGCTAATGAGCTTCCTCCGAGAGGGAGTTCCACAGCCGCGGTGCGACCACCGAGCACGCCCTCTCCATTGTGGCCCAACGGCTAACCCGGGAGCACTGGCGTAGCTACCATGGGGGGAGGGATGCCGGGGATGGGAAGCTGAGAACTTCTAAGTTTCCCGTCCCCGGCGTGAACTCCGAAGCTTTTTTTTTAAAAAAAAAACAACAACAACCCACCACCGGGCACCAGCAGTCTGCACAGGCGCGGCCAGAGAGGCTGCTGGGCTGCCCTGCCCTGATGCTGCCTTGCCACCTCGCAACGCCATCCGCGTGGTTCGGGCGCAGAGAGGCTAGTGACTCGCAGGGCCGGCCGGAGCCACTGCAGTTCGGGTGAGGAGCACGCAGCAGCAGCCCAGTCCGTCCAGGCAAGCTCCAGCACGTAGGCTTCCCAGCCCCCAGCCTGTTCCCCCCCCTCCCCCTCAAACACCAAGTGCCCCAGCCTGTTTCCCCCCCCCCCCCAAAAAAAAAAAATCCCAGTGCCCTAGCCTTCCCCCTGCAAATCCCAGTACGCCCTGTGATTTGCGATTTTAGGTGGTTTCAAAATGTTGGCAATGTGATGCTTGTGATAAAATTGACCTCTGCCAGGGCTCCGCCTACAATGTACAAGCCCCTCCCTAGAGCTCTGCCAGCCATAAGGTGCCGCCAGTGGGCCGGCCGGCCTTTGGGGCCCCACAGCAAGGCTTGGCACATGGCCCCTCAAACCCTTGGGCTGGCCCTGATGACTCGACTTGGAGTTCAGGAGTGGCGGCCCGCAGCAGCTGCAGCAATTCAGGTGTGTGTGTGTTAAATATGGGATCAATTATTTTTTTTATCCTGCTATGTTGCTACCACTCTTGGAGAGAAAGAGTTATCTTGCTGGAGTCCCAGCTACTGAATGGATGGGATGTTAGGAGTACGGCTCTCTCTGTCTCCACGTGGAAGTGTTTTGCACAGCAGCAAGGAGTTCCCGGTGTTAACTGATGTTCTCTCTATCAGATACAAACCCTTTAACTCCTAGTTGCTGGATTCTGTATATTTAGAAGCTGTCAGCAGGCCCCGCCCCATCCCTTAAGCCCCACCCCATCCCTTAAGCTCCACCCAATTTGGGTTTTTGGAGCACACGTGTGCTTTGCACGCATGCACATGAGGGGGCCCATAACTGTGGCTTGAGCCCAGGCCCTTCTCCACCTTGCTACTCCCCTGCCTGGGGGACCTCCAAGAAGGCACCTCCAGCGGACCGCAAGGATCACCCCAGGCCCCGAGGAGTGAGGCGGTCTCTCAGATAGGAGGGGCCCAAGCCGTATAGGGCTTTAAAGGTTAAAACCAGCACCCTGAATCGGGCTCGGAACGCTATAGGCAACCAGTGCAGAGCTCGGCGCACTGGTGTTATGTGCTCCCTCCGGCCCGGCCCTGTCAGAAAACGGGCCGCTGCATCCTGCACCAGTTGCAGCTTCCGAACCATCGACAGGGGCAGCCCCACATAGAGTGCGTTGCAGTAATCCAGCTTCGAGGTGATGAACGCATGGATGAGGGTGGCCAGGTCGGAGTCCGAAACATATGGCCGGCGCCTCCGCACAAGATGCAGCTGGCGAAAGGCTATCTTTGCCACCTCCTCTACCTGGCAATCCAGCCAAAGGCTGGGGTCCAACAGGACTCCCAAGCTCCAGATCCAGGGGAGCCATCACCCCCACCACCCGACCCACCAACATCACCTCCATCTTATCAGGATTCAG
>QEPC01007512.1:11801468-11831893 GCA_003113815.1 Sphenodon punctatus
TTTTGTTTTACTCTCTGTATTTGGTTAAGGGGGGGGTTATTGGACCATGAGCCAGAATTTTGTTTTCTGTGGGCTCAGAAAAGTTTTTATTAGATGTTGGCAATTTTGGTTATATTTGCTTATTATTTATGTGTGACTTGTTTGTTTTCTGTATATTTTGGCCTCGGCCGCAATAAATAAATATATATACTATGCCACTAGGGTGCCCCACCTCAGAACCTCCCCCCTCCCTAACCCAATTCCCCCTCTCCCCCACTGGGGTTGAGGTCCCAATCCCAAAGGCCATCCCCCAACCACCCCACTGAGGGAACATTGTCACCACGTGGAGCCCGTGAGCCTCACATGCGAATCCTGAACACAGGGCGTTTGGGGTCACGGCCAGTGACTTGATTAAGGCCATCCCAAGGTGGTCAGTTTTGAATGCATTTATTTATTTTATTTTATTTATACAACCACTCTTATCCTACACCCTCCTGCCTCTGGCAGCTCGGGGCGGCTTACAATAAACATATAAAACAATACTACAGAGTTAAAAACATCTCTGAGTCCAAAGAACAAAAAAAAAAAAACATCCCTCAACACACACACCCCTCGCCCCCATCTTCCCCCACCAAAAGCCTGGCGGAATAAACAGATCTTGTATTGGTGTCCGAAGGAGGGAAGATCCGGGGACCAGACAGGAAGACCCCTACCGGCAGGGAGTTCCACAGCCGCCGTGCCGCCACCAAGAACGCCCTTTCCAACGTTGCCCCCCACTATACACGGGGGACTTCAAGAATGGCGTCTCCGGTCAATCACAGGAGCCAATCCAGAACCCGGGGAGTGAGGCAGTCCTGTAGATAGGTGGGTACCAGGCCATTTAAGGCTTTATAGGCAAGAACCCAACACCTTGAACCAGGCCCAGAAGACTATAAGCAGCCAATGCAGCAAGCAAAGCCCTTTTAACCAGCATTCTATCCGCTGGACAGCAGTGTCCTAGTTTTCCAGTCACAACTCCATTTCTCCCCACCAAAAAAAAGCCCAAACCACCCAATAGGGCAATGGCTCTGAAATGTTTGCTTGCATGATTCCAATTTGGGGATTTAAATATAATCCCATGACCCGGACAGCAACAAAAAATAGGCAAAGTGTATCCAAGATCATCACAACCTTATCTGTAGAAGGCTGAACCTTCTGCACACAGTCTAGAACCACTGCATTTGTGCGATGCAGTATTCCAGTTAAGAAAAATCAAGCACCCAAGGGTCAGGCAAAGAGATCTGTGTTCCAATTCTGCTTACGCTTAAATTTTTGTTGTTGTAAAGAAAAGAAAGATGGACACAAAATACTTACCTTGTGAGGTACCTGGTCTCCATCTCTTACATGCTCCCTCTAGGCTAAATTTTATTAATTTACGCACTATGTAGTCCACGGCATGTGGCTCCTTTCTAGTTCCTAGATCTGGTCCCTGGATGCAGTTCCTACCTCAACCACTGAAAAAAAGGGAGGGTATGGATTCAAGAAGAGGGGACAGACCCATGGCACAAAGCCAGGATCTAGGCCCTCTTTCTTAAGAACCCCCATCCCCAACTTACGTGTGAACTCAGAGGTTACACACATTTTCAAAGTGGCCCCTGAGAACAGAAGAAAGAAAGAAAAAAAGCTTCCCCCCTCCCTGCCCTACATAAACGATCCTTGTAGGACAGGACTTGAGCTTGGGATCATTGCAAAAATCTACAAACTCTAGACAACTCGTCACATGAATTTTTCTGCTTGCAAAAACAAAACAAAAACAATGTTCGATGGAAAAACACGAGAACTGCCATACTGGGTCAGACCAATGGTCCATCTAGCTCAGCATCCTGTCTCTGACTGTGGTCAGCTTCAAATCACTTCCCAACAGAGCATCCATTCCCTACCATTTGCTCTTAAGCCACCCAGGGCCGGCCCCATTTTAGAGCAGGGGCTGGGAATCACCCAGGGCTCGCCCTGCAGCTGGCCAGACCGGGTCTTGTCAGAGCCCACACACACACACACTCCCAGTGGGAGAGGGGGATGGGGCCACGGATACAGACCAGCTTCCAGCAGGGTGTCGGCCCTGACAGGGGCTATAAAGCTACGTGTTTGTTGGCCATGCCAAAGGGCCGTTGGGCGTGGCCCTTAGGCGGAACCTGGGAGGACTGGGACAGGGGACTGGACTGTGTATCATATCCCTGACTGGCAGAAGATTTTGTGGGAGGACGTGGGTGGATAGGGAGGTGAAGGGTGCGATTGGGGAAGGTTAGGTTATATGTTATTTGGGGAGGGTGTATTTGGGGAAAGGTTAGTGGAGGGGGGAGTATTGGGGTATATAGGGATGTTTGGGATTGCTGAAAGGATTAGGGAGGAGGAGAGGGTGGGGGTGTGTGATCTCCCCTGCCGCCGGGGTGGGGCCGGAGCCATTGGGGTCATGACAGGCCGGGGAAGATATGGTCCCGGGTGGAGGGGTGTAAGATCATTGGAGGCAGGACAGGGGCTTAGTACAGGTCCCCGCTTACTAGCCCCCAGGCAGTTGGGTCAAGATCAGAGAGCCTCTGACCCTGTGCTGCTGCTGTTGAATGAAAGGTCGGTGGCAAATAAGACAACAACTGTCCAGGAGTTGATCTTGGGCTCAGCCGCCGATCTCGTATGTATCACGGAAACCTGGCTGGACCTCGAGTCGGGGACTATTCTGGCTGACTTTGTTCCGGCCGGGTATTCTGTGCAGCATCAGCCCCAGTTGGCGGGATGGGGTGGTGGTGTAGCCATTATTTTTAAAGAGGGACGGTCTGAGAGGAGGTATCCGGTGCAAACCATGGTTGGTATGGAGGTCCTTCACCTTGTGTTTGATTTTGGGGGGGGGGGGACAGTTTAGGGGTGCTGCTTGTATACCATGCACCTACCTGTACAACAGCCTCTCTGCATGCTCTGATGGAGTTGGTATCGGGGGTGGTGTTGCGGTCCCCGAAGACATTAGTCTTGTGGGACTTCAGCATTCATGCTGATGCCACCCTTGGGGGCACGGAGCATGAGTTCATGGCAGCCATGGCAACCACGGGCTTGTCCCAGGTGGTTAGTGGCCCAACACATCGGGGGGTGGGGGGCATACTCTAGATCTCATGTTTTGCACCGGCCTTGAGGCAGGTGTTCCGTTATTGGGGGAGATATCAGCAGTGCCCTTGTCATGGACAGACCATTACCTCCTGCAGACCTCTCTTCTGGGGCATGTCTGCCCCCAGATGGATGCGAGACCAATTCGTATGGTTCACCCCCGGAGATCGATGGAACCAGAGTGGTTCCGGAGGGCTCTGGGGGAAAATACCCTCTGATTTTGACGGCCGTCTCATTGAGGACCTCGTGGCTTTCTGGAACACCTTGCTAATTGGGGTCATTGATCGGACGACTCCTAGACGTCCGCTTCCCAGATGACAGCACCGGAGGCCTCCTTGGTATTCGGAGGACCTGCGGGTGCTGAAGCGAAACGGGTGGTGGTTGGAGCGACGGTTGCATCGTTCTTGCACTGAAGCCAACAGATTGCAGCATAGAGCTAGTTTCTTGCTGCCCTCATAGCATCTGCTAAGTCCCGTCCAGCGGAGCTTTCCGGGTGGTGCAGGGGTTGGTCAGTCCGGCCTCCCTCCACCTAGGAGTGGAGTCATCTACGGCACGCTGTGACATGTTTGTGGACTATTTTGCAGATAAAATTGCTTGTATTCACCGCAACTTCGATGCTGCACTTATTACAGTAGGAGAGCCGGAGGTTATGGACATCTTGTCCAGTTTTATGGGATCAATTCCAGTCGGTGGTGCCCGCCAACGTGATCGGGGTCCTTGGGGCGGTTAGGGCCACTTCTTGTGAGTTAGACCCGTGCCCATCCTGGCTAGTGAAATCTTTCAGGGAGACAATGGGGCCTTTGCTGGCGGGGCTGGTCAGTGCCTCCCTCCGGGAGGGCAGAATGCTGGGATGCCTCAAGGAGGCGGTGGTGCGGCCTCTGCACAAGAAACCATCGCTTGACGTTGACTCCCTTGCCAGCTATCAGCCTGTATTGAACGGGTAGTGGCCAAGCAGCTGCAGGGGCATCTGGATCGCATCGGTTTCCTTGATCCCTCTCATGCGGGATTTTGTCCGGGATATGGCACCGAGACTGCGCTCGTAGCCTTGGTGGATGATCTGCGCCGAGAGTTAGACCAGGGTCGGTCGGCCCCGTGGCTGTTGTTAGATCTTTCGGCTGCATTTGATACCGTTGACCATGAGATGTTGGTGATGCGCCTGCAGGACCGTGCAGGAGTGGGCGGGACTGTTCTTGAATGGTTCCGGTCATTCCTAGCAGGGAGAACTCAGCGAGTGGTACTCGGAGAATGTTTTTCATCGTACCAAGACCTCTCATGTGTTGTCCCACAGGGTTCTATCTTGTCCCCTCTCCTGTTCAACGTGTATATGCAGCCACTCGGTGAGGTGATTAGGAGGTTCGGCGTGCGGTGTCATCAATATGCGGATGACACCCAGACATACCTCTCTTTTACAACAGACCCAGGCTCTGCAGTCTTGGTGCTTACCCAGTGTCGGACAGCTGTGGGGGACTGGATGAGGGCCAACTGACTGAGGTTGAATTCTGACAAGACGGAGGTGATACTGGTGGGTAAGGCGACCGGGGTAACAGCCCCTGTTGTGGATGGGGTCTGTCCCGCGTTGGTTCCCCAGGTGCGGAGTCATCCATACTTTCATCACCTCTAGACTAGACTATGGTTAATGCACTCTATGTGGGACTACCCATGACAATGGCTCGGAGGCTGCAGCTAGTGCAGAATGTGGTGGCCCATCTCTTGGTGGGATTGGACCGCCGGGAGCACGTAACACCGGTGCGTCGTGCTCTGCACTGGCTGCAGATAGCGTTCCG
Organism: Sphenodon punctatus; assembly: GCA_003113815.1. Taxonomy (NCBI): domain Eukaryota; kingdom Metazoa; phylum Chordata; class Lepidosauria; order Sphenodontia; family Sphenodontidae; genus Sphenodon; species Sphenodon punctatus. The sequence continues at coordinate 11,806,361 of QEPC01007512.1, forward strand.
GGCCCACTTCATGGTGCTGGTTTTGACCTATAAAGCCTTAAATGGTCTAGGCCCTGCCTACCTGCGGGACCGCCTCACACCCTGGTGCTGGATCGACCCCTGCCGTCGTCCGGGGGTGCCCTGCTCACGGTCCCCTGAGTTTTCCTGGGGGGTCACGCAGGAGAGGGCATCCTCAGTGGCCACGCCACGGCTGTGGAACTCCCTTCCGGTGGGAGTGCAGTTGGCCCTGGACCTCCCCACTTTTCTGAAAAGTTGTAAGACCTGGCTGTTCCACCAGGCGTTTGGTGGGGGAGAGGGGTGAAAGGGTGAAGGTNGGGGTGGTGGTGATGGTGGTGCTAAATGTCACCCTCCTTTTAGCAGGTTTTAAAAATGTTTTATATTGAATTTTATTTGTGTTTTTATATTGTAAGCCGCCCCAGGCTGCCTGATGGCAGGAGGGGCGGGGTATTAAATTGAAAATAAATAAATAAATAAAAAAACCTGGTAATTAAGTTAGAGGTCTCATGGTCCCATCCTCAAAGAACTAAGCCTTTTTTTAAAAAACCAACAAAAAAACCCCAAGTATGCTATTCCAGCTATCAAGAAACAGAACCTCTTGCATTTGAAAAATAATGGATTGTGGCTCAACAGGCTGTTAATACGAGAGAAATTAGGGTTTGTTTACTTAAGAAACTAACTGTGCTCAAGCTAGCCTTTAATGCCAAATTATATATAATAATTTTGAGCTGAAAAATACCTAGAAACCACCACCCCCGATCCCCCCTCAGGTCATGTTCTCCTTATGTTGTTTTGTGCATTTCAGGAGAGGCTCCTTTCAAACCAGTCTCAGTTACGCTCTTGCCTTTGCCCTTTAAAAACGTATTTTAAAAATAAAGATTCTAATCAGCTATTTCCTTCTCTAAACAAGCTCTCGGCTGGTACATCAACAGAGAAGCAGAGGAGCGGGGCTGTCATTTGATTAGGATTCTAGTGGGCGTGCGGACAGTTGATGCTATCTGCGGCATGGGCAAAAGGCTATTTCCTAAAAGCACAGGCTTGATTTCCTTCCTCTAGATCCACTTTACTGCTCCTGTCATTGCATGAAAACAACTGTCACACACAAAAAAGCTTATATATATTTTTAGAGACAGGCCCCAAGTAGATCTTCAATGAAGAGTTAATTCTGTGACCACAGTGAACAACTGGAATTCTGGATGATGAATCAGCTAACCAATCAGTAGCCACATGCCTCAGCGATCAGCCAAGTAACCAAAATACCGAGGGGACTATCGTTATCACATAACCGATTTGCTGCATAACCGACTTAACATTTTTCTGCGTTCCGTCATTTCCAGTTTACCGACGGACCGATGGCAAAACCGCTTCCAGCAGATTTCAGCCAGGTATCCAATTGGAAACAGAGTTAAACTCGGCGGGTAAACCAGAATGGAATAGAATTATGGTCAAACAGAACTAGCTGGTAACTGCGGAATAGATGGGGAAATGGCAAGGTGGTAATTTATTTATTTATTTATTTTATAGATTTTTATCCCGCCCCCTCCTGCAATGCAGCTCGGGGCGGCGGACAACACTAGTAAAAACAATTTAAAACAATTAAAAATATAAATATAAAACACATCAATAAAACAGGGCTAAAAGACAGTAATAAATAAATACATGGGCGGGGGATTAAAATCACCCCCCCTCCCTCCCTCCCAAAGGCCTGGGCAAACAGCCAGGTCTTACAGTTCCGCCGGAATGTCAAAAGGCTTGGGGCCAGGCGATGGAGATGGAGCAATGCGCTAACGATGCAGTAAATCCGTTAAATGGTTGAAAAATAATTGAATACCACTTTATTAATAAATAATAATTATCATCATCTTTATTTTTACGTAGCTCTGAGTCAAGACGCGGAGAGGTGGCAGCCCTAACTGTACGACTTCTGTAACTGACTTTCTTGGTGTTCTTCTTAATCCAACTTCTCATTGCTACCCCTGCTTTCGTTAGAGTTTGGTTTATTCTAAACACACCCCACTGTTGGCCTAGGCTATTGCTCTCTTGAAGAGCCCTCTCATCACACAGAGCAAGAAGGACCTGTAGAATACCACTCCTGTATTTGTCAAGCCATCCAATTTACTCAAGTTTTCTGAAGCAGCACAGGAAGAAAATGCAACAATTACAGCTTTCGGGAAAACAGGGGCCTTTGAGATTTGTAAAGCCATCAAGAAGTGCGATGATTAGTCCTTTCCCCACCTCCCCCACTGCTTCTCCTGGTATAACCTGGAAATTAAATACAGAGAATCGCTGTCGAACGCTAAGTTGGTTAACGCAAGATTTCTCATGTACGATAAACTCATTAGTCAGTTTACCGATGACCGGCATTCAATTTCAAAGGTCGGTTAAGGAAGGATCGTGAGCTGAACCCCAATTCGGAACAGGCACTGGCATAGCAGCACGGCTGTGGAGGGCCTGAGTTCATGTCGCACTTATGCCCCACCCCAAGGACAAGGGAGTGGGGTCTTTATGGGGGCAGGGCTTACCCATTAAGACAGTACTGCCCTAGCTACCTACGGGCCTCCCCACCGCTCAGAGTGGCAGCAATTCTGCCAGGAAGGAAGTTTTAAGAGTGGGTGGGGGTGGAGCCAGCAATTCACCCCAGCCCACTCTGAAAATTTCCTTTGTGGCAGGCCCCTCTGCAAGTGGCTTGACCACCACTAGGAATTTTTCAGAGTGGGCAAGGGCGGCCTCCCTCTCTCTTCCTCTGAAAATTGCCTAGTGGCGTTCATGTCACCTGCAAAAGGGCCCCAGGCTCAGCTGAAGGCAGGATGTCGGATACAATCACTTTCGCTCTACTGAAGAGGCCCGCACCACAACGAGGTCAATAGGACCCAACTCATCCTATCAGCCTTCAACTGGTCTCTCCACGTATGGGAGGCCTGGCCCTGCCCTCCAGATCGCAGTGGCATCATGGCGCTCCAGAGGGCGTGTGGCGATGTTAGAAAGGGGCAGAGAATATATTAGCCCCGCCCATTATTAGCCACCCCGGGCTGCCTGGCAGGAGGGGCGGGGTATACATTTTTTAAATAAATAAATAAATAGATAAATTCTCCCCCTCATCTTTTAGATTGTAAGTCACAAGCACAGACCACGCCTATTTCTATGTTCTGTACAGCGCCAGGCACATGGCTGGCGCTATATAAATGTTTATAATAATAATAATAATAATTTACCAAAGCAGCTTTGCTCCTTGCCGAGTGCTGACACATCACAATGCTCAGGGTGGGGGTCAGAGCAGTGTCAGAAAAGGGGCAGGAAAACCAGCTTAGCCCCACCCCTTGGCTGATATGCCACAGCATTCAGTGATAAGGTGACAGATTGAATAACCTGGATCCTTTCTTAACAGACACATTGAAGACAGGCTGACTGGCCCAAACAGGGGATTACCAACCAGTCAAGCAGAGCCAAGTTTAGCCTCACCCAATCTCTTCCCCCTTCAACCACCCTGGAAAGGAGGCAGTGTGGGGCTAAGCTCAAATTTCAGCTCCAGCAGCTCAAGCTGAGCTGGTTGTATGCAGCAGAGCCTGCACAGCAACATATCCACTGATCAATCACAAGGGCTCGTTTTAAATTATTAGGGCCCAGCTAAACCTAGTACCATCAATGATGGGGACCCATGTTCTCCTCTGCCACAGACTTATAGCGGGTCATAAGAGCTTGACCCCCCCCCTATTATTAGGTACCAAAGTGAGGGAACCATTTTCATAAGTGCCAACCACCCAGTAGCTCCTGTTGCACACAAACCCCCCAACCCATGGGTTGATGTTTTAGATACTCTGAGCATTTGTTGTTGTTGTGTGGGGGGGGGGGGGGGGAGGGTCCCAGAATTATGTTTAAGCATCAAAACAAGGTCATGCCAGCTAAAGTTTGGGACCCCAGTACTGTTCTGTCCCCTACACGCAGCAGGTCTTAGGGAGAAATCAGTTCTATGGGTCTAAATGAGAGCTGGGTCATTTGAAGGGCTGAGTTTCTCTGAAAGTTGGTCTCAGCATTTCCTGCACCCATTTCCCTATCAGTAAGAGTCTCATAGGGATGTGCACCCATAAGAGATCATCCCCCCTCCCTGAACACACACGTTCTGCCTTCTCCCTCATGACCTACAAACCCTTCCAAAAACTCTACCTACTTCTTCCATCAGGCCCTCCCTAACACGCCCTCACCCCCAAATATTATTTATTTATTTTAAAACATTTCTGAGCTGCCCCCACACCACCCCAATGCCTACGGCATCTCAGGGTGACGTACAGTTTCATAAAAACGTATCAATAAAAACATTTTTAAAACAACATGATAAATTTAAACTTAAAACAGGATTGGGAAACGAAGAAAATAAAACTAGAGGTAGGGGAGAGCCAACACCCTAACCCACCCCTTCCCCCCTCCCCAAAGGCCTGGGCGAACAGCCAGGTTTTACAAGCCTGCCGGAATGTTAAAAGGCTTGGGGCCGGGCGAGCTTCCTCCGGGAGGGAATTCCAAAGACGCGGCCCGGCCACCAAGAATGCCCTCTCCATCGTAGCCCCCCGCTTAACACGGGGGACCTCTAAGAAGGCACCCCCGGCAGCCCGAAGGAGCCGCTCTGGGGCGCGGAGGGCGAGGCGGTCCCTGAGGTACGAGGGGCCCAGACCGTGAAGGGCCTTATAGATTAATACCAATACCTTGAACCTGGCTTGGCAAGCTATTGGCAATCAGTGCAGAGTCCAGAGAACTAGTGTTATGTGCTCCTGATTACTCCTGTAGGCTTCTCTCGCCAGTGTCTCATCCTTGAGGATCCCTCTCCTCCTTTGCAACTCAAAGCCTGTGTGTCACGTTACCCAGGGGGTGGGGGGTGAGTTCTGAGAGGGTAACTGTGATTCGATTCTCACAGGCATGAGCGCACGTAGGAATGCGCTAGTCTGCTTTTCTACAGGTAATGCGAGAAAGCAGCCCACATTAAGCACATGCACCTGCAACGTCTCTGCTTTGTGAACGCACGCATGTCCCTCCTTACATGCCCCTTAATTTGTCCATCCAAAATTGTAAGCACCTCAGGGCAGGGACCCGTCTCTAATCACGACTGTTCAGCACCAGGCACATTGCTGGTGCTATATAAAACAATAAATAAGTCGGCAAGGTGTTTGTAAGAGACAGGGGGATGAGGACATCCAGAAGGTAGGTGGACGACTAGGAGGGGGACAAGACCGACGCAAGACCACCGGAAGTGAGGGCAGGTCAGATGATCCACCCGGCTTCCTGGTTCTGCCAGGAGCCTTTATATGCTGGCTAGCAGCCAACCAGGAAGCTAGGGGGCATGGCAGGAAGAGGGGCGTGGCTAACCCAGAGCAGGGAGATCTTTTAAAGGGGAGTGACTGAGCTCAAGGCAGGATGAGGCAGTGGTGTAGGAGGGCTACGGTGGCCACTCCTGCAGAGCCCCTGGGGGCGTGGGTTCAAGACTGGGCCCTGACAGTGTTCAAGGAATTAGCGTCTTTGATTTGAGCATGAGGTCCCCGTCAGTTCCTTTATTGTTTTAGTGTACAGGCCAGTAGCCTACCAGACTTCAAAAAGGAACCGGATGAATTTTTTAGAGCCAGATTCATCAAGCGCTACTAGTTAGGTTAGTCACGGCTACAGGAACCTTTGGCTGTCGAAAGCTGGGGAAGGAGGTCAGGAAATGGATTCCTCCGTTGTAACCTGCTGTGTCGTCCGTCCCCCATCATCCCCCCTCACAGTAGAGAGAGCCTGCTCCTCATGGAAGAAAAAAGCTTAACAATGAGAGTTAAAATGATCACAAAATCGTCGAGTTGATGAGTATGGGGCTCGATAATCAAACCATAAACAACATACTTAAAATGAGAAGAGTAAGTTCATTGACCAAACACATACCATGTAAATAATACAAGATAATTTACATAACAAGGATATAGATCATGTGCCAACAAATGAATGGCAAAAATACAATGTTGTATACAACAAGGACTAGTAACCCCAAATGAGTATATAAATGAGGAAAACTGGGGGGGAAAATCCTTTTGTTGAAACGCAACGTTTCACTGGCAAACGCAGTTTCTTCAGGGGTCTTTCAATAATGCTTCTGATGGCTTATTCCTCTTATAGTAATTCCTTGTTCATATCCTAGTCAGACCAGACATAGTATTACAACAAGGTGTGCAATGAACAGTCTCATAACGTAACCCTGAACCGTGTATAAGCACACTATATTCTAATAAGCTTTATCCATCAAAAACATTTCTTAGATTTCATCCAATCCTTCCATGAGGAGCAGGCTCTCTACTGTGATTGTGTTTGTACTGCTCCTGTATATACTTCTTTGTTTACTACTGCGGCCCTCCTGTGGCAACCGAGGCTGGTCGCTGTTGGAGACAGAATGCTGGGCCAGATGGACCATTGGTCTGACCCAGTAAATGGCATTTCTTACGTTCCTCAGAGCCAAGTTTTCCCCACAATTTAAAAGCAAGGGAGGAGTAAGCTGAAGCAATTTAATTCACCTTATTCCAGGAACTCTGCTTCCTTAGCCAAGAATGTGCAGAAATATTGTTTTAGTAAGTTCCTTGTTATGCAGAAAGCTTATGAATGATGCAGATTAAGCCAGGTAATGAAATTCGTTTCCCCCTCAGGTGCCTTTGATCTAAAATAAGCCCAGGAAGAGAGAAATGGCAGGATGTCACCTTTAAAAGAGGCTTGATGTAGCTTTTAAAAAAAATCTTTATGGTGCACAACAACAAAATCTTATTTCTTACCATTTCTATAGTGCTATCGGTATTCAAAAGAGCTTTCCAACCATTATCTAGTTCACCCTCACAACCACCGGTGTGGCAGGTAGGGCGTCATTATCCCCATTTTATAAACAGGGAACTCAGGGTGAAAGATAGCACCTAACCCAAGCCACCCCGTGAGCTCATGGCTAAGACAAGATTCAAACCATACTCTCTCAGGTCCAGGTAAAGCACCTCCTCTCATTCCGTTACTTATTCATTTGCAAAGCTGGAATACCCTTGCATCACGAGGCATTTTAAGACAGGGTCTTGGAAGGAGCCCCTGTCTGTAATCGCTCAGTCTGTGCTACTGTGCCAAGCCCCTAGAGCATGACAGCTTTTGCATATAAATCTTTTCTGCTATGCCACTTTGAACAAGCCAGAGCCTGTGATGCAAACACGTGATGGGAGCATACCCTATCTTGCAGCATATGAACTCGCCCAAAATCAGGAGGCAAGAAACTGTTGCCTCACCTAGCACAATGATGTGGGAGCCAAACAAGACGGCTGAACTAGTGCCCGAGAGCAAGGACTCTTGGCCCCAGCTCTGCCACTGACCTGCCATGGAATCTTGGTCAAGGCACATTCCTTTTGCCATTTAGATTCTCTTCCCAGAACTATTCTCTATACAATAACTCGGTTGGAAGCAAAAAACAACATCTATCATGTCTGCGTGTTACTTGAAAAGAGAGTTTAACGAGTTCCTGCCATGAGCAGTAGCAAACGGATTTGGTGAAGGTTTAGTGGGATTAGCCTAGGGTTAAAGAAACCAAGTAAAACGCTTATTTGGTTGGTTGTAAGTTATGTGGCAGAATCCAGGGCAATGAAGGAGGTCGACGGAGAAGTGGGGGGCATGCCAGGTTTTGAGTGCTGGGCCTGGAGAAGCAGGGACTCCTGTTCATTGCTTTTTTCCACGCAATTGCCAATGAGGAAAATGCAGTGAACACGAGTCCCCCGGCTACAAGCAAGGCAGACCAAAGAATATACCTGTTGAACAAGAAGCTGCCATTGCCTGACACTGATCTTTACAGAGGCAAGATTGCAAGAAAAATTTAGAAGAAATTAACATTCAAATTCACCGCATGCACACATTCCAATTGAACATGATACAACACACACGTTACTGTCCGAGAAGGATTTTACTACCCGGACATCCGTGATGAAAATCACAGGACTTTTCCCAACGAATAAGAAAAGGTGCATGCACGTCTTAGTAAACCTCCCATAGGATAGAAGCCAGTATGAAATAGTGTAACTTGTGAAGGCGTTCTGAAAGATAGAGACCCCAATGTACAGTTGCTCATGCACACAGTGCAGCTCTCAAGCCCACCACAGCAGCCACATCAAACCCAGGCACGGCTCACCTTCCAGGGCATTCGGGGAGCTGACCCCCCCAAGCGCCCCGCCAGGCTCCGCGCCGCCACTCGTAGTAAAACCTGCTTCTCCCTCTCCCAGGAGGGGATTTTCCCAGGGACACTGCACTTGCACACCGTGTGTGTGTGGGGGGGGGGGGGTGGGTCACACAAGTGTAGCTGTGGCCCATGCACACACAGGCCTTGGACTGAGGCCATAATGAGACTTGCCCAGGGCGACTTGGTGAGTTCATGGCTAAGATCCAAACTCTAGTTTCCCAGTTTCAAGTTCAACACCTTACCCACTAAGCTATGCTGGCGTCCACTGCCTTCAGACCTAAAGCATATTTGAAATATAGAAAGATTTGTTCACAGGCAGTCCAGATTGAAGAGCTCATAAATGAATCAGACCACCACATGATTCCTCCACCAAGCCCTAATATAATATTCCCAAGGCTTTCACCAATTCACTCTCATTAGCGGTAAATTATTGAAGAGCAGGAATTCATCTTGACAGAAATTAATGGAAAAAGAAAGACTCCCGTTGCAAAGATTAAACTTTCCCCTTGTCATAATTTCAAATTTAAAAAAAACAACCATCATTTCAAATTCAGGAGGAGTCTGACTCTTCTCCCACTCCCTCCTCTCCCCAGAAATAAAAGAGCAAGTTGTTTCCTGTTCTGTGAAGGGCCCCAGGCAAAGAAAAAGGTGGCCTTTGCAGTTGCCACTGATGGCTGTTGCATAACGCTCCTCTATGCTGCCTTTTTGATAGTTTCAGACGCATCCCTGTCTACCAACTAAGTTATATCCTGTAAGCGGAGTACGGCATTGCTTAGCAACTGTGCTCCTAAGACTTAGCAAAGGCCCAAAACGATACCCTTTAATTATTCCCCACCCCAATAGATCCTAGAACATCAAAGTTGGAAGCAACTCTTAAGGGTCATCTCGTCCAAACCCCTGCTTGGACGCAAGAGGACTACAGCTACCATGCTCGGTATTAAAACTGCCGAAGTTTAAATTGATAGCATGGCATGCTGGGAAATGTATTTGCATCATCTATGATATTTCATTCATTTGCATCATTCATTCGGTTTGCAGAATGAATGTAGTTAACTGGCAGCAGATTGAAAATTAATAAAGTATTATCCCCCCCCCATCCCCACCCCACTTTAGCTTGTTGAATTTGTCACCAGAGGACGGGATAGTATAAGCTGGTTTTTAAAAAGGATTGGATAAGTTCTTGGGAGGTCCATGAATGGCTATTAGCCAAGCAGGTTTGGGGCATGTAACCTTTGCTTGATGGGACCTGGGACAGATCACCCCATTATGCCCTGTTGGGCACTTCTTCCAAGCAGCTGAGAGTGGCCACTGTCGGAGACAGGATACTGGGCTCGATGGACCGCTTATCTGACCCAGTATGGCACTACTTATGTTCTCAGTTCAGGTTCCCTCATTGCAGAATTCCCAATTCATGCTACGGGGCAACAGTTTATTCCTAATAAATCTCTGAAGAACTAACACTTGTCTCTAATTCGTGGTTGCACTAAAAGTAGGCAGTCATCCAAAAAGGTTTCCTTAGTATTTCCTTAAGATTGTCACCCAGAGACCCATGGGCTTGCTACAAGTCTCAGGTAGCATGCTTAAGTACAAACTATATTCCGAGATGCCCTTCAGTATCTGCCTTAACATTCTGCAGGTAGTTTTTCCACCTTTCAGTGGGTCAGGGCACAGCTGACCTGGAGAGAGCACAAAGGAACTTCCAAGACAGACACGTTGAATCATTGATTTGATTTGAGGGTAGAGAATGCAGGTGTTCTGCAGCCCAGGAGACAGCTTGCTCCAGTCCTTAGCTGTTCAATAGTAAATCAGATGGGATGATCTCCAATCCATGGGAAGGTAGAGGCATAACTCATCTTGGCTAGGCAAAGCACAGCATTTCCACTGGTCACATCTATCGACTCCAGGACAAGGGGGAACAAGGTCACAGATCAAACTTGAGAGCCACCTTAATATTAGAAGATGGGAGTAGGGGAAGACAAGTCATCTTAGAAGAGAATCAGCCTCTATTTAGGTGCCAAATTAAGTGGCCAAATTTCCCAGAGAGCTCGGCACATTGGAAATTTGGCTACGATGGTCACAACTGGAGCCAGGCGGTCTTGAAAAATTGGCCCACCTTTAGCCATCTAAGTGGCAGCTGGGTCCTTTCAAAATGCCATCCCCAGCTGCTAGGGAGAAAACAGTTCCAAGAGGAGCTCTGGATCTCCTCTCCATTTTAAGAGTCCTCCAGATGGCTGGTAGACAAGACCACTGACACACAAAGACAATCAATCACAAAGCTGCAGTTAGCCGATAGATCACAAGGGGGATGGAGCTGTCAATGGGTGAACTCATCATAGTAACAGGCTGCTTTCAAAAAAACAAAGACAACTGCTTGCACTCAACCTAACCACTTTAGCGGTTCTTTCCTGGGAGGATACGTGTTCGGCCTTGCTCATGCAGCCTATAAGATTGCAGAGGAGATGATGTTGAACAGTCATGGTGCACATTTTTGCAAAAACACTCCGTTCTCACCAGTTGAGCAACAGAACACAAACACCACTGTTCCAAACAGACACTCAGCCGAATACGGACACATACCTTACGGTCCGGTTTAGCACCGAGACACAATACTGGTGAGTTAGGTAGAAAGTTTAATCATCCTGGTATCCAAAGCTAGGGCTGGTGTGAGGTCCCCAACTCCAATAACTCTGGCAGTCTGTAGAGCTGCATCGCTGTCCCTTATTCAGTTCCAAAGCATCCCTTATTTTTGCTCTGGCACTCCTAATCCAAGCCACCCATATCCACTATTATTAGCAGGACCATTTGGAAGGAAAGGATGCTCAGTTGCTCCATTTGGGTCTCATGAGCATAAGTGAATGCCCTTTCCACCCTACGGAGACAGATCCCTGAAAGCATGTAATCATCCACATCTTCAGTGCTCTCAGTAGCAGGAGAAGCGTGCCAGCTCAGCACTTCATCTGAAAATATTAGTCATCGGCCTCTCGGTTTCACACCTTCACAGAAAGGATGATACAGATGAGCCCCCTTGCTCCTGCTAACCAAACGTAGGTCTACATCTTTAAGTAGTTCTTCACTGAAAATCCCTGTTCTCTGCCTGCATTCCAAGTCCTACGTGACATTAAGCTGGGAGGCACAGCATTCAGTGCAGTAATGACGACTATGTTTTCCTCACTGTGGGTGGAATACCCCCCCAGCCTCTCTTTCCACCCAGCAGCCATCTGTGGGGAAAACCTCCTTTCTCCGCCAGGAAAATGAGAGCTCCCAGTTAATTTGAAAGTATTAAGCGAGGCACCTGTGTGCCAGGGGAAAGGGTCGCTGAATTGCAGCTGCATCATTAGCAAAAAGAGAAGCCACTCAAGAGGACTCAAAAGAGAAGACAGAGGAAGGAACAGGGTAACAGTTTTCCGCAAGATGCAAGGAGAGAAGATCAATTTTTTTTCCAAAGCCACCAAGGTCAACGATTCATTGACATGACACCTCTTGCCAACCCACCACAGACTTCTGGAAAATTGATGAGCTGTGAAAGGTACAGAGAAGGGCAACAAAAATGATTGAGGGTACAGAACAGCTTCCATACAAGGAGAGGCTCAACAAGTTAGGGCTCTTCAGCTTGGAGCAGAGACGATGGGGGTGGGGGAATATGATTGAAGTTTACAAATTCACAAGTGGCACGGGGGGCTGAGTATCAATTTTACCACAGGATTTTTCCTGGGTGAGGGAGGACTTTGCAGAAAGCAAAGTCCTGGAATATATTATGGCCCTTAAGCGGAATAAAGCACCGGGTCCAGATAATATTACAGCAGAAATTCTGCAGGCATCTCCTAGATGGTGGGTGCAATTGCTCTCCAAACTTTTCTGCTATCTGAGTAATGCCAGAATGGTTCCATGTTCCTGGACACAAAGCATTATTGTTGCAATTTTTAAAAGGGGAAATGTTCGAGACCCGGCTTCTTATCGCCCAATAAGTTTACTATCAGCAATTGGGAAGATATATGCCAAATTCCTTTTTGACAAGCTTGAGAACTGGGCAGAGGGAACGGGAGCTCTCCCATGGGAGCAGTTTGGTTTTCGCAGAGGTAAAGCCACCATCGATTGTGGCTTCATTTTACAGTATCTGATGTACAAGTACCTGAAGATAAAAAAAGGGAAGCTCTATCTAGCCTTTTTGGACTTAAAGAAGGCCTTTGACACTGTACCTAAGCCGAGACTCTGGGCTAAGCTCAAATCTTTGGGGGTAGAGGAAAAGGTAATAACTTCAATCATCCAACTTTACTCAAATAACGATACTAGGGTAAGAGTCGATATGAAGCTTAGTAACGAAATCCCTGTTAGAAGAGGAGTGCGACAAGGGTGTGTTTTGGCCCCCCTCCTTTTTAACCTGTATATTTTTGACCTACCTTCGTATATTAAATTAGCTGATACTCATCCACCTAAGGTAGGGAACACCCAGGTCTATCTTCTCCAGTTTGCAGATGATCTGGTGCTGCTGGCCCAGATGGACATTGGCCTGCGAAGGGCTATAAATCAGTTCAATCAGTGTTGCCTTATTCATGGTGCAGAAATTAATATGCAAAAATCCAAAGTAATGATACTGGGGAAACGGAAGTATCCACAGAAATGAAAAACAGAGGCTGGGGAGTTTGCCACAGTAGCTTCATTTAATTATTTGGGCATCACATTTAGCCATAGGGGACCTTGGAACTGTCATCTGCAGAGTAGAGCAACCAAGGCTCAACAGGAGGCTAGGGCACTCTGCAGGGCCATATAAATCTCAAAAGGGGTTTCTGTCTCAGAGTTTATGCGTGTGTATAAGGCCAAGGTACCTCCGTCAGTTACCTTTGGCCTGGAGATTATATCTTTTCCAAACCTCATTCTACTGGAGAGAGTGCAGAATCAGTTTTTGTGAAGACTGCTTGGAGTGGGAATGAGTACCCCGGGGGCTGCTTTGCGGGCTGAATTGGGCATCTATTCTATAGCAACGTATGCCAAATCTATGATTATACAGTACTGGCTTCGATTATTGACGCGCCTGGAATCGGACCTTGCTCTCCAATGTTTGAGGGAGGAATTGGTTGAATCTGGCCCGAGGTCATATCCATGGTTGTTGTATCTGGGTTTCTTGATTAGGACTTGGGGGGTTTTCTTCAATTACTTTTTAGGAAGGAACCTGGCTATCGTTCGGTCTGAACTGCTCACTAGGATCAGAGATATAGCACAGCAAGAGGATCTGGCTGGTGTGGCTGGCTGGAAAGTGGCTCCAGGATTTGCTGAGATTAAAGAGCAGGTTAAATTTGAAACTTATTTGGATGCCCTCTCGAATCGTAATCTCCGTAGGTGATTTACATTACTACGGTTCCGTCTTTTACAAACAGCAGTTACTGAAGGCAGATATAAGCAGATACCTTATAGTCTGAGATGCTGTCTTTGTAACCCGGCCACTATAGAATCAATCGAACATTTTCTGCTGCACTGCCCTTTTTATATTCCATTACGGTCAACTTGGCTGGCCCCTGTTTTAAGGAATCACCCTGAGCTAAACCTGGAAGAACGCTTTATTTACTTGTTGACTTTGGAGGACGAAGAGGTTAGTTTGGCTATAGCCACATTCGTCAGTTTGGCCGCAAAACAAAGGATTGAAATACATAATTTGAAGCCCTGATTCTTGCGCTTACTACCTATTGACCAACTAAGAGGACCCTGGCCTTCTTATATGCCTTGTTAAACTGGACTATTTTATAGTTTAGCGAATATGTTGTTATTATTTGCATAGCGATTTTATAGACCTAGGATTTTTATCCTATTTTTTTTAAATCCTAGGAGGTAGCTTGGTTTACTGCTTACTAATCAAGTTTTCAGTTGTTGTATTTCATAACCAATGTACTTTATACTATATGTATGTGTTTTAATCAAGTTTAATTGTGGTTCTCTCTCTTTTTATTTACTTACTTACATCATGTTCATGAGTCGAGGCAGTGATTTATTTTACTATGGCATTTTATATGTGGCACTTCGTTGAGGTAGCGACTCATTCCTATGGTATGGCATATTTAATCAATTAGTTAATTTAGCAACATGTTTAATCATGATGTATTTTATATTGTACCAGTATGAGTAAGTATTTCTAGGGTACAGCGAAAGCTAAACCCGTAATAAATATCTATATCTATCTATCTATCTATCTAAGTGGCACGGAACAAGTCAATAGGGAGCGATTATTCTCCATGCATGGAGTAATTACAGTGGGGGACTCAGGGACATAAATTTCCTCTCACAACTCTAGAGAGTAGGGGTGGAACTTACGTGGATCGGCATTCCCTGCAAATTTTAGCCCAGAGTTACTTCTATGATTCCATGTATTCCTGAGGCAAGCAGCAATCCTACTCTGTCCCCTAAAATTTCTAGTCCTACTTCACTCAGCCCAGGATACTTTCACTTTAACACATACTATTGTGTCTATATAGTCCCTTTCTGCTGCTTGATAGACACACCAACTCCAAAACCAGAAACTCAAACTCAGTCTCATCATTCGCCACCGCCTTTAGCTCCACTCTCCCCCTGGGACCGCGAGAAACATGAACAGTCCTAACCCTCTGCTGCAGCTCCTGTAGGTAAGGTGCCAACACAGTATTGAAAGCTCCTGGCTTTCAAAACACGTGCATTTTATTTATTTATTTATTTTATTTTAATAATTTAATACCCTGCCCAGCTCCAACTCAGACGGCTTGGGGCACCTTACAATAAAATCATATAAATATAAAACGTTCCCACCCAACTTAAAAATATAAAAGACACAAAACCCTCCCATAACTCCCTCCCCCCACCCCACCTGACACCCCATCTCCCTCGCCAAAAGCCAAGCGGAACAGCGACGGAAGGAGAGGAGATCCCGGGCCTCCATCGGGAGGGAGTTCCACAGCCTAGGTGTGGCCACCAAGAACACCCTCTCCATAGTGGCCCCTCGAGGGACCTCAAGAAGGGTGCTCCCACCGGAGCACAGAGGCCGCTCCAAAGCACGTGGCTGTCCCACAGATAAGTGGGGCCAAGGCTGTATAGGGCTTTATAGGTCAAATCCAATATGTTGAATCGGGCCCGGAAGACTATAGGCAGTCAGTGCAGAGCCCGGAGTATTGGTGTAATGTGCTGACAGCAAGATGTCCCTGTAAGGAGACGGGCCGCCACATTGTCCGCTAGCTGCAGTCTCCAGACAGCCACCATAGGTAGCCCCACAGAGTGCATTGCAGTACTCCAATCTTGAGGTAATGAAAGCATGGATGATGGTGGCCAGGTCACTATCTGAAACATACGGCCGAAGCCATCGCACCAGATGTAATTGGCAAAATGCACTCCTCGCCACAGCCACCACCTGGGAATCCCGGCAGAGCTGTGGATTGAAGAGCATGCCCAGGCTACGAACCTGGAATAACAGCGGAGGGCGGAACCCATCAGTGACGGGAACCGTCACATCTACAGCCCTTCCTACCACCGTCACCTCCGTCCTGTCGGGATTCAACTTCAGTCGACTCACCCTCATCCAATTCCCAACAGCCACCAGACACCGGGTAAGCACCAAGACTGCCAGGTCTGGGTCGGATGAAAACGAGAGGCAGAGTTGGGGGGAGTCAGCATATTGATGACACCGCACCACAGACCGTCTCACGACCTCACCACGTGGCTGCATATACACGTTGAACAAGAGCAGGAACAGAACAGAAGCTTGCGGGACACCACACGTGAGTAGCGTACAGTCCCGTGGAGATGAGGAACAATCCCCCAAGCACCACACGCCGAGTTCTCCTGGCCAGGAAAGAGCGGAACTGGTCAAGGATGATCCCGCCCACTCCAGCTCGATCCCGCAAGCAAGTCACCAACATCTCATGGTCAACGGTATCAGAAGCAGCTGACATTTCGCTTGCTGAATGCAAATCTAATGCTGGAAAGCCGTTGCCGTGTATCAGAAGGTGGTGGTGGAAAGAACAGAGCCCCAGAGGACCGCCAGGTATCCCTTATTTTATCATCTTCCAATTTATATCCCAACCCAATCTAGGTTGTTCTGGGTGGCTTACAACTTTAATAAAAGACAGATAAAACACAAATAAAACCCCTTCACACCCTCCACCCCTGACTCACATGACATTCCCCATCCCACTCCCATCTCTCACCTGGGGGAGAACCCACACCCCACTACTTCTTCCCAAGCCAAGTCCATACCCACCTCCCCTGTCACAGGGGGGCTGCGGCCACCTCCGCATCCTGGCCACCATACCAATCCCCCAATAAAGCTTCCCATTAACACAAAATATTGCAAGACACTGCCTTCCCTCCCACCCTCCATTAGTGTCAACATGCCCCACCCCCAGAGGGGCCAGTCCCTAGCTTATAGGGACAGGGAGCTTGGAAGGGTCCTCTGGGGCTGCAAGGCATCCATTCCGGTGCCCAAGCTGAGGCACATTCCACCACCACCTTCTACTAGAATGAGGCTCAGAGAGGGGCTAATGATGATGGTACCCCCTCCCCACCCCCTCAGAGGGCTGCTCTCCTGGGGGAGACAGAGGCACCTTATTTCAGAGCCCCAGAGCATCTCTAGTTTCAGACCTTTTGATCTGGCAACCCTCAAGGGGGGGGGAGGGGGATGAGGTTCTTCACCTCCAACATTAGAACGCTGTCCTTCCCTTGAACTTTAGCAACACCCATATTGCTTGTTGTTACACCAGCAAAGTAGCTTTGAACTAAGCTGGTAAAGATTTCTTGTTGGTTTCCCTTACGACACAATACTATCCCTTTAAAAGTATGAGGAAAAGGTGTGTTTTTTCCCCTTTAAGCAACAGGTCTTGTCATAAGAACAATGAGATGTGCCTGGGTCAGACCAACGGTCCGGCATCCTGACTCCAGCAGCGGCCACCTTCAAAAACAGGTCATACAGAACCGGAAAGGACCACCAGGTCATCAACTCTAGCCTCCCGCATAGAGCATCTAGATCGTCAGGAGTTGTGGGTTTTTTTAAAAAAAAACTGGCTTCAGGGTGTTCCGAATTCTAAGCAGGGGTGCCTGCCTGCAGAATTAAATTCGGGGGGCACAGGGAATAGGAAAGTCCCGCCCCCCCTTTCTGATATAACCACGCCCCTTTCCAAATGTTGGGATGGGATGATGCTCAGCAAAAAGAGTACAGCCAGGTCAGAAAAGGGCAGACCCCATTGCCCTGCCCTTTCCAAGGTGGCCACGCCACCCTCTCCAAGTGTTTTGACATCCCGGTGCTCAAAAAGGGGGCATGGTGATGTCAGAATTTGTCCCGTCCATTTCCAATCTGGTCCTGTTCCCCCCCCCCCACAAAGGGCTCAGAAGGGGAGGAGCCAGGGGGGATGCAACTGTACCCCCTTGTGCCCCTTTCTGGCACCCATGGCTGAAAATTAAATCTTTTTAAACCACACCTCCTCCCTCTTGTCTGTCGCTCCCTCCCCTCTCGAGTTTATTTAGACTTCTAAACCACCCTTCTCTAAAGCTCATGGTAACATATAAAAACATACATCAAGTGAATCTCTTAAAAATACAGACTATAAAAATACGAAATTCCCTAAAAGCAACTCCCTGGATCCCCACCTCCTAAATGCCATAAATAGGTGCTCACATTCCCAATGGAAAAAGCTCCACGTGGCAGAGACAGGTTCCCCTGGGGTAAGTCTCTGCAGGGTTAAGCCCCCCACCCCAGGGAATCTGCTCCAAGTCTCTTTATTCATATCCAAGTACAGTCGAGAGAGAGTGCGCACCACACTTTCCTGGCTCAGGGACATCTCTGTGTGCCCCAACAGAGACTCCTAGCTCAGATAACACCCTCTGAATTCCTTGCAGCTCCTCTACTGCATCCACCTCCTTCCCAGCCCGGAACTTGGGCACAGGCTTCTACTGCACCCAGTCCCAGCTGCCGCAGTTTAAGTGCTGTCCTTGGCTCTGTCCAGTGCCTGCAGCCCCACCAGCACCTGCCGCCTGGCCGGTGCTAGCTGCTCCCTTCTAAGGGGCCAGAGGTCCCCAGGGACTCTGCCTGTCACACTCTTTGATGAATCTCCAGTGAAGGGGGTTCCAGAGCGCCGGGGGAGCAGCCACCGAGACGGCCTCTCTGCACCCCCATTGCCATATGGACTTGACGCACGCCTGGAACTTGCAACCCTGCTGAAACCCCCGACTCCAGCAACCTGTGCCTGTCCTAGCCGACCTCAAAAGGTCATGACGAAACATAGGGAATATTCTTCTCCAACTAAAGGGAACATAGGGAATATTCTTTTTTCCCCCCCCCCCTTCAACATTTTGGAAATTCCCCCTAACCTCTTCCAGAGTAGGGCTCAGCGTTTGCCAGCTGTCCTCCTGTTGCTTTCCATCACCTTTCTGCACCACCACCACCCCAACTTGAGAGCCAATGGCCTACAGATGGGGAAACCTCAGGCCCAAGGGTCAAATGCAGCCTGTGGCTAATTTTTAAGTTTGTCCCTTTCTTGTGCCTGGTTCTGGCTCTTGAATCCAGTTCTTCCCCTCAAAACACTGATAGAGCATGCTTTGGGTGAAGGGTGCAGAGATACGGGCATATACAAAAGGATAAGGAATGGATCCACGACATAGATCCATGATTTGGACCCTCCTCTCCCTTCCCCAACTTTTAAAGATCCTTACCCGCAATGCCTAGGCAGCCTTAGGAATTTGAACTCATTTTCAAAGTGGCCCCTAGGGTAAGAGACTACTCCTCTGTTACACAGAGTCCGTCCGCACAAACGCGTAGCATGATTGTGCTCCTCCCCCCCTATAGGACACCCCACTTATTTTCCAACATCAACTGTGGCATCCTTGGTAAAAAGCCAACAAACCAGGCCTGTTTCCAGAACGCTCCAGGGAGCAGTTTTGCCTTGGCTTCATTCATTGTTATTTGTGGAAGGAGGTGTAAAATAAATAGTTGCGCCAGAGTAAAAATGAGGGAGAAATCCAATATAAAAACCAAGAGGCTTGAAAGTGATAAACGATTCTCTATGGCATCCCCCTCTTGCTACTCCGGCCTTATCCCCCAGCCCTCTGAAAAGCTGGATTCTACATTGAAAAAAATCGAAGAGCAAAAACTGAATGAAAGCCCTTCACATGATGTTTTCCGCTAGATACTACAGGCACCAATCAAGATCATACAGTCTATTGGAAGCTTCAGGAGAGAGCCAAGTAATAAAAACAGTAAGTCAGAACATTGTGGGAGCCTGGGAGATGTCCACCCAGATGTAATACGCTCCATGGGGGCACATCAGACTCAAGAGGGAATGGATTTTACATGATTAATAAAGGGATGGATCTGGTCCCCCTCTCACACACACACACTTTGGATTGTGTGATCATTCTACTGGTGGTTTCCATCCATGGAAAAGTTTCTACCTGCCCCTTGGAAGAGGGGCTTCTAGTTGCGTGTGCGCTCTGATGGCTAACCGGGAATTATGGCTGGCTGGATTCCCTCATCCCAGCAGCCAGGGTGCCTGCCTTGCCCGAAATTTTAGTCCCCAGAAATAAATAAATAAAACGTGCCAAACGCGATCCAACCCTGCGGCGCCTGAAAGCCCCGACTCAGTCCCAACAAACCGTGCCCGCTAAGCTGATGACAGTTTGGAGCGGACATGCGATTGAGAAAAATGGACACACGATAAACACAGAGGAAAAGCTCGCCCTGCAGAGTGAAGAAATGCAGCTGATTCTCAGACTCAGACACCCACCCGCAGAGAAGACAACGCTCCTAAAGCGAGAATCCCCTCCCCTCCCCACAATCTAAAGCATGAGAGCCCTAGACATCAGCCCCTCGCCAAAGCAAGAACTCCCTGCCCTGCCCGCTCTCCCCCCCGCTGGGAAAGGCACCGGATTGATACACACACGTACACCTGCCCAGCCAGGTGTGTGTATTAATTTCCCCCCCCCCCTTATGGAGAACGCCTCCCTTGTGCGCCCTGCCTCCTTTGGAGAGGCACCCCCGAGCGCCAGGGAGCACAAGCCCGAAGGGGCGAGAGCCTCCTGACATTCCCTTAGTTGGGCGCTTCCCCCTCCCACCCCCCTTTACCCGAGCTGCCAAGGCATCTCCCAGTCTCTTCCCCGTTGGGGCGGGCTCACCTGGGCGCGAAGCTTTCGCCATCTCCTCCTGCAGGCGAGCGAGCCCCGCGCACCTGGGCTCAGGCTGGCGCACAGCCGTGCGCTCTGGCTAGCAGCTCTCCGGCGAGGCTCTCATAGCGCGCAGGCAGGCGCTCAGCGCTCCTTGGCTGCCTCTAGCGGCCCCTTTCCGGGCTTCAGAAGCTGCAGCGCTGGGGAAGCGGAGTGGCGGCGGTAGCAGCAGACAGGACACCACGAGGAGCTGCTGCTTCCCGAACCAAGCACCCGCCTGACAAGCCCAAGAGCCCCCAGCTTGTCGTCTTCTTCTTTAAAGGCGCAGCGGACAATTCCTTCAACGGGCAAAGCCTTGCAGAGGGGGAGCGATCGGGGGACACTCTTAGGAGAGCTTTGGGGTTTCCAGACCGAACACCCCTGAGTCCCACTCAAGGAGAGAAACAATCCCGTTCCAGTGCCGGGAGGTTGGCACAGACCACCCCAGCCCCAGAGCCTGGCAGAGACTCGCACTGTAACACAAGCAGAGGACGAGCCTGCAGCCCTAAGGAATCTCGGGAAGGAATTAGGTTGGTTTGGTAGATCCCTATACAACCCCCACCCAGCTAATCCCTCAAACCAGGGCTGTAGTAGAGGGCTCAGCTGAGCAGGGCACGGAGTCAAAGGGGGACCCTCTTTGCAAATGACCTGCATGCAGCTAGGAAGTTTTCAGAATGGGTGAGGCCAGCATATCGCCCCTGACCCCTCTAAAAATGTCATAACTGCGCTCAGGCTGTTTGCAAAGGGCTCTGCCAAGAAGCAAGTTCTCAGAGTGGGTGGGGTAGACCCACCACCACCACCACCTACTCTGAAAATCTCCTTCCTGGCTGGTGGAGTTGCCACCAGGGAGTGGAAACTGCTGTTTTCATATGTAAGTTCTGCCCCTCAACCCCACCCTGGAGACTATGCTATGCCCCCTTATCTTGGGGGGGGGGGGTATAATTGGGACATGAGCCTAGACCCACCATAGCCTTGCTATGTCACTGCCTCTGTGAGCTGGAGTTTGGATCAGGTCAGCCTATGGGCTTCTCTTCCCCAGGAATGTTAAAAAGGAAGGGTCCAGGGACATTCCCCCACACAGAGAACACACACACCCCTTTGTGAAGTAGAGGTAGTGGCTATGGGCCAGAGCTGGCCTTCCCCCACTTTAGACCAGGGATTAGGAACCCCTGGCCCTGGGGCCAAATATAGTCTGTTCTTGTTTTTCCATTTGGCCTCTTTCCAGTTTCTGGATCTGGCCCCTAGATCCAGTTTCTACTCTCAAATCACTGAAAAACTGAACTCAAGGGAAGGGAGCAGGAAAGGGGCTAATCGAGGATAGGGCACAGATCCATAATCTGGACCCTCCCAGCCCACAAAGCATTTATTAATTTTCAAAGTGGCTGGGGGGGGAGAAAGAGAGAGAGCTGACCAAAACCAGATTGAACTGAGACTGCAGTGGGGACCCCTCCCTCCCTATCCCTGCTTTACAATTCCCTCATGAAGACCAATGATTCCTCCCTCTGCCTGAGAAAACACCCCTGAGGTTCAAGGCTGTGATCATCCTCACTCCACACCCCAGCTCGGACCAATGGGCAGTTTGACAATGATTTGCGTCTCAAAGGCAGCGTTAAGCCTGGCATCCTCCTTTACTTCCTTTCTTTTCCAGGGGTGGCTGTCCATCAGAGATGAAGGGATGCTTTGGTCCCCAGTGTACGGCCATCTTTTGACCACACAGAAGTCTAATAAGGGCTTAGCTAAAAGAGCGCCATGCCTATAAGCCGGGGGGGGGGGGGGGAAGCTCCCCAAGTGCAGATGCCACTGGAAGGGGGGGGGTGTTCTGTTATATCTGCACCAAACAGGCGTAGCTGGATTGGACTGGACCCTGTGGCAGGGAGCTGGGTGCAAATCCTCCCAGAGGTCACATACCACCCTTCTGGCCCCCTACCATGCAAAGCAGCTGCTCTGTCCCCAAGGCACCCTTCACCCTTTGGCTTACTCAGGATGGCCCTGTAGAGTTTGGCCTCCACCACACTGTAGCCAGGCCCCATCCTCCTGGGTTAGGGCCTTCTCCCAATTCTGGCCCAGCCAAGGCAAAACCCTCCCGCCTTAGCCCAGCAGCCTGGAGAGGTCACCGCACAGGACTTCTGCTCTGTCCTGGGCATCCATCCGGCTACACCTAGTCTGTCGAGGAACTGTTGCTTCACTTTCAGCCCCCTGGCTCTGGTTCTCACCCTCCCCTGTGCTCTAGGCTCCAGGGCTTTTCAACTGTCTCCCAGCCCAGGTGCAAGTCGGGTTCCTCATTAGCGCCATTGCCTCACACTCTTAAAGGGCCAGTACCCAGTCCTGCTACAGCCCCTCTCCGGTTTCTGATCCCGTCAGTCGCTGTGACTCTGTCACAGACCCCCCCCGAGGCATTTAGCAAGTCTTCCATGGGTGCTAATCGCTCATTGGCCTATGCACACATCCCCCAGGCTCTGATTCCCCCAGGCCGTTGGAGTCACACTGTCTGCCCCCACTATATCGACATCTTTGGCTCCGGGGCCCATTCCAGCCTACCTATCGCCTCTGAGCAAGGAAATGATGGGAAGAAGCTAGCTGTCGGTTTCTGATTGTTCTTAAAAGGCTTTCCCCCCCCCGAATAAACAATGTTATTTCTTATGATGGCGGGGAAGGGACTATCAGCAGAATGGGATCTAATAGAAATGGCCTTTTAACAGCAAAGTCTCAAAAAAGAAACCAAATCTTTGGGAAAGTTTCAGATTTTGGGCATTAGGGTGCAGATTGCACTGGGGGCTAAAGCCTCACCTCATCTCTGATGGGCAGCCACCGCCTAAAGTCCTCCCTCTTCCAGTCACATGCACACATTGGGTTGGTGGGCAGGGGCTTTAAGTGTGCAAGAGGTGTGCGAGTAAGCACGGGGGGGGCTCCTCCAGTTGAGGGACAGAGGAGTGGGTGGAATCGTTGCGAAGAGGGGGGGGGAGAATGGAATATGAATGGCTGGAGATATATTTTTTTTTAATTTTGTTGTATTTTTATTAATGCATTCTTTCAACGTATTGTAGGCTACGGGTGGGAAATCTCAGGCCCAGAGTCCAAATGTGGCCCTGGTTAGTTTTTATTTGGCCCTTTTCCAGTTGCTGGATTTGACCCCTGGATCTTGTGGTCCCCGCCCCCCAGCACTGAAAGTCTGAGCTCAGGGTAATCTGAGAGGAAGGCATGCACACAAGAGTTGGGAACAAACCCATGGCACAGATTCATGCTCTGGACCCGCCTTTCCGGAGCACACACCCCTTAAGCACCCCCTCCCCAACTTCTTTGAGGCCCTCCAAGCTTGTACTCATTTACAAAGTGGCCCCTTGGGACTAGGGAAATGGTTCCCCAGCCCCGCTGTAAGCTGCCCAGAGCCATGTGCATTGGCTGGGATACAAATCCAAAATGTATGTATTCTTCCCCTCTCTCCAGAAACCACCCACGCCACTAGATTTCCTTTCCCTTCGGGGCGCTTGATCTAAGCAAGCTAGCAGCTGGTATAGCCCCACCAAGGAACTCGACTGTCATCCCCCGTCTCCGAGGATAACACCGCTTTCATTTGACTACTGCAAGCCAAGTTGAGCTGTGCAGTTCAGTTCAGCAGAGCAGACTTTGACGTCAAGCTGCCGGAGGCTGTTTATCGCCTGAGACAAGAGCACGCGGGGGGGGGGGGGGTGAAGCTGACTGATCGGATGCTTAAAATAATCAGAGAGGCCAGGGACTGGATTCCATCCCAGAGGAGGCTCACCTGGAAATGACAGTGCCAGGGTTTAGCTGGATGTTTCTGAGTCACAAATTTAGAGCACAAAGCTGTAAAAGCAAACGGAGCTTTTGCACCAAAACCCCCAGTGAAAAAAGGAACTCAACAATGAGACAGAGCGTTTGGGAAGACGGAGCACAAAAGGCTACAGCTCAAGAAAGCCCAAACCTCCTGCGACTGCAGCTTCATTTGATGATTACAGTATCTGTAATAGCTATAATATAGCACCAGCAATGTGCCTGCCACTGAACAGCAATGACTAGAGAAAGGGCCTAGAGATAAGGCACTATAGGGAAAAGCATCCGTGAGCAATGGGGGGGAGGGGGGTCTGTTCCAGTGCCTCACATTCCCCTGCTACTCCTGTTCCCCCCCATGCCGTCCCCTCATGTCCACCTCAGCATAGTCCTGCCCTGGCCAATCTCCCTGTCCCCTCCAATCCCACTTGGTATGGTGCCCAGTAATTTAACTTCACCCAGGACCCTATTCAACCTAGCCACACTGCTAAAGAGGAGCAACATTGGGTATTTTCAGATGTTACGAGATCACAGTCAATTCCCTGTGGTGGCTGCGATCACAGAACGTCAGTTGGGGGGGGAACGGATGTTTCCCCCCCCAGATGTTACCACGGCGGGGAATCACTTTCACCATGCGAGCGGTCGAAGCGGCGGGACCGGCGGCGGTCGCATGGCGAAGGCGATTCCCCGCCGTGATGAACCCCGCCATCACTTCTGGACGGCAGCCATGGCCCGGAATCCCCACAGGGATTCCAGCCTGTGGCCAAATCGGGTGAGCGCTGCGGTCGCATTGGCCGCAGCGACCGCCCATCTCCCCAGAGGGCGGGCGGCGGGGAGCGTGGAGGGGGCGGGGCCGTGTGGCCACACGTTGCGCCACGCGGCCCCGCCCCCTCCCCAATTCCCCGCCGGGATCCCCCGGCAGGTCTGTTAGGGCGTGACAGGGTCGTCCCGGCGGGGGATGAATATACTGTTTTCGTCTGAAAATACCCATTCACTCCTGTTCTCCCTGGCACTGCCAGTGGGGGCTGCTGCCCACAAGCGCAGCGAAGACACACCAGGGGCTGCCCAGCCCCATTGATTAGGCTGGACATGTGAGTGGGGGCTGCTCGGACTGAACCCTGACGGCAAAGGGCGATCGTCTCGTTAGTTGATACTCTCCGGGTGCAATCCAACACCTCATTGTAAACTGCGCCTATGCCAGGTGCATGGTAAGTACGGCGGCGCACATTTGCGCATGCTCGGGAGGGTGGAGCAGGAGCCATGCCTGCTCCATCCTCCTGGCCGCAGGGTGTGAGGGCTTGGGGGGGGTGTCGTATTGGCAGGGGGTGCCCCATTGCACCAAGTGGCTTGCTACACACATGGCACACAGGCGGAAATGTGTGCCTGCCGTCTGGACAGGCATTGCGCTG
>QEPC01007512.1:11832056-11925636 GCA_003113815.1 Sphenodon punctatus
AGCTTATTGGCCAATGAGAGGGGGTTTGTTCCTCTCTGGTCACTCAAGATGTTGGAAGGCAGGGGGCTTGGAAACCTCTGCTCTAGCTAGTGGACAATTAAAAAGCGTAACTAAAATTAATTGCTATAATTTATTGTTGTCTTTTTCAAGAATGGTTTATGTAACAGGGCTCAGTTCTCCCAGGGTAAGGCCTTGCAGAACTGGACCCCTCACAGTCACTCACTTTGAGGAAATTAGCTCGCAATCTTTTATTCATATCACAGTCTCAGTCTCTCCTCATACACATATGGGGTGTTTTTACATGCACCTGATTTCTCCCAGACTTCAAAGTCCAGGTTAGGTAAGCTCACGTGGAGAGGATTTAGACACACAACCTCCCCTCCCAGAAGTCACCAAGGCGCCATTGTCAACAGCAACGCCCAGCAACTTCCAGATGTTTTGAGACCCAGGGCGTTTTCAGATGGCCAAAGTAACACGCACTAGTTTTAAATAAGTACTGTGTTTGTTAGTTTGCACTAACATAGCGATGCCTTTTAGACGGGCAATGTGGTGCGCACTAATGACTCAGAAAATAATTGTAACCTACCAAACAAGACATTAGTGCGGACTACTTTAAGTGGTTGCGGTTTTATAAGAACCGTACTTATCTCTTAGTCCGCACTATTTTCTATATAAGCGTCGTTCACAGCGTTCAGACAGACAAACTAGTCTGCACTAGATGCAGTTAGCGCGGACTGACTGTGTGGAAATGCCCTGAGACAAGTCCAGGTCTCACAGCATGGAGAAGGCGCTGGACTGCTGTTTACAATGGCACCCGGGCAATTTCCGGGAGGGTGGGGTGAGTATCTAACACACACGCACACCCTGCGGCATGGTCCCTGATGTGCATGGACCCTCTCCTGAACACCCAAGCATGTATTCGGTCCCAACAGGCCTTTCCCACATCTCTTTACAGCACCCATCTCTGTCTGTCCAGTGTCCAAACTCTATGAGTTTACTAAACCCAGACTTCGAAATCTAGGAGAAATCTGGTGTGTGTAAAAACAGCCAGAGCCTCTAGCCAGGCACAAACTCTCTGGTTTCTACTCACAGTCTATGGGCTGCTGGCTCACCCACTTCCCCCCCCTGCAGTCCCTCTGACTCAGGCAACACCCTCTGAGCCTTCCCAAACTAGACAGCTCCTCTGGGTGAGGCTTGGTTCTGAAAGCAGAGCTCAGCTCCTGCTTCCTCGCCCTCTACCAGCACTGAGCTCAGACTTTAATACTCCAGGCTCATGTAGCCAGCAGTTCTGCAAGTTGCCCAACAGGAGTCTGTGGTTAAGTTCCTCCTCTTCCATCCCAAAGATCTGGGTTCAAGACTGACTGGAATCTGAAAACCTGAGAACTCTGCAGAACCATTTCTTCCCCTTTAAAATCTGTCCCTCAGTTCCATCTGTAACATTCATTTAACGACAGACCTCTATCTTTGTGACACCGTGAAACTGAGAGACATTCAGATGTGGTGACAGGCAGCAGAGAAGAAAGCATATAAAGCAGCTTAGATAAAGCAGGACTCGGAGCAACAGTGACTGGGACAGTTTTTGTTCTGAACAGAAATACCGTACCTAGAACTAGATGAGCCCCAGCTAAAGACAGCGTTAAAAGGACAGATGAATACGGTATCACCAGCTGATTATATCGAGTGCTTGAAAAGGCATTCGGTGGCTGCAGGATAATCATGCATGACAAATCTGTTTATTAGGAGAGCTGATTTATCATCAAGATTATCTTGAAGGCAGAGAGCAGCACGCAGAGTACCCAAGAGCCGCTTTCTCCAGTTGGCTAAGAATCGCACCCAAGTTTGACCTTCTATTCATGGCACATGGCAAATTTATCACTCACAAATATTATTTGTATTTTCAAATAGCACACCAACAGATCCAAATCAATATTCACACAGAAAAGATTATTTGCATATACATTAAATCCCCTGTTTTTCTTGGGGGTTGGCCATGCTTGTTCGGGGGGGGTTTCCGGTTATTCGACCGTGCCTTGCCCTTGCTTGAGATGGGAGCCTTAATCCTGTACTGACCCAGACCTAATCCTGCAGCTACTTACAGACCCTGAGGAACTTGACCGATCTAGTCTCTCCGTTTGAGTGCCTGTGTAATTAGGTTAACTCCAACAAATATGAAAACACATAATCTGGAGAACAGAAAAAGATTTTTAAGGGGGGGGCGGGATGGTATACATTCAAATGCTATAAAAATGCTACACACTGTAGTCTACAGAAATGACCTAAACTCAAGGCCTCCAAATCTACACAGCTCCCTCTTGTTTCAGGAACTGCCAATAGATGTTCCGGCAATCCCGACTCCGCCGTCTTTTCAGCAAGGCACTAAGTCTTCCACCATATGTTACCAGCAAGATAACCCAAGTAAACCATGGCCAATTAGGACCATTATCTCTTTTTTAAAAGCACTAAACCAGTCACTCAAGCCTTTGGCAAGGGTCACATAATCTCCTATTGAGTTACTGAATTGGCATGCTCAGTGGGGAGAAAGCCGAGGGGAGGGCATGCACTCAAAGGCAGGGGCTGGGTCCCTGATGTGCATGGACCCTCTCCTGAACACCCAAGCATGTATTCGGTCCCAACAGGCCTTCCCCACATCTCTTTACAGCACCCATCTCTGTCTGTCCAGTGTCCAAACTCTATGGCTTCTTACCCAGGCCCTGCAATTTTCTCCTCATCATATGAATAAGGCTTCTATTTTGGCACCAAAATAAGTCACACTATGGATTCGGCAGATTAAATATGAGAATTTGGGACAGCGCAGGCCAACGTCTTTCTGTACTTTTTAAATTTTTATTTTTATTTTTTGGTGCAATCCACTAACTGTTTAAAAAAAATAATTGTCAATGTCTCCAAAGCAAACAAACAAAAAAAGGTTCCCCACTCATATTGGCCTTTCCCTCTGGTCTTTCCCCCAGAGTGGGTGGAGCTACATTAGCAGGGTTGCCACACCCCTTTCAGATGTAACCCCGCCTCCTAGAGAGTTTTGTGACACCACGATACTGAGTCCACAGGCAGCCCTCTCTGATGTCTGGATGCTACAAAGGGACAGGGCTATGTCGAGGCAGGACCCCTCTACAACATGACTGCCCTCTAGAACATAGCCACCCTCTACAACCTCCAGAAGCACTGATTTCTCCACGTTACCACAGCATAGCTGACTCAGAGAAATCAGCCCCCAGACGTCATCTTCTAGGCCAAAACCCAGAGCCTCTGGGAGAAAGCGACCATAGTGGTAACCTTCTCGCTGCCCTACCAAAAGCAGGCAGACTCTGGCCCGGGAGCCTTTTAATGGCGGTAGCGACAGCAGAAATAAGATTAAGACAGGGAAAGATGCAATCAAAGTTCATTTAAGAATGTTGAAGGCGACTAAGTGTGACTTTGCAAATCACTGCTCCCATCATGCATTTCTGTGTTGCCGGGGGAGTTTGCTGAAGAAAACCGCCACACTTTGTTCAATATTTTATCAGGCGCACGTCATTCCTTGGCATTGTTTATAAATCCTTAATGTAAGCAAGCAGGATGTTTTCTCTAAAGTAAATAGTCTCTGGCTCCAAAAATAAGAACAAAAGTTCAGTTCAGGTAGAATGAGTCTCCTGGGAATAGTAGGGGGCTCAAGGGGACCCTCATCCAATTCCCAGCAGGATTCACCAAGCCTACTCTG
Organism: Sphenodon punctatus; assembly: GCA_003113815.1. NCBI lineage: Eukaryota > Metazoa > Chordata > Lepidosauria > Sphenodontia > Sphenodontidae > Sphenodon > Sphenodon punctatus. The sequence continues at coordinate 11,835,772 of QEPC01007512.1, forward strand.
CCCCAACAGAAAAATCTACCAACAGAAAAATAAGAGGGTCTAGAGTAATATTCTGTCACAAGTAGATAGTCAGGCTGACCAGAGCATATTTAGACCCGAACCAAATAGTCACGTTAATAGACACCATTCCAGATAGTTTGGCGGTTATCTGGCCATAAATTGATTACCACATCAGCTAACCAACAAACCAAATAACCGGGTAAGATTGCAACTATAGATGAAAATGGCAGCAAAGTAACTGCTGGCCAGGGTTGGGGTGTTCAGTTTCAGGCAGTTTGTAATAATCACTACAAACAGCTTTCATCCAAACGTTTGGAGCAATCGATTTTTTGTCATTTTGATTTGTTCCGTAGAAACAGCAAGCAAAGTTTTGGATAAATAAGCAAAAAACTGAATTAATAGTGAAATGAATCAAAGAACTCCAGAGGATATGTAAGCCAAGAGCTTGTCTGCTCTTCTACCGCCACACTGAGGGGTTCCAATCTGACCTAGCAGAACTGTGAAAGAACTTTGCTGCAAATTGGACTGGAGGGTGAGCTGTAAGAAAGGATCTGAAGAAAGGAACTATTCAAGTGAATTTAGGCAGTGTTGTTGAACCCTTTTGTTTTCAGTAGCAACTCTCTGTAACTCTGAACCATTTCCCCTCATTTTAACTTGAACCTAATTTCCTGATATAAAGTTCTCTTTTACCTTATATTTTATTTATTTAGATTTCTAACCCACCTTTCCCTCCAAAACTCAGGGAGGGTAATATACAAAATATACATTAAATGAATCTCTTAATTAATTATTATTATTAGGAAGCATTTATATAGCGCAAGCAATGTACCTGGCGCTTTACAAAGTAATGGAATCGACATGGTCCCTGCCCTAGAACTTACAATCTGGGAGACAGGGGGTGGGGTGAGGGGGGAGACAAAGGAAGGGGGAACAGAGGGAGAGACAAGGAGTGTAACATTCACAAAGATGTGAGGTCCCAGGTGCACGTGCTTGGCTTTGTTACATCGAGAATGATGGCTGGCTGGTCCGTGTGGTGAGGATAGGAGTACACAGACCTCAGGTAACAGATTGTACTAGATGGAAAGTATCAGCAGGAGTTAGGTGAGGGGAGTGAGGAGTCGGGGAGGGCAGAGCAAAAGAGATGGGTCTTGAGGAGGGATTTGAAGGTACGACAGGAGGGTGCGAGGCAGATGTGGGCAGGGAGTTCCAGGCATGGGGGGCAGCTAGGGAGAAGGGACAAAGGCAACTAGGGGAGCAGGGGATATATGCTGTATAAAAATATATAATTCCCCCCAAAACAACTCCCTGGACTCTCTCTCAACCTACCTAACACCACGCCCAATAAGTCTTACATTCCTCCAAAAAATAAAAACATTAAAAAATGCTCAGGCTTTGACAAACATCCAGGGGAAGGTAGTCCAGAGCTGTGGAGCAGCCACCAACAATGGGGTCTCAAGGGAGGAAGGGAGCCACTCAACACAGGGCAAACAGGAAACCACCAGCATCCACCATGTGCAGACAATCAACAGGAGGAAAGGAACTTAGGTAAGAAACCCCGCAACATACAAGCAGGACAAGTACCCACACAAGAGGAGTGGGAAGGGCATAACACACAACAAACACAAGAGGACACAACACCAATACAGACAGAAGCCCAAGCAGAGAACAAACAGCAAAAGAAGAGGCAAGCAAGAGCCAAACACACACCAAGGAGAATGACCTGAAGCTCCACATCTGTCCCAGCTCCCAGTAGCCCTAAATACCCTAAGGAGCCAATCAGGCTGGGGCAGCTGGGTCCACGCCCCCTCCCCCCCCCCCATCATGGGCAATGGGGCACAGCTGGAAGGAAAAGAGGGAATGACAAGGCAGGGAGGGAAACCACCTTCTCCGGTAACATCCCAGTGGCACAGGAGGCAGCAAGCATCTCAAGCAACCCCTGAGGCTGGGAGTTCAAGGTCCAGCCATGACACAATGGCAATCAGTGTGCCCATCTCGTGGACCTAGTGCATTAATGGAACTTGCAACAGGGTGTTCTCAGCTAACCATAGCAATCATGAAGGAAAACAGGGGAGTTGTGGTCTTTTAGATACATGGTGGCCAAACCATTTGGGGCTTTGTAGGTCAAAAGCAGCACCTTGAACTTTGCCCTGAACACTTAATGGAACCAGGACAGACAGGAACACAAGTATAATGTGCTCTTGGTGACAAGCCACTGTGTTTTGCATCATCCCCAGCCCCCAAACAGTCATCAAGGGCAGACCTACGTAGAGGTCATTGCAGTTGTGTCTGGGCACATGTCCTGAAACTGGTTAAAGGATTCTAAAATGATCCTCTGTTTGCAGAGGTGAATTACCCAAATACATTTTCTATGTTCTGGGAACACACCCAAATAATAGGGGGTTCAGGACCCCAAGGGGAGGGGGGTTTCGCTATCTTGACTGATATTCGATACCCGTTGCAGGTTTTTGTTAGGGTCATGCAAGTTTCAAAATGGGGCCAAGCAGGCAAAAAATGAGGGCTACGACCATGCTACAGTATGTCAGCAAGAGAGACCTGGGTTCCCCTTAATGGGTTTGTTCCTCCCACTTTTAGGACGTTTTTCGACGTGCGCGGCGGCACCCGCGCTTGTTTTCCAAAAGACCCGGAAGTCCGCTTTACACATGACAACGCCGACGCCGAATACGCGCACGCGATGCGCATCCATTTCCGGCCGCGAACTGACCGGGTCGGCGATCGAGGCCAATCATACGCGGCCGGAAATGGATGTGCATCGCCCGCGCATGCGCGTATTCAGTGGCGGCGGCGGCGTCACGTGTAAAACGGACTGCTGAGTCGTTTGGAAAACAAGCACGGGCGCCGCCGCGCACGTCTAAAAACGGCCTTAGATTGTTTTTAAACTGGATTTCTATTATAAAATGGATTTTATATTGATTTGTTATATTACTATTTATTTTACTACTATTACTACTACTATATTACTACTACTATAGTAATATTATTACTACTACTATAGTAATACTACTATATTACTACTACTATAGTACTATACTACTACTACTACTATATTTACTACTATTACTACTACTATATTACTACTATTTTACTGCTTTTTATTCCTCCCCTCCCCTCCCCTCCCCTCCGGGCAGCTCAGGACAGCTTACAACATTATAGACACCCAGATTTCTCCACCCAAACCTCCAAGGAAGTCGATTTCTGGGTGTTCGTGCGTGGGTTTAGGTTCAGTATTGGGGCCTTTATTCTGAAAGCTTCAAAAAGGAAATATGATGAAACCACTTTCAAGTGCCGCCAGCACAAGGCTTCTTCTCAGCCTTGCCATTTCTCAACTCCTTATCTTTCAGGAAGGAGTCGCTCCTATTTCCCATTCCAGCGATAAGGGGGAACCGGGATCCCGGAGCCGCCAATATTTCTGCCATTAGTTCTGCTTTATTGAGCCCCTTCCGACTTTTCCATTAAGAGAGGGGAAGACAGAGACAAATGGCAGCTCTCCTCCATTTCACTTAATGAGCACCGGGCATCCTTCCTCCCCGCTCGACCAAACCCGACAGCTCCCCGGTGTTCTTCTCTGCAAAGGCGGCCCTGTTTTCACAAAACATTGCTTTTTAGGGACTTGCCAGGTGGCTACGGAGCCTGGCTGGACAGCCGGAATAAGATAAAAACGTTAGGGAAAGAGTGGATTGGAATGAACTCATGAACCATCGCAGAGGGATCAGAAGGAGAAATCTAACACCAGTCTGTTGCTTAGAAAGGTGTGCAGGATTCACCCACAATTTGTAGAACTGTCTAGTTGGGAAGGAATCTCAAGGGTCATCTAATCCAAACCTTAAGCATTCGTGGGCGTTAGGTGGGGAGGAGAAGGGGGCACAGTCGCATCCCCCTAGCCCCATCCCTTCTGAGCATTGTGATGTCATGACGCGCAAAGAAGGGCCGCGCTGGTCACGTCAGAAAGGGGAGGTGACCCCCCTTCACCCCGCCCGTTTCCAATGTAGCCACACCCAAGTATCATGATGCCCCACCGTCATGTCAGCAAGGGGCGGGTCGAAGCAGCTCTTCTGCCCCCGGTTCCTCCTGACTCTAATTCTGCTGGCGCCCTTAAAAGCTTCCCGGACAGAGGCCTGGCTGCACCTTTTGTTGAGAAACCTCCAAGGAAGAAGATTACAGAACCTCCCCAGGCAGCTGGCTCCACTGCTGAACCATTTCCCCCCAATATTGAACCTAAACCCGTTGCTGTTTCTCCTCCGTGTTTACAGAATCCTTTTAAATAGCTGAAAGCCGTCAACATGTCTCCCCTTCATCTTATTTTTCTCTAGGCTAATCCTGACTGGTCCCCAGAGCCAGCGCTACCATTAGACAGCTCCGGCAGCCACCTGGGGTGACACCTTGAAAAGGGTGGCTCTCTCCCGCCCCCACCCCCACCCCCCACCCCCCAATCCGGCTGCCCTGCCGCTGCTACCAAGAAGCTCTGTGCTGGAGGGGGGCGAGGGAGGCGCCCCTTCTCCCGATCCAGAGTGGAGTTTAGTGGCGGCAGTAGCAGCAAGATCGAGGGCAGGAGGGGCAGCAGCAGAAGCAGGGGGTGGAAGAGGTGGAGATCATCGTAGGTGGCCCCAACCCCTTCCAGCCTCTACCGCCGCCACCACTAAACTATGCGCTGGATCGGGGGGCAAGGGCCACCTAGGGGCACCTTTTCCACCTCCACCATCTTTCCTACCCTCAATCCTGCCACTAAACTCCGTGCTGGATCGGGGAAAGAGTCGGCCTAGGGTGGCAAGTTGAAGGGGGTGCCTCTCCTGCTCCCCATTAGCTGTTGCCGCTGTCTCTCCTGCCCCCCAGCCATCGCCAAGCTTTGCAGCAGCAGGGGCTACCTGAGGCCGCCCTAGCGTGACAAATATTCTCACTGCCATTTCCATCAGCCATTCCTCATACGACATTATAGGCATCACAGAGACATGGTGGAATGGGGAAAACCAATGGGACACTATTATACCAGGGTACAAAATATATCGGAATGACAGAGTAGATAAAGTTGGTGGTGGGGTGGTTCTATATGTAAAAGACAACATTGAGTCAAGTACAATTAAAATTTTAAAGGATGCAAACTGTTCCCTAGAATCTCTATGGATAGAAATTCCAGGTATAAAGAGGAAGAGTATCGCAGTAGGGCTATACTATCGTCCCCCTGACCAGGATGGAGAGACTGATAAAGCAATGCTAAAAGAGATTAGACAGGCTACTAAAGTCGGCAACATAATAATAATGGGTGACTTCAATTACCCTAATATTGATTGGGGGAATGTTTCCTCGGGGCGGGACGTGGAGGTCAAATTTCTGGATGCCCTAAATGACTGCTTCCTAGAACAGCTGGTTCTGGAACCAACGAGAGGAGGAGCTATTCTAGATCTAGTCCTGAGTGGCACGCAGGACCTGGTGCAAGGAGTAACTGTGGCGGAGCCACTAGGCAATAGCGATCATAATATGATCACATTTGACATAATTTCTGTAGGGAGAAAGATAAACAAAAGTACAGCAGTAGCATTTAACTTTAAAAAGGGAGACTATGACAAAATGAGGAAACTAGTTAAAAAGAAACTAAAAAGCCCAGTTGCAAGGGCTACAAGTTTGCAAGAGGCGTGGAGACTGTTTAAAAGCACCCTTCTGGAAGCCCAGATTAAATGCATCCCGCAAGTTAAAAAAGGAAGCAGGAAGACCAAACGTCTTCCACTGTGGTTAAATGGGGAGGTGAAGGAGGCTATTAGAGCCAAAAAGGCATCCTTTAAGAAATGGAAGGCTAGTCCCAATGAAAATAATACGAAAGAGCATAAACACTGGCAACGTAAATGTAAAGTGTTAATAAGGCAGGCCAAGAGAGATTTTGAAGGGAGGCTTGCTAAAGAGGCAAAAACAAGCAACAAAAACTTTTTCAAATACATCAGAAGCAAGAAGCCTGCTAGGGAGTCAGTTGGGCCATTAGATGACAAGGGAGTAAAAGGGGCGCTCAGGGAGGATAAGGACATTGCAGAGAAGCTGAATGAGTTCTTTGCGTCGGTCTTCACTGCGGAGGATTTTGGGGAGGTACCCACGCCGGATCCTTGCTTTGTGGGCGAGGAATTGGAAGAGCTGTTACAAATCAATGTGACGTTGGAGGATGTTCTAGGGCAAATTGACAAACTGAATACTAACAAGTCACCAGGGCCAGATGGCATTCACCCCAGAGTTCTGAAGGAACTCAAATATGAAATCGCAGACCTACTGTTAGTAATTTGTAACCTGTCACTAAAATCTGCCACTGTACCCGAGGACTGGAGGGTGGCAAATGTAACCCCGATATTTAAAAAGGGATCCAGAGGCGATCCTGGAAACTACAGACCAGTAAGCTTGACGTCTGTGCCGGGCAAAATGGTGGAAACCATCATTAAGGACAGAATTACAGGGCATGTTGACAAACATGGCTTAATGGGGAAGAGTCAACACGGATTTAGTAAAGGTAAGTCATGCCTCACTAACCTGTTGGAATTCTTTGAGGGTGTAAATAAGCATGTGGACAAGGGAGACCCAGTAGATATAGTGTACCTGGATTTCCAGAAAGCATTTGATAAGGTCCCTCATGAGAGACTCTTGAGAAAATTAAAAAGTCATGGGATAGGAGGTAGTGTCTTACTATGGATCAGAAACTGGTTAAAAGATAGAAAGCAAAGGGTAGGACTAAATGGTCAGTTTTCACAATGGAGAGATGTAAAAAGTGGTGTGCCTCAGGGATCTGTATTGGGACCGGTGCTGTTTAATGTATTCATTAATGATTTGGAAAAGGGTGTTAAGAGTGAGGTGATCAAATTTGCAGACGACACCAAGTTATTCAAGGTAGTTAAAACACGAGCAGACTGTGAGGAACTGCAACAGGATCTTACGACACTGGGTGCCTGGGCATCTAAATGGCAAATGAGATTTAATGTGGACAAGTGCAAAGTGATGCACGTAGGGAAAAATAATCCAAACTATGCGTACACAATGCTGGGTACTAAGCTAGGAGTTACCACTCAGGAAAAGGATCTGGGGGTGGTTGTGGACAATACAATGAAATCCACAGCGCAGTGCGCAGCAGCAGTCAAAAAAGCAAACAGAATGTTAGGAATTATTCGGAAGGGGATAGAGAATAAAACTGAGGATGTCATAATGCCTCTATACAAATCAATGGTGCGACCGCACCTCGAATATTGTGTGCAGTTCTGGTCGCCCCATCTCAAAAAAGACATAGCTGAACTAGAAAAGGTACAGAGAAGGGCAACAAAAATGATCAAGGGCATGGAAGGGCTCCCGTATGAGGAGAGGCTTGGTAGGTTGGGGCTCTTCAGTTTGGAGAAGAGACGACTGAGAGGAGATATGATAGAGGTCTATAAAATCATGAGTGGTGTGGAACTAATAAACAAGGAGCAGTTATTTACCCTCTCAGCTAGTACTAGAACTAGGGGACACTCCATGAAACTCATGGGTGGCAAGTTTAAAACAAATAAAAGAAAATATTTTTTCACTCAGCGTATAATTGGGTTGTGGAATCTACTGCCAGAGGCTGTGGTAAGGGCCAGTACTATAGCTGAGTTTAAAAGAGGTTTGGACAAGTTTCTGGAAGATAGGTCCATTAGCAGCTATTAGCCAGACAGGATCAGGGAACATGACGGGAGCTGGGGGAAAACAACAGGGAATGGATCCCCCATTGTGACCTGTTGGGTGCTTCTCCCAAGCCACCGTGATTGGCCACTGTCGGAGACAGGATGCTGGGCTAGATGGACCATTGGTCTGACCCAGTATGGCACTTCTTATGACTTGTATTCCTTCCAGACCCTTGATCATCTTCATCACTCTACTACTCCTACTGCTAATCATTTCTATAGTGCTCCTCTGTATCCTTTCCAGATTGTCAACATCCTTCTTGAAATTCAGAGCCCAAACCAGAACACGGTACTTTGAGAGAGGTCTGACCAGAGCTGAGTCTACAGAGGAGACTCTAACTTCCCATCTCTTGATCCTGCTAATGCAACCCAGGACGATGCTCCTGTTAATGTAACCCAAAATGGTATTGACTTTTTTTTTTTTTTTTTTGCAACAGCAACACGCTGTTGACTTACGTTCAGTTTGTGATCCACTCTAACACCCATAGCTCTTGAAATGTTATCCTATAAAGCCAGGGAGTTCCCAGACTTTTTGGACCAAACAGGCCACCATCAGCCTTCAACATTCTTGCTAACTATCAACATAGGCATGTGCATCTGGTGAAGACAGCATGGCCTGGTGATATGCTCATTATGGGTTCTTCAGTTTCCTGATAAATTCTGACAAAACTCTGTTGGCTTTCCTCTATTACATTCCTAAGAACATTTCTGTATGGGTATTGTTAACAGCTTCCCTCCTGAGGCTACCTCACCTGCTCTTTGATCCTTGGCAAATGGACGTCCTTACCAACAGATGCTCTTCTGCTGCTATTTAATTACTGTGGCAACTCTGATATACATTGATTGTCTTCCCTGGTTGTATGATTGCTCTCTTATAACATTACCATTTGTCAGGGAGATCCAATTCCCGGCTTGCTTAAAAAAAAAAGAAGAAGTTTCTTTTGATGTTATCAGGAGCCTACTGGTTATTTTCATACCAGATCTTTTTCAGCTCTGGTAAAGGGAGTAAAAAAAATGTATGGTGTGAGCAATAGGCACTGACAGCCAGGCAAGCGAGAAGGAAAAAACCCACTATTAATTAAGAGCTTCCCTAAATGCCAGCGCTGAGGCAACATGGCTTTGGAGGAAGGTAGAATTCTAAGGAGGCTGTAATTTCTAAAGTAAGTTGTCTAGAGGGCCCGTTAAACTTGAAGATGCAATAAAACAGCAGACACACAAGGAAGATGTATTTAATTATTCATCCTCCCCAGAAGACACCCCATTAGTCACTGGTCCCAGAGAGGACAGTAGCCTGCTGCTAGAGAGGCATAATGTGACGGAGGGAAGGAGCACCTCTCTTCAATTCTCAGGTTGATGGGGATTATTATTTGTGTTGCACAAGAGAGTATGACCCACCACCCACCTCTAGTGGTGTGGTGGTGGTAAGCCACCTGCGGGTTCTTGAGCCGGCTGCTCTACAGGGCTAAAAGAGCAAGGCCTTTTAGCTCAGAAGGCAAGAGGCTCATGCAGCTGGAGCAAAAAGACACTGGTTCAACCCCCAGTGAGGACAATTCAAGCAGGCTGAAACTGAAAAAAGCCCAAGGAACCCGAGTCGCTGAGCTGAGTAAGTATGCAAAGGTGTGGATGGGTCACGCTTGAAATGTCTGGACAGCAGCTCCACTCTGGCTGTTTTCTTGGACCCTTGGGGGCTTGAGAACTCAAGAATGAACCAACAGCCGGAAAGAAGGGTGACTGAAATGAGTATTCAAAGCAAAATCACATAGGGTTTAAAAAACCATTCAAGGTAGGCTCATTTATTTAAAAAATAAAATACCTGTCAAAACAACAACAAAAACCCAAGACCCGCCCCCCCCAACACAACCATTTCACAAAATCCACTGCAACACAATTTAAATGCCAAAAGCAGGAAAATGAATGACACTTCATTCTCTAATTTATTACAATGGTTATTTATTTAATTTCCCATTTATTAGTTCACTTTACAGTTCTAATTACCATTAGTTCTGTACACTGATCCACTAAATACTTACTCTTCCAGTGATTACGTCCTTGTTCTCTCTATAATTGTTTCAATTTACAATTAAAAATACACTTCTTTCAATACATTCTTCCTACAAATTACTTCTTATTCACATCATTTGAAAGCACACATCATTTGAAATCGTCAGCTCACCACCTTCGCGTCAGCATTAAGACACGGCCTTAAACTCGGTCTTTCTATGTAGGACACATTAAATTTAATTGTATTATAACAAAAGGGCTGGGCAGCCTCTTTTTGAAGGGGGGGAAAAAAAACCAACCAATGACGAAGAGCTCGCCACCTCCGTATGCAACCAATTCCACTGCGGCACAGCTCTTCCTGCTAGGACGGTTCCTCTGATATTTAATCAAAATCTACCGTGCTGTAATTTGAGCCCGTTATTTCTAGTCTTGCTTTCTGTGGCAACGGGCAACAGTGAGGGTGGCCAGATATGCAAACGTTTAGAGGACACTTATGAGAAAAACAGGTTGCAGGGCTGTACTGGAGCCAATACAGCCCTGAAACCTGCATTTCTCATAAGTGTCCTCTAAACATTTGCATATATGGCCACCTTAACAACGGTTCCCTGCCATCATCTTTGTGGTAGTTCTTTCGATATTTGAAGACTGCTATCCTATCTCCCCTCAATCTTTTCTTTGCTAGACTAAACAAACCCAGTTTCTTCAACCTTTCCTCAAAAGGACTTGCTTTCCAGACGCTTTACTATCCTTGTTGCCCTCCTCCGAACCCATTCCAAATTCCCAACGTCCTTCCTGCTAAGCTTGCTACGGCCTTGTCCACACAACCACCTTCCCCCTTGCAAGCTCACCACTTGTTGTTTCATCTGGGTTTGCCTTGCCCCACCGTAATGCATTCACACAGCTGCTGTGATTCCCCTGCCTTTCAGTGGCCCACCATGTCCAGCGAGGGTGCAAAGAACGTGGCGGGATAAACCAAGCCGCATAGGGAGCCGTGAGGTTTTTCACACAACACTCAGAATGTGGGTTTGTGCCACTCCCCACTCCAAAAGAGTGTCGTGCGACTGAGCCCTAAGAGGTTAAAGGAAAACGTTATACAGGCGTGGCTGAAGTTGCTGGTGCCTTTTGAAAAGCTGAAGTGGGTGTTGGATTCTTTCCCTCCAGGCAGGTTCCCTCTGCAGCATGTGGGTATCCGACAGGTACCACCTACCTCTGTAGGTAGCCCCAGGAGTGCTCATATACCTGGAGGTAGCAAACCCTACCCTTCCTCTTCCCACTGGGCATTGCGGCAGCAGACAGCCGCACTGGTGAGGTGCTGGGGATCTTCCAGGGCTGGGGAGGTCACGGCAGGCAGAGTCAGCAGGGCCTAGCTGAGGCCTGGGCTGGCCAGCTGGAGCACATGCATTGATCATCTGGTCTGTGAGATAGAGCGGACATACCTCGCCTTTCAAAGAGGACGCTTATGGAAAAAATACATGCTGCAGGGCTGCATTGGTTCCAGGGCAGCCCTGCACCCTGTATTTTTCATAAGTGTCCTCTTTTAAAGGGGAGGCATGACCACTCTACCTGTGAATTTGCTCCGAGGGGGTTCTGGTGCCTGAGCCTCAAAACAGGCCTCTCAGCCCTGCCACCACCATGCCCCCCTGCCCCCACTGCAGTCACGACCAGGGCTTAATTTGGGGTCAGGAGGGATTAACAGGGCTCAGCCCTAGTAATTAAATTCAAATTGGGGTGGGGGCTGAGCCCTGTGAAATTTTCCCAGTAGAAGTGTGCACCCTAAAATGTGAAAGGCCAGGGTAAGGCCGATATTGGCCATTTGGGGATTGGGAATAAAAGTAATAAAAAAAACTTGGATGGTTTTATTTAGCTTTCCTTCATGACTTTCCTGCCCCAGCCCGCTTCACCCCCTGTATCGATTAAAATCTGTTTTATGTTCAGTTGTAGAGAGGCAGGCTAGTCAGTGACTGGGTTGCAAACTGCAAAATAGGGTCCAATTCCCTGTTCTGACAAGCTCTGGGCCAGCAGGGTTGGCGTCTGGGTCAGGCTTGGGCCCCAGCAATTCATTTATTGGATTGATTGATTGATTTTACAAATTAAGCATTGGCTGTGACCCTCTACCCCCATCTCGACAGTACTGCCACCGTGACAGTTCCAGCACCGTGCTCCTCTCGGATCCGGGTAAGCTGGGGGAAAGGAGGCAGGAGGAGGTAAAATGGGGAACCCGTTTGGTTTTCATCAGGGCACACCACAATACCTGATCCATCATCCCTGGATTGGGTACCATGAAAATACCTGGTTTCGCAGGTATCAGCTTTAAAGAAAAGATGCAGCAGCAGGGAAAAATTCTTCCTTCACCTAAAATGTAATTCACTTAAGTCTTGCTCGTTAAGAGCAAATTATGGCTTTCATTAGCCTGCTTTCCAAACAAAGAAAGTAATCCAAATAAATTCAGCTCAATTATGCCAGCCAACTTTCTTTCCTACAGCAGATGGCCTTACCTGCCACAGGGACATGATTTAATTAATTAATTAAGTGTTGATTAATAAAACCCTGCCTTGGGGTATGCGCTATATCTGGGATCAGCTTTGCCTCGCCTCAAACCGGTGATTACGTACAGGAGTGAATGCATAGCCCGCCTTGGAAGGAGCAGAGCACAATAAATTATTTGTGCTGATGGGAACACTCTTGGATACCATTCTCGGGCTGCATTTATCAGATGTCCTTCACTTAGCCAAATTCATTCGGTCCCAAGTGCAGGCTGGATTGGTGGCAGCTAGGGACACAATCCAGCTATTCCAATAAGAACATAAGAAATGCCGTACTGGGTCAGACCAATGGTCCATCTAGCCCAGCATCCTGTCTCCGACAGTGGCCAATCACGGTGGCTTGGGAGAAGCACCCAACAGGTCACAATGGGGGATCCATTCCCTGTTGTTTTCCCCCAGCTCCCGTCATGTTCCCTGATCCTGTCTGGCTAATAGCTGCTAATGGACCTATCTTCCAGAAACTTGTCCAAACCTCTTTTAAACTCAGCTATAGTACTGGCCCTTACCACAGCCTCTGGCAGTAGATTCCACAACCCAATTATACGCTGAGTGAAAAAATATTTTCTTTTATTTGTTTTAAACTTGCCACCCATGAGTTTCATGGAGTGTCCCCTAGTTCTAGTACTAGCTGAGAGGGTAAATAACTGCTCCTTGTTTATTAGTTCCACACCACTCATGATTTTATAGACCTCTATCATATCTCCTCTCAGTCGTCTCTTCTCCAAACTGAAGAGCCCCAACCTACCAAGCCTCTCCTCATACGGGAGCCCTTCCATGCCCTTGATCATTTTTGTTGCCCTTCTCTGTACCTTTTCTAGTTCAGCTATGTCTTTTTTGAGATGGGGCGACCAGAACTGCACACAATATTTGAGGTGCGGTCGCACCATTGATTTGTATAGAGGCATTATGACATCCTCAGTTTTATTCTCTATCCCCTTCTGAATAATTCCTAACATTCTGTTTGCTTTTTTGACTGCTGCTGCGCACTGCACTGTGGATTTCATTGTATTGTCCACAACCACCCCCAGATCCTTTTCCTGAGTGGTAACTCCTAGCTTAGTACCCAGCATTGTGTACGCATGGTTTGGATTATGTTTCCCTACGTGCATCACTTTGCACTTGTCCACATTAAATCTCATTTGCCATTTAGATGCCCAGGCACCCAGTGTCGTGAGATCCCGTTGCAGTTCCTCACAGTCTGCTCGTGTTTTAACTACCTTGAATAACTTGGTGTCGTCTGCATATTTGATCACCTCACTCTTAACACCCTTTTCCAAATCATTAATGAATACATTAAACAGCACCGGTCCCAATACAGATCCCTGAAGCACACCACTTTTTATATCTCTCCATTGTGAAAACTGACCATTTAGTCCAACCCTTTGCTTTCTATATTTTAACCAGTTTCAGATCCATAGTAAGACACTGTCTCCAATCCCATGACTTTTTAATTTTCTCAAGAGTCTCTCATGAGGGACCTTATCAAATGCTTTCTGGAAATCCAGAATACTCAAGTCCTCTGCCTGTTTTGCAATCCCTGCCGCTTTATCCCAGCCGTACTCAGCAGAATGCAATATTAACACATCCTCTCAACAATGAACCAGTGTAGCCTAGTAGGTAAGCTGCTGGAAGACCAGGTTTCAAATCCCATTTTGTCCAAGGCAGTGAGTTGATGGCTAAACCATGCTCTCTACTTCAGCCTCTGCTCCCCATCTGTAAAATGGGAATGTAAGCATCCCTGTCTTTCCCTATGCTCTCCCCTCAATCTTGTCTACCCCAGATTGTAAGCTGCTTTAGGCAGGGACAGAGGCGTAACTTTCCCCCAAACATTGTGGTGGGATGGTTGGAGCCAATGGAACCCTGCAACCTGTACTTTCTCATAAGTGTCCTCTGAAATTTGCATATCTGGCCACCTGAGTGCTTAGAACCAAGAGTCCCGACTCCCAGAGTGCAGAGGTGATATGGTGGAGCTGGCCCCCATCCACAGAGTCCCAAGGACATTGGTTTAATCCCAGGTCCTGACAAGGCATCACCAGGCCACCTCCGCCCTTGCCCAAGTGCTCCTAAGACCAACCAGCAGGAGAGACCCACTGCTCTATAGTTATAATGCATTATCATTATCAATCAACATCGACTGGCAACCCTTTTAACAATCCAAATGGTTTTCCATTCTGGAACTTTGCTTGAAGCCCACTAAGGAAGGACACAAAACCATTCCACAAATTAAAATAATAGACTGGTTTATGGCAGGGGAGGATGCTGAAGAGGTTTGTCTTTTTTCAAAAAACAAACAACAAAAAAAAGCAGTGATTTATTGTGCCGCCTCCTGCAGATCCCATCGGCGTTAATTGCAGCACATGTTCTTTGGGGAACGTTCAGAAAACTGACAAGGCCAACAGCCGTCATCCAAATTTAAAGAAAAATAAGACAGCAATTATTCAGCCAAGAACGTTACATTCCCTCCCCTGCTCCCTCTCGCCCCCTCCACATCTCCGTGGGCCCCTTCGTTTATGAGCTGCAGAGTCAAATCAGTGATATAGAAAATGCAGGCCTCCCTAACATTAAATTAATTCAGGCTAGTAAGCTTCTTTATTCAAAACAAACCTTAACTGGGGAGAATAAACAAGAGGCAATTTAGAAAGTGCAGCCCCTGTCACAGCCTTTTTATAAAGCAGAGAAAAGAGACACTAGCTAGGAGGGAAAAACACCTTGATTGCTAATGAATACCGTTCCAATGGCTTAGAATGAGGGTGGCACTTGAAAAAGCAAAACATTTTCTACTATTTGCTGGAACGCCTAGGGCTACCACCCTTCCAAGTTTAACCCGGCGGCCCCAGGTTAAGTCCCAAGTTCTCCTGACACATGACGTACCTAGAAAACGGAGGCTTCCAGAAGTAGCATGGGTGGCCCCATCCAAAAAGGCCCACGTGATAGCCCTTTTGCCCTGCCCCCTTGTGGAGAGCCATGACATCACAACACTCGGTGAGGGGTGGGATATGTCAGAAAGGGGAGTGGCATCCCCTTTGCCCTGCCCCTCTGATGTAATTGGATGCACACACCCACCCCCCCGCATAGGTGATAACCACAGGAGTACCAGAAAGAGACCAATAGGCCCATAACCCACAAGATGTAGCCTCTCCAAACAGAGAAGGGTGTCAACTGCTGGTTGCGACCTCATTCTGTAGATCTGTGCTGGCTCACAACCGACATTGGGTAGACATCTCCATAGACCCACAGTTAAAGTTACCATCTCCCTCTGGCCTTTTGCACAGAGGCAGGGTGGCCAGATATGCAATTTTCACAGGACACTTATGAGAAATACAGGTGTTTAAATCCTGTCTCCTGCCACTTTATGACATGGCGACACCCCTGTCAGAACATCGTGACGTCACAACGTTCTGCAGAGGCCCAGACAGAGTGGGTGGGAGTCTCTTTGGCCCATCCCCTGCTCCATGGAAAAAGGTTTCCCCGAAATCCTCTGGGGGAATTATGGCTTCACTCGGAGTCCACAGAGGACATGAGAAAGCCCAATAACTGCGGGAAGGTGGTAACTCTAGTGGGGACCCCTCCAGCAACTGATTGGTAATGCCACACGCGGTTCAAACTCTGCCAAAAAGTGGATGGTGTTTTCTCCACTTAGTGCTGGCGGGTTGACAGTCCCATCAAAGCAAATGGAACTCATGTCAGCGCTAACACCACCGGTACAAATCACAGCAAGGACTGAGCTATCTGTGTCCATGTGACTCACCCACCCCTTCCTTGAGGGACAGCCGTTGGGAGGTATCTTAACCCTGGGGTGGGAGCATTCAGACCACCAGCTTTATTTCTGGGTAAACAAACCCTTGGGTAGCTTTACCCCTATTCTGTTCTAATGCACCCTCCATCAGCTCTCATGAACCAGCATCCTAGCTGCCATGGGGGAGCAGGTTTATTATTCAAATTATTTGCAAAAACGCTAACTGAATGCTATCTGCAGTTAACACGCACTTTCATATACAGTTTGGGGGAGGGGGGTGTCTTCCATTTCAGTTTTTCAGAGGGGGGTTGGTTCAGTATTTCAAAGTTCAAAAGTTTTATTTACTTAGCCTGAGGCCATTGTAAAGTACATATTAAAAACGGAACAACGCAAATACATACATTTCAATCAACACTAGTTAATATGAAGAAACTGAAAAGTCAGCATAATAGTACTACATTGCATTGAAAAGTACAGACCAGGGCCAAATCCTGAGGCCACCCAACTACATAGGCTAGCCCCATAAACCCGGCCCTGAAATTTTACTCATTCCAAGTAGCCAACTTAGTTTTAAGTACATAAAAAAGAAATCTGGCCACATTCACCGAAATTTTAGAATCCACATCCCGAAGAAGTAATAGATAGCTCCAGCTGAGGGAAGCAACCTTTTCCCTGGCATAATTGGATCAATATATAAACTGCCTCCATGTGATGTAGGCAGGACAATCCAACAAAACATGTGCCACCATCTCCTGAAATGCTTGTTCCCCATGCTTTGGCAATGTTGGCAAATCCTCTCCGTCCGGGGTATTCCTCTCAGCCTCCCTTTGGTGAAGACTGAGAGGAAAACATTACATCTGGCTAAGGTTAGAGCAACCCTAGCTGCCCCTATCCTAGAGTTAAACAAATAGGTAACCCCTTCAGCTGAAATCGGCAACCTTGCATATATATGGGCTACCCTTTGGGAGCCAATATGCTCTTGGATATACTGGCCCTCCTGATCTCTCATCCTTTGTTTAATTTAGGCCCAAGCATGGGGAAAGGGCTTAGATAATATATAAAAGGGGGGTAATCCCATAGTATGGAGAAATTCCGATACCTTGGCCGGCCACTTGCCAACCGCTGTAGAAATGATCTGCCGCGCTAGTGAGTCAGAGTCTATCATATTAAGCCTAAACCAAAACTTCAAAATGGCCAGCTTAGCCAACACTGCTACACGGCAGACTCCTGCCTCTGCTCTCAGCAAAATTACAGGCGTGCATTTCGGTGCGTGGAGAATTGCACGCAACATTCTGTTTTGATCAACTTCTAACTCATTGACCAGATCTGTACTCCACACTTGAGCGCCATATAACAGCTGAGGAATTAATTTTGCTTTCAATAACTTTAGAGCCGGCCTAAACAGCTTCTCTCCTTTAGCCCTATAAAAACGTACAGTTCCCAGATCGGTGGACTTTGCTGCTTTCCTAGTGAACTTAAAATGCTCCCGCTACGAAGGGGCCCCAGCAACTATTACCCCCAGGTGCTTATAGTGTCTGACTTGTTCGATCTGGTGCGCTTCCATCACCCATCTATGTTGTACCCGACTTTGGCCTATCATCAAGACCTTAGTTTTGGAGTAGTTGATTGTTAACAGTTCCTTCCTTCAATAGGAGCAAAATGCCTCCATTGCCCTACTAAGTCCGATCCGAGTCCTTGCAACTAGGGCCGTATCGTCGACATACAGTAAGGCTGAGAATTCCTGACTACCAAGAACTACAGAACGGAAGGCAGGATTGGTTCGGTATTTCAGTCATTTTGGTATTTCAATTGTATCATTTTCGGAACTGCACATGTAGAAGAACACAGATATTGCCAAAATGATGTAACCAAAATGCCAAAAAAGAAAAAAAAAAAGCTGAAAGCAGACTAACCCGAAGCGGATCCCGGACAGAACGCGAACAGGCATCCGTTATTATCCAAACCGCCATTTTCGGTTCAGGACACTGCAAATCCGTTCAGCGGGTTTACCTGTTGACAGGGCTGGGGCAAATGGGCAGCTCTCCAAGGCAGTAGGGTCCAGTACCAGGAAGCAGTTTGATCAGGTGTCGATACAAGGGGGAAGCCCAGAAGGGAGACAGGGGGGCTGTAACGTAGTTAGGCTAGGACAGGCCTAGGCTGATCTCCCAGATACAGGCCCCCATAAGGACAAGGGGGCAGGGACTCCCCAGGGGTCCCTGGCCAGCCTCGAGTCCTCCTGCAAAGGTGGTAGTACTGCCCTGGTTCTCAGTGAGCCCCCTGGAGTGGTAAAAACCAGACGTTTTAAGAGTGGTCGGGGATGGGACTAGCACTCCACCCCAGCCTTCTCTGAAAAGTTTCTTCTTGGTAGGGCCTTTTGCAAGCACCCTGAGCACCACTAGAAAATTTTCAGAGTGGGCAGGGGGAGCATTGACTTTTTTCCTTCCCTGCCCCACTCTAAACATTTCCTAGCGTCTCTCAGGTCGCTTCCAAAGGGCCACCCTTCAGTCTAGAGCCCGGGCTCAATTGAGCTCCCTCGCTCCATGGTAGCTACGCCCCTGCTGGGGGAGACGGGGGTCAGCAGCCAGGGAGTCCGTCGGTTGGACGGACGTAAGGGCTGGAGAAACTAGAGAAGCACCAAGCAACACAAAGGGCTGGGAAAGGAAACTGAACCAGGCAAACTTCCAGTGGACCTGGAAGTTAAATAGGTTAATTCAGCCAATCCGTGCAAGGGTCATACTCAACCATTCAGGAGCCTTGCTCTGGGCCAGGTTGCTATCAGGCAGAGGGGATTTGTATGCTCAGGCTAGAGTCCTTAGCTTCTCCAAGATAGTTCACCAGCAGGCAACGCACCTGCTCCAAAGCCCAAGGGTCCCAGTTCAAAACCCGTGGGTCCCAACACCTATTATTTTTTTCCAGGTACCAATTTCAGTTCAGTCCCAGCTTCCACAAAGTCCAGCAGATAAAGAACAGGAATCCAAGACAGTGCTACTATCTACCAAGGCCTTGTTGAAAAGTCATTTGATTCTACTAGCCAGTTGATGAACGATCTGCAGCACTATCTGCATTTCATTTGGGCTTTAAAGGCCTTCCGAAACGGAGGATTTAGATCAATCTTCAGTAATGGCTAACCAGAGTGTAGACAGCATTCCGATCAAACGAAGAGCATTATGAAAGAAAAGCAGCCTAATAAAATTATTCCGGGAAGATATTACGGGAGGGAATGAATTCCTCTCGATCATTTGAACATGAGCCAGATCTAAGAAATAGCTATGCATTTCCTTCTGTATTTCCAGAACACGTTGCCCATCAGATTTTATTTTAATTTGAGCTTGGCCATCTGGCATTTTAAAAGGGGACGTTAGTGGATAACTTACAACAGAAACGAGGAACCCCTGGTTCAAGGGTCAAATGCGGACCTCTCAAAAGTCCCGATTTGGAAGGGACAGTCTCTGTTTGGGTGCTGAATCCAACAGTTTGAGTCCCTGTTTCAGAAGAGAGACAAAAAGGCTGGCATTCAAGCCTTAGGTGCCTTGTTCCTAGTTGAGGAAGGGTACTGGAGAGGCTGGAGGGGGGGGGGCAGGATGATGGGATGAAAAGAAACTAAGAGAATAGACATAGTGGGTAGATGGTGCTGGGAGCTGGGGCGGTGTCACCTTCATGGGTAAGCCCTGCCCCCCACCATGGGAACCCCATTGCCTTGTCCTTGGGGGGCGGCATTCTAATGGGAACATGAACCCAGGCCCCCCTACAGCCTTGCTACACCACTGGTGCCATCCCTTATTTCAGGAGAGACCCCCATAAGAGCAAGATGCTGGATTCCTTTGGAGTGGAATTTGGCAAAGCTTCCTCCCTTCCAGCAACGAGCTTTCATTTCCATCTCTGTTCCTGTAGCAGGGAGCAGTCCAGGCCAGGGGGGTTGCTACCCCTTTAAGAAGGGGGCTGTGAGCACCAGCTAGAGGGCTGGGTGCACACAAGGGGTGTGGCAGAGCCAACCCCAGAGCTGAGGGGCAGCCTGAGGGGATACAGGCTGAGTAACCCCTGGGACAGAGTGGGCAGGTTAGTGGCCCTTTAAGGCTTAGAAGAGGAAGCCTGGCCACACCCGCTCTGCCTGTATAAAAGGAGAGACCTAGGCAGAGAGGAGACAGTCTCTGCCTGGGAGTGAAAGGAGCAGCATTGTCCTGAACAAGCCTTCCTGGGCTATGCTCTCCAAGGTGCTAAGGCTAGAAAACCAGAGAGACTGAGGCAAGGGAGAGAGGCTGTGCCCAGGAGGGAGCCTCCTGCCTGAGGAAGGGTTGGCCAGAGCCTGGGGCCTTTGAGGCCTTGCTGAATGGACTTTGGGCGACTTGTGGTTGGGTTGCTCCTGGAGGCAGGAAAGATGGACCTGGGCCTGTAGGGTGGAGGCAGATGAGCCGGCAGTCCCAGGTACGCTGGACACGGGCAGTATCCAATAAAAGACTGTGGCCAAATACCCTCGGGATTGGGTGGTGTGGCCAGAGAGGGTGTCGTCCCCCCCCCCCCCCCCTGCCTGGAAGGAGGGGGTTCCGCCGAGGCTCAAGGCGGACACGGCACAGCAGGGGAAGAGCTAATTCCCCTAGCGTGCGACCCCAGTGGCCCTGGGGGAACCCCCCCTGCTACAGTTCCCATTCAGATTGCTCAAGTCTTTCATTGTTTCAGCATCCGAATGCTCCCCGGTGACTCAAGCACCAAGTCCTGTCCAGTTGATTGAAAGGGAATTGACTCCACTTATTAAAAAGGCACTGGATTACACAGGGATCCAGAGAATACACTGGGTCATTGGCCAGCGGCTCAGAGCACTGCGGCTACACCTAACACCGCGTAGCGCTGGGTGCCGCTAGATGCAACAATAAGCAGCTGGAAATCTGGCCTGTGAGGAAATCAATATCCTGGCTGCGTAGCCGCAAAGGACAAATGTGTGTGCCATTGTGCGGTAGTCTCCTCCCACCAGCTGGTTCCCAGGTGCTATCCTTAGGTGCATCACACCCTGTTGTGGGAGAGTGAAGCTGGTTCCAGGCTGGCAGCCTCAGAACGGAAACGACTGGGACTGCGCGGGCAAAGCTTCCTTCCAAAGGGAATCCAACTGCACGGCTCCCAAAATTTCAAGCGGCCAGAGAGAGAAGCTCCACCCCCCGGGCACATTTACACCCCGCCCCCCCAACATTCCAAGTGCATAAAGAGGGACAGACCCTCTCCTGATTCTCATTCCACTTAGTTTCTTGTTGTTCCATCATCTCCTCCTTGTCCCTTCCAATGCTTTTCCTGGGAGGCAAGCAGGGAGGTACGCAATTGTGAGAGCAACCCCTCTCTTCCCCCACTGCTTGTTAGTCCTTTTCCTCACCTGTCTGTTGTTCTTTCTTCCACCCGTCACACCTCTGCTCACCAGGAGCTAGACTGGCCCTTCATGAAAACGTATGTCTCTATGATCTCTGTGCTGGTAGGAGAGCGGTGTTCAGCTCTCGATGCAACAGTGGCTACGTGCTAGCTGCAAACACGTATTGTCCACTATTGGTTTTTCAGATCCCAAACTGTGTTTAAGCATGTGTGTTTGCACAAACAGAGAGAATGGCCAAATGTGTGTTTATTTCAAGTAGAAATGAGTAGCTAGCTAGCATTATGTCTAACAGCCACTGTGAGATACCACTGGGAAGGTAGAAAGGAAAAGTTAGGGCGTTTTCAGGTGGCAAAACTAGTCCAGACTCGTTTGAATAAACGCCGGTGCTTATTAGTCTGCGTTTACTAGGGGTGGGACACCGGGGAGAATACCGGGCACCGGATGTACTGGTATCGGATCTCCCAGGTACCGGATTTACCGGTTTCGGCATACCGGATTTTCAGCGTTGGCCACGGTACTGGATTTTGTACATTGTAGCTATTGACTTCAATGGCCGCAATGTAAAAAATCCAGTACTGCGGCCAATGTAAAAAATCCGGTATGCTGCTACAGGTAAATATCGGATTAAGCCGATACACCCAAATACCGGCAATATCGATCTCGGGAGAACCGATATTTCTACCCCTAGCATTTACCAAGTCGTACCTTTGAGACAGACAATCTAGTCTGGGGTAATTTTTAGTCTGGGATAGCCATGTGAACAGAACAGAACATTGCTCTTAGCACGGTGCTTAGAGTCTCTGGGGTGGGGTGGGGATAGGGATGGGGGTTTTCCCCATGTAGTGTATTTTAAATTGTTTAAAATTTTATTATTGTTTTAAATGAAATGTTGTTCGCCGCCCCGGGCTGCCCTGTGGGCAGGAGGGGCGGGATATAAATTTAAAAATAAATAAATAAATAAATAAAATTTCAATCCCATGGTGCTTTTCGTCTGTGTTCAGCGCACTGATTTCTAGGATTGAAGAAAACCTGATTTTCTTCATTTTTCTGATTTCTGAGTTGAAGAAAATAAAAACTCATCCCTCAGGGCACTTAAACTTGGCGCTCTGCAATGCATTGTTGAAGGATGCAGAGGTCATATGATCGCCCCACAATCATGTGCTCCTAGATACTATAGAGGCAGAAAATGCCTAGAGCATCTGTCAGGTCTTGCCATTTGGACTCAGTGGCCCTCAGTAAGGGACAGTCAACTAGTCCAGGCTAGTAATCCAGACGGACATTAGTCCGGACTAGTTTAAGAACAGTTGTTATAAACCCCAGCGACTGGGCTTTTATAACAACCGGGTTTATTTGTTAGTACGGACTAATAAAAACTGTTGACAGCATTCAGACAGACAATCTATCACGGACTCAGTGCAATTAGTCTGAAGTAAACGTCCATCTGAAAACGCCCTTAGGGTGCAACCACACAAGCAGGGTGGACCCTATCTCCGCCTGCCTCGTAGTCACACTTTTGGTTGGCGGACACACAAGCTTTGGGCAACCTTGCTACGCCCTGCATCACTGGCCTTTTTCCGAGGAAGCAAGGTTGCCCAAAGTGGGGCAAACACTTGGCCACGGACGGCCACATGAGCCACTGCATCCCACGGCAACATTGTCCAAAGAGAGCTAAGCCTGCCCAAAGTGAATGTCTCATGTGGCAGCACCCATAGTATTCATCATCAAAACTTTATTGTGCTAGGAACATGCCAGCACAAAACATAACAGAGTACAACAAAACAACAATACAGAAAGTATAATTACAAAGTGAAAAGGTACAGTCCTCCCGTTTTAAGACAATCCACTAAATGCAGCCTTCCTCAGTTTAATTGCTAATGCACAACATTTTGCAACTTGCATAGTTATATTATGTTCCTGATCTCCTAAAAGTGCCACAAGGGCATCATGCTGAGAACAAGGCCCCAAGTTCATAAGTGTAGGCTCCAAAATAGCTACACGAATTTTGCCATATAAACAAGTCAAAAATAATACGTGCTAAAGATTCTACAATCTGTTGCTGACAGAACTTGCAAATTCTCAATTCATAAAGGGATTTTAGCAAATCTACCCTCCATTACTGCAGGTGGAAGCAGACCAAACCTTGTCAGTGTAAATGCCACTCTACGCGACCACAAGAAACGGATAGAGAAGGGGCACCGCGAGGATGGGTTACAAAAGATTTGCAAACCAGGGCCACCCTCTGTGCATCAATAGCTTCTTTAAGCATTTGATTCTCCTGGTCAGATGCATCATAGATTTATTCATTTATTTATTTGTTTATTTATTTATTTAAAACTTGTGTCCCGCCCCCTCCTGCCCAAAGGCAGCGAACAACACACGAAAAATTGAACAATTGAACAATAAAAAAAAAAATATGTTAAAACAAATAATAAAACTCACCCTCCCTCCCAAACCAGATGAGAGAGAGAGTCCCTGGAAAACCCCAAATGGGAACATGAACCCAGGCCCTGGGCCTGGGCCCTGGGCCGATAAAGAAAAAGCCTCATGTAAGAGCCCCGCTGGTTCCCGCAAAAGCAGGCGCAACCAATATTTCAAAATAGTCAGTTTGAAAACTGGGCGGGCCGCTTTGAAAATTCCTACCAGCTAATGATGCCACTGAGGATATACCCAATTCTGCTCTTAAGAGAGCAATAGGTGTACATTTAGGAGTATGTAGGATACTTCTTAAAAACCTATTTTGTACTACCTCTAATTCACTAATGAGCAACGGGCCCCAAATAGGAATTCCATACAGCAACTGCGAGGGGACCTTAGCTCTGTAAACCTTCAAGACAGGCAGAATCATTTTCCCTTTTTTTGGAAAAATAAAAACCTATGATCACCTTACATGCACAGGAAGCCTGAGTTCTCAGGGTCTTCAGATGAAGATGCCAAGAAAATGATTGTGAAAAAATAACCACAAGATATTTATAATGGGAGATCCGTTCAATTGGATGATAATTCACAAGCCATCTATGGTAGGTTCTCGATTTCCCTACTACCATCACCTTGGTCTTGGTATAATTAATTGTCAAATGCTCCTTTGTACAAAACGGGGAAGGCGTTCGTCAAATGCCTCAGGCCGATCTCAGTGTAGGAAACTGGTAAAACCGTATCATCAGCATAAAGCATAAGAGCAGGGGAAATGGTACCCAAAGTAACAGGGTGGAAAGAAGGATCTCTCCGTTCATTAATAACCCCATTAATATAAATATTAAAAAGCAAGGGGCCAACAAGCACCCTTGGCGTACTCCTCTAGCAGTAGAAACATGGTCAGTCAGTAAACCTTGATGGTCAATACGAACTTGCAAAGCAGACCCCGAGTATAATGAAACTATCAAGAAAAGTGATCTTCAATCAATCAATAGAAGTTAACGCCAACTTAGACCATAAGCGTTCCCTGTTGTTGAGTCAAAAGCAGTCTTTAGATCCACACAGCAGAGATATAAAGATGAACTTGGCCTGGCACAAATGTATTTAGTTATTAATTAAGGACAAAGATATGGTCAACAGTGGACCGCCCTTTATGGAATCCCGCCTGTTCTTGGCCCCAAATTCCCTCCTGATTCAACCGTGCAATCAACCTCTGAAGCAGAAATTTATAAAGTTTTCCGATTACACCAAGGAGGCTTATAGGGCTGTGATTTGCAGGGTCCCTAGGATCCCCTTTTTTAAAAATTGGCACAACTATGCTTTTAAAGCCAGTCCCTAGGAAACATCCCAGTATCACGGATGGTGGTAAATAAAGCTGCTAATACTGGAGCCCATCAGAAAGCATTAGTTTTAAGTACCTCTGCTGGTACGAAATCCATACCTGGGGCTTTATTAGACTTCAGCTGCTGGATAAAGATTTCAACTTCCACCGCTGTTATAGGGGGACAACTGGGAAAGTGGTCAATGGGTGCTAAATCTAACTCTAATCCATAGTATTCATTTGCATGTCTTTCCCCCTTGCAAACTTGCCACTTGCTCCTTAATCTGCATTTACCTTGCCCCCATTGCAGTGCATACGCACGGTTACGGATTTCTTTGAATTTCAGTGGCCTGCCGCTCTGCATCAGAAGATGGAGCACAAGCAGACCATCGAGGAGCGCAGGAAGAGGTAAGGATTTTCACGCAACATTCGGAATGTGGATTTGGGCAAACACCCCCACTTTGAAAGCATGTGAACAAGCCCTTAGATTTGAGGGCCAACTAGTGGGATGGGTCTACTGGGAATAACATGCCATGCACCCGCTACAGGGAGCAGAGACACGTTAGGAAGGTCATGATGCCCCCTGGCCTACAGAGCTCCATTTCCCTTGCCCTGCCTGAGGTGGAGTCTCCACAGAATAGGGAGGTCCATGAAGTCCTCTCTAGAGTTACCAACCCACACCTCTTGAAAGGGGGTCGGGGGAAAGCCAAGCACATAGTCTCTAAACCAAGGGTGGAGGAACCTTCTCTCTCCCAGGAGCCACTTTGAACATGCATACCTGCTCCAAAGGCCACACAGAAGTTGGAGGCAGTAGTGCTTAAGGGGTGCACTCAGGGTGGGCAAAGGAAGAAGAGAGTCCAGAACATGGATCTCTGCTCCCTTCCCCTGAGCTCAGTCTGCCAGTGCCCGAGGGTAGGAACTGGATCCAGGAACTGCAAAAGAGCCAAGTAAAAACTAGCTACAGGGGGCATTTGGCCCCCAGGCCTGAGGTTCCCCAATCCTGCTGCTGTCCCCATGACTGCTGTCCCAAATTGCCAATTTGGGGACCCTGTGCCTTAGACATAAAGCTTGATATCACGTAGCCAATCAATATCCGCATTCCCACAGATTTTAGTAACGGTGCAGGATGAGCGCGGTTGAGTTTGCTCCTTAGAAAAAACTCCCATTCCCCTCCATAAGAACGGCAGGCACATGGCACTTTGCAGGGTTCAGACCTTTAACCCAGCATTATCTTGCGATCGTTGCTACGCTCCACGTATCAGTTTTGCAGGAAGCCAAACTGAACCGTTACCACAGAAGACCCAAACGACGGGCACTCGGCCACGAACTGGCCTCTTTATATGTCCTGCCACTCTCTTCACTTCCATTATGTGCCCGTAACAGACCTTGCATCCCCCCCCCAAAAGAAACTATAGCCAAGCAGATAATGGGGAGCCGTCTCCATTCTCATGGGGACAGCAGTCATTGATGCCACCACACAGGTTTCACCTTGCAACTTTGGGTAGCTCTCATCAATGATAGAAACAAAACCAGAGAGAGAGAGAGAGAGAGACTGGACTCTTGCTAACCACGTTAAGCATATGCATAAGAATTTGCAAGATCATGCTCTACTGTTCGCAGTGGTGGATTCACACAAGGACGACCAGCCAGTTAGAGAGCCCCCCAACATTCCAACCTGGAAGATGTCCTTCAGCGTGGTCCTTGGAGGTTTCTCCCCATCCCCGGCGGCTCCAGCAGCAGTTCCATGGGCAGCAACTGTGGAGCATAGCCTGTCAGACCGCGACAGCATAACTAGGGAGAGGCCAGGATGATGGGTAGAACCGATAAAGCAGCTGTTCAGCCAAGGAGGGGTATATAACCCCCTCCTACATCACATCGGATGCAAATACTCTTATTGCCCAGGGCTCCAAGAAGTTCTTAACAAACCTCCAAGTTGATATAAGATTTAAAGGTTGACTTGAAAGAGGGAGAGCTCTGCAGCCAGGGCTGGCCTTAGAATTTTTGGGGCCCAGGACGAAGATAAACTGTGGGGCCACCCCTCCCACATAGCTTTAACACACTTGGGGGCAACCCTCCACAGGGCCTAGGGTCCCCACCTTTGGTCGTTTTTTTACCTGACACTTCCATTTTTACCTATGGGAGTGTTAGGTAAAAAAGAAAATCACCAGAGGTGCCAACCCTAGGCCCCTAAAGGTGGTCATGTTTCTCCCCTCCGTCTCGGGGAAACCAGGGGCCACTGGGGACCCTCAGGAAGAGCAGGGCCTGGGGTGGTCGCCCCGGATAACCATGGCAAGGCAGTTCTCGAATAGAGCAGGCCTAGGGTTGCCACCTCTTGTGGAAATGACCCTGACACTCCCATATAGGGGTGCCATATATGCAGTTTCAGAGGACACTGATGAGAAATACAGGTTGCAGGGCTGCATTGGCAGTAATGCAGCCCTGCAACCTGTATTTCTCATCAGTGTCTTCTAAACATTTGCGTATATGGCCACCCGGCTCCCGTAGGCCAAAATGGGGGTCTCGGGGTCAAACTGCAAAACTCCCGGGGGGGGGAGGTTTTGGGGGGTGGGAGGTATGCAGGCGAGAGGAACTACAGCTGACAAATGTCTAGCTCTGCATGACTGAGGTAAATCTCCCAAATAACAGGATGTCAAAGGGGTGAGAGGAACGGAGGGGGCAAGATGTGGGGAGAGAGGGTCTCAACTACCTCAAGAGAAGCAGAAGGGAGGGGGGATGGTTCCAAAGCGTTGGGGAACCACTGCTCTTGGTGCTGGCCTGACTGTTTATGGGACTGCACCGCGAGACAGACAGCCGCCACCTACCCTGGTTTCCTCAGCGTTTTCACAGCAAGGCAGAAGAGCAAAGTAGGCGAGTAAGTTGTTTGGTTGTTTTTTTTCCAGATACCAAAGCCAAAAAAGAAAGAAAAAACAACAACAAAGGCTCCTCAAGCCCACAACCGAAGCCAACTCGGAGGGACTCTTGCATAGGCCAACTCTGGTAGCTCACAAAGGCAAAATCGCCCCCTCTTCTCCCCCGAGGCAAACCTGGCTCCTGCTGCAGCTGGAACCTTGCAAATGACCGAATTGGCTGCAGCTGAGACCAGCCTGCCTCTGGCCCAAAGACTGAGGGTTCCCCGCTGGGTCTTTCTGCTCCTTGTGCAGGCAGGGAGTCCCCTCCGAGGCGATGGAATCCAAAGGCCTAATCACTCAGAACAGAAACACCCTCTGAAAGAATAGGGCTTGGCAGAGCTAGCCTAAACCACAGTCATTTGAGCTGCTACGCTGCCCTGGGTGGCGGCTGATTTCTCTGTGTGTTTGTCTAGCATGGGGTGGGTAGCATTGCCGCCGAGGCACATTTTCAAGGGTCCCTTCTGAAAAATACATGTTACAGGGCCTGCATTGGTTGCAGGCCCTGCAACATGTATTTTTCAGAAGGGACCCTTAAAAACGTGCCTCGGTGGCCACCTTGGGTGTGGGGTACCTTGTCCCTTCCACGGGCCGCTTTGAAATTTCCTACCAGCGCTGTGGGCCGGATAAGAGTTGGGGGGCTTAAGGGCTGTGCTCACCATGGGGAAAGTCCAGATCATGGCTCTCCCCCCAATCCTCCAGCGCATGCTCTGCTCCCTTCCTCCGAGATCATTCTTTCAGGGCTCGAGGGCCAAGGCGGGATTCCTAGGCCGAGGTCCAAGAGCTGGGAAAGGGCCAAATAAAACCCGATTTGGGGCCACAGGTTTGCCCATCCCCGGTCCAGCACTTGGTATCTCCGCAAGCATGATCAGAAATGAACAACACAAAAAGGTGTGATGATCTGGGGGCCCTGGCAGGTCGCACCGTTACACATGGTTGAAGGGAACGGGACGCTTCCCCCCCCCACGCTGAGAAAGATCCATGAGAAAACCAACCCCCCTCCTCTGCTCCCTTCCACTCTGCTGCAGCCACCCGGCACAAACTCCTTGCCCTCACTTTCCAGGCTGTTCATGGCCTTGCTCCGCCTCCTCCCTTTCTGCCCTCGTTTCTTGCGGCGTCCTCGCCCAAGATCTTTGCTTCGCCCCTGCCGCCATCCTCACCCGCCCGAGTCCGCTGTTCCCCAAATAGTCTGCCCCTGCTCCCAACTTTCAGATCCTACTAAAAACCTACCTCAAGTCAGGCCTTCCCTAGCTCTTCACAGACACACACACACACCCCTTAGCCGGCCCCCATTTGCTCAGGGATGTTTCTTTTCTCTGTACTGCCTTATCTTTCAGCCCTGCCCCCCTTGCCCCATTGCCTCGTAACGAAGCTAAGCAAGTGTACCTGCAACTTTTCAGTTATATCCGTCTCTCCTTAGGTCCCAGGCACGCTGCTGATTCTATGAAAATAACACCACTTACCTTGCCCGCTCGCTCTCCCCTTCCCCCTTGCAACCGTGCCCTCTGTCCCTTTTACCCCTACCCCTTCGATGCAGCTGTAGCTCTTAGTATCATCCTCATCATTTAGATAGCACTATTGGTTTTCAACGTGCTTCACAATCCTCATCCTTAGAGGGGCAGAGATCCCCTGACCCACGAGCCAAATCTAGCCTTGCTATGACTGGTTTTTATTTGGCTGGCCCATGGAGCCCGTCCCTACAACTCAAGAATCAAAAGAGCAAGCTACGGGGAAGGGAGCAGAGATGAGGGGATGCTTTCAAGGGCACAGGGTGAAAACAGACACGACGCAGGGCTCCTCTGGGCCAGGGAACCCCCCGCACATCTGTTCTGCAGCCCCCAGATGTTGGCCCACACGCCCGTTACGGCTCCACCCCTGCCTGGCTCGCGTAGGCGGTGGGATAGCTCTCCTGGCAGCAACATGTTTATTCAGTGCCACGCGCCAGCCTTAGGAGCAGCTGCCGCTATTTCCTGCGCTGCCCCACGCCGGCTGCACCTCTGTTCTTAGCCAGAGATCCATGATCTGGACCCTTCCCTCTTTCCCCTCATCCCCAGCAAACCTCTTATCCCAGCGGTAGGGGGGACCTTTTCCCTCCCAGGGGCCACTTCGAAAATTAGTTCCAAGGGCCGGATGGAAGTTGGGGGCGAGGGGTGCGCTCAGGAAGAGACAAGTCCGGGTCAGAGATCTGGAAGATGAATCTGTCCCTGATCCACAGCTTTGGAACTCCCTCCCCTTGGAGGCGCGCCTGAGCCCTAGTTTGAATGGCTTCCGGAGGCAGCGTAAAAGCTTTTTATTTGGCCAGACATTCAACGGACAGGGATAGATTGGGGGGGAAGGAAGGGTGATTGGGTGTTTTTAAGTTCTGTGGGGGTTTTAATTATTTATTTTATATTTATATTTTATATGAGCCTTCGGGGATATAAATATCCTTGTGTGCGTACCCTCATCTCACTCTGCTCCGTCACCCTGAGCAACGTCTTTTAAGTGCTTGGGGTGAAACTGGTCCTAGGGCCAGATCCAAGAACTGGAAAGGGGCCAGACAACTAGCCAGGGGCCACATTTGGTCCCCAGGCTTAAGGTTTCCCCCCTCCCTTCCAACTCTTATCCAGCCCGCACACTCCCCTGTAATAATTTTCAAGGTGGCTTGCCAGAGGGGAAACGGTTGCCAATCCCTGACCGAAAGGTGACCTGGACTAGCATTGATTAATGAGCCCATAGCAATATCCCCCTTCCTTTCATTGAAGCTAATTCTCTGCACCCCCGTGTTTATAGGAAAAAGTAGATCTGTAAAGTACTCGAAGAGCAAACACAGTTACCATAACTACCTCACTGACACCACTCCTGACTTTCCTTCCTACAGTTAAATATCCACAGAGTGCTTTGCATCTCTTTTGGAAAGGACTGCGAGAACCCATCCTGAAGACAGCTATGCACAAGCTTTGCACAAGTGGGTGGGGGAAATAAAGCCCACTTGGAGTTGCAAGATTGGGACCTTACCCGTTATCGATAATAAAGGTGATTATTCTAAGAACCCTTAAAACAATATCGTTTATTTAGGGGCGCGGGACCCCAACAAGTATTTGAAAATATTCTTGTACATACCCACAAAAATCCCCTCTAAGAGCTGGCACACTGGGCCAAATCAATGATCCATCTAGCCCAGCATTGTGTCTCTGACAGTGGATCTTAACAGATATAGCAGACAAAAATCAAAGCATAGAGAGAATGATTCCCTATTGTCCATCTCCAGTGTCCTGCAGTCAGAAGTTTCATCCCTCTACAAGGACTGGGGAACCTCAGACCCGGGGGACAAATGCAGCCCGGGGCTAGGTTTTGTTTGGTGCCTGGATCCAGTTTCTACCCCCAGACTCTGAAAGAGTGAGTCCTTGGTAAAGGAGCAGAGATGAGGGCGTGCGCACAAGGATAAGAGACGGGTCCATGGCAGAGAGCTGTGATCTGCCTCCTCTTCGTCCTTCCCCCAACCTGAGCACACCCCTTAGACATCCCTGCCCCAACCTCTATGCAGCCCTTGGAACTTGTACTAATTTTCCAATTGCCCCCTGGAAAGGGAACGGTTCCCCCACCCTTGCTCTAGACCAGGGGTGGGGAACCTTTTTTTTCCATGGGGCCACTTTAAAAATGAGTCTAAGCTCTGAGGGTTGTATAGAAGTTGGGGATAGAGGTGCTTAGGGGGTGGACTCCGCATCCAGGGATCTTTGCGTGCCCTTCATCTCTGCTCCTTTCCCATGAGCTCAGGTTTTCATTGTTTGCAGCCAGATTCAGAAACCAGAAAGGAGCCAAATAAGAACTTCTTCTTCTTCTTAATTATTATTATAAGCATTTATATAGCGCCAGCAATGTACCGGCCACAAGCCACACTGGGTCTCCAAACCTGAGGTCCCCCATCCCTGCTCTCTACACGCACCCACGAACGCACCCACGCACACAGCAGCTGCTCGGCTGTTTTTTTCAAAATAACATCGCAGGGACACCTTTTTGTATAAATAATTTGTTACGTTTACTGATTTAGCTTTACAAAATTATAAAACCACACAGCAACCATCGTCATATAAAATTCCCACCAATACAAAGGAGGAGTAATTACACAGGTCACATAACATTAAAATACAGGGCTTAATTTAAATTTTAAAAAAAAAAAGGTTGTCTTTTAATACATTAAAAAAAAAAAAATAGGTTTTGACTTGCAGGAAACAAAGCAAACGTCATAGGGAGGACACTGCAATGGGTTCAGGACTATTGCACAAAAGGAATTTCGTTCCAGTTGAGCATGAGTCACATTTTGGTTTCAAGAGCCAGCTCCGTGGTTTGGTTCGTAATTTTGGATGTGTTTAGGCAAGCGCCTCCCCACCCGTTATCCATGGTGCAGGGCTGCCTAGGGTGCTAATGGGTGGGAAGGTGCTTCTCTAGACACCCTTTGATGGCATCACCTTCCTCTTTTGTTATTAGCGGTAATGACATACGCGCCCCCAAACTGGCCACTAAGCGAACGCAGTCCTGACTCCATGGAAACCAATGGCTTAGCCAGGGACTCGTGTTTACTGCTCTCCCCGCCACACACACACAAAGCAGCAAACAGTCCCTGGGCTCAGCTCTCTTTGTCTTTAATGGACGAAGATCACCCCCACCATCCTTGAAACTAAAACATTTCCCTGTCCGGGCTGTGGATTACTTCTATTCAATTTTGTTCTGCAACAATCGTGGGGAATAAATCCCATTTCTGTGCAATCTTAATGCAAATATTAATGCAGTCTTAATGCAAACCAACGCAAAAGGCTTTTACAAGACTCGCACTCCACCTGGTTAAGATGTGTAAAATCCATGCGCCCTATGCCCCCAACATAAGTAGAAGAAATAATGAAGCTACTGAGACTACAATCCTTAAACCACTTATAGCGCAAATCCTCTGCTACTTAGGTCAATGGAAGCTGAGCTACCAACTTGCCTAGAGGATTGCACCTACCTCTGGGGAGGAGTCCTATTCATCATATAGGGTCCACTCCAGAGTAAGCAGTTTGAGGATTGCTGCTTCAAGTGTCCCAGGGGCAAATCCTAAAACCGGGCAGGGGGGTGTCATTTCTCTTCCTTAGATGTAGCTGGTGGATGTCTTTGTTAGTATACACAAGACACCTTCAGCTAATCGCACTAGAGTCTTTTCTGTATGGGCTATTCAGTTTTAATGCCCATGTACAGAGTGGGTGCAATCCTGGCTCCACTGAAGCCGATGATCCACTGATTACCATGGAGTCAGAACTGCACCACTCGGCATATTTCCTGACTACTGGTTCCAGATTCAAAAACCAGCTCACCTGGGTTGTGACCAACAACAGCAGGAGAATCCAGCAGCATCTTTCTGGGGTGAAGATGCAGATGCTAGAGCCAAATCCAATAGCATGTTCCCCTTTCCGGACTGGCATTCTCCCTTGGGGTTTCAGACGCTAATCCTTCCACACACATGACATAATATGGCTTGGTACGTCGATGGCACCTTGCCACCACAGCCCTCCAAGTGCTTTATGATTCATCCTGAAGATCCCACAACACCTCCCTGAGGTAGGTAAGTAGTACTATGTGCACTGTCCAGAAGATTAAAAGAGGGGGGCTGTTCAGATGAAGCAGTTACCCCAGAGTGACAACCACCGACCCCGGAGTAACCCATTGAGCATTCACACAGGAGTTGACTATCTGCAGGTCTACCCTACGTTAAACACGGGGAACGACCCCAGATTATTTTACTAAGATTATGTTTAATCGTGAGGTGTGTTTCAGTGCTAGAATGCGGGGGGTTCTGTGCAGCCTGAGGTAATTTTGTCTGATCCCAGGGAGAGACACAGATCACTGAACTGACCTGCCTGAACCAGCAGCAGGATCAGGAATAGAACCCAGAACTGTCAAGTCAGGGTGCTGCGTGGTAACCACTAGAGTGCTAAAAGTGAGTCATGGATATTAAAAATCAAGAGCCCCTAAGTAGTGCATAATCAACCGACATTTAAGCACTTACTTTCGAGATTCAAACACCCTCCTTAGTGACCCACGGTAAAGATCTGAAACGGACAGTGGGGTTATTAT
Organism: Sphenodon punctatus; assembly: GCA_003113815.1. Lineage (NCBI taxonomy): Eukaryota > Metazoa > Chordata > Lepidosauria > Sphenodontia > Sphenodontidae > Sphenodon > Sphenodon punctatus. Next base: position 11,869,807 of record QEPC01007512.1, read on the forward strand.
AAAAGCCTTCCCTGAGACAGACCCCTTCCGCATTGCAGAGCTACATTCGGCAAAGCCTCCCGCGGTCTGCTGAGACGGGAGGGGTTTGCTAGGCCGGGCTCAGACTTGGCACTAGCCGGTGGGGAATTCACTGCTTGGGCTGCAGGAACTCCGAGGTAAAGACAGCTTCTGCGTAGTCCTCGCAAACATCCTGCAGCTCGGCCGCCACGTCGCCTAAGGCTTCTTCCGTCAGTTCTTCGGCCAGGCTAAAGGGAGTTTAAAAACAAAAGGATTCATTCTTTGGATCAGTGGCCCCCATTTCGTGTTGCTCACGACAGTTCAGTAAACAAATGCAAAATATTAGGAGGGAGGAAGGAAGGAGGGAGAGAGAGAGGGATTTTTTAGACAAGCGCCTCCACACCCATTAACCCACCCACCATGCATGTTCTATGCAGCCCTGCATGATGGGTGGGTAATGGGTGGGGAGACGCTTGTCTGAAAACACCGGGAGTGCACACCTTGGAAATGGCAAGGAAAAGATTCAAATGCACCCAGTGCTCCAGAGGTCCTTGGCAGAAGAGGGTGTGGGGGAGAAGCCCCGAGTCGCTGCTGCAGGGAAAAAAGTGGCATTTTTGCCATCTAAGTGTGGGCTTCTTAAAGAGACAGGGACACACACAAAAAACAAACTAAAAGCTAATTTCGTTTTTATTCTTTGCTTGCTTACAACCTTAGAATGTAACCTATTTCTAGGACTTACCTTTCCAACCAAAGTTGGGGTTCGCCCGCAGTCTTGAACTTTGAAAGGGACTCGCGACCATTAACCTACTCCAAGCCTGAGGCAAAGTCCACTGAAATCAATGGAAGACAAGCTCCAACTTGAGTGGAATTGGAATCAGGCTGTTCGAAGGAGGTCTGCAGAGGTTCTGATCTAAGGGGAACTCTGGGCTGCAGAAAGACCTTGTAAGCAAGGTCGTTTATCAGCCTTTGAGTCCCTACGGGCGCATAGGAAGGTTCGCTTTCCCAGAACCTCTATAACACAGATAATCAAAGAGTTTCTTCTAAAACTTTGCCGGTTTGTGGAATAACTGACAAGGCTTACGGTGCCCCCTGGTGTTTTGTTTTTGTTTTGTTGTTTTTTAATACAAATTCCATACACTAGATTTTGTTTTTAGTTTGCTTTCCAAAAACACTTATTAAGACACAACTCCAGCCAGATCTGGAATTTGGCTGCCAGCAATAAGAGAGCTCCATTTCATCTATTCCTTTCTCTCATTTATTAAGAGATGCCAGAGTCCTTGAGCTATTGAAGGACAGGCAGCCTAGGCCTAATTCCAACACAGATTCTCAACACTATTATGGCACTGAAACACAGGCCCCGATCCTGCCAAAGCAGTTAAAGCCAGGGCCGGATCCAGGCAAATGCGATCTGAGTGACCGCACAGGGCTTCGTTGGGGGAGACCTTGCAGGGGCTCCCTGATACATGGAGTCAACCACAGGAGTAAAAAGCAGTGACATAAAAGTTCACAGAGCTTCAAATGTAGGGACACCCACCCCCAGCCTACTGAGGAATATATGGGCATGCAATGCAGGGAACCCCAGACCCTGCAAGGGATGCTATGTTGAAATGAACATAAAAATTAGTAACGGGAACATTTGCCTTTTCCTAATGGGTGAATCAGCATGCGTGCCTAACATTGCTATGTTAAAAGGGGACCCACAGCGCCATTTCACCCAGGGCTCCAACGTCCCTGGATCCGGCACTGCTTCAAACTTCATTCTAAACCACCGAGTAATCCTATTCCAGTTACAGCCCCGATCCTGTAAATACTTAGAAACACATAGTTCTATGCTGTAAGTGTCTGCAGGATCAGGGCTTGAAGAGCTGCTCACATGCTTGAAGTTGTGTGTGTGTCTGAGTAGTTGGTTGAACCAGGGCCCTAATAATATAATAATAATGAATACATTTTATTTTTATGCCACCTTGTCCACTAGAGCTGCCTAAGGCAGAATGGGTGTGGGGTATAAATGTTAAATTGTTCATGTAATAATTTAATTAATTAATAAATAATGCTCTGCGATCTTCACATTAGTACAAAAATACAACACACCATGAATCCATATAAAGTATGTGTAGCAGGCCAGAGTCCCTGCAACTGACTGGCCCTTTAAAGCAGCTAGCGCCTGCAAGAGATGGCGTGAGCAGGAGTGCAGGTGCCTCCACTTGGGGAGGACCATGTCGAATTGCTACGCAGCTGCGGCAGTAGCCGGCCTCGAGAGCTAAGCTCAGGTGCTGGCTCCGTGTTGGGAGAGACAGTAATGCAGCAGTACCTGGAAGAGAGCTCTCCTGCTGGACAAGGTAGCACCCAGGGGAAAGTAGTAGCAAGGGCCAGAGCTGGGGGAAGCCTGACCCAAAAACTAAGAGCTGCCCAGAGCAGCTGGGATAGGGGCCAACTAATACAGCCAAGGGGGCTGTATGGGCAACTGAGAGCCTAGCAAGGGCTAGTACTCAGCCCACTGAGATGGCTTGGATTGAGAGACACTGGTGCTATTGAGAGCGGAGTTGGGTATTCTGCAAGACTAATTGTGTGGCGAGACTGGAGAGTTGAATGCTTTGAAAGCTAATTCCTCCAAGAGATTACTGAATTGGGCCCCGATCCTGCGAGGACTTATGCCTGGCAAGCGCCACCCTGTTACAATATGTAAAATGGGAAAGGAGAAGAAAAACACATTCAGGGGAACTAGCGCAGGATCCTCTAGAAGCACCTGGAGAAAAGTCATCCGGTGCTTTTTGAAGGTGATGAGGGAGGAGCCGAGACGAACATCCAGAGGGAGCGAGTTCCGCACTGAGGGGCCGGTCACCGCACACGCCCGACTGCCCACCCACTTGAGAAAGCAAGCCAGTTTGTAAATTGCACCAGACACACAAATTTGTGGGGGGGGGGGGATTGTTGGAGCCTTTTGCAGAACATTCATTTGGGCTCCCCTAGAGGATATGCTAACATCACATCATTTACTCAGCGCTTGTCATTACCGAGCAAGGAAAGTGCTTATTTGGGCCTCGCCCAGCTTCGTTCACTGTTGGCGTAATCTTCCCCGCTTCCATCTCCTTTGTTACAACCAGAGAGCGAGCAAACATACTTCCCCTGCTTAGCAATGCTGTGCGGCACCCGGATATATTCTTAAACCCTCTGCTCTCCCTGTTGGCACCGTGCTGCCTCACCGCTCGGACACAACGCTGTTTGTACAGCCAGGAATGCGTTCAATCAAAAGGCTCCCGTTCCAATTCTTCCCTCGCAACATGATCTGCTGCGGCAGCTGATTTAAAAGCATTCTTTGTTTTTGCTGATCGCTTAGGCAGGGGTGGGGAGAACCTTGTTCTTCCTGAGGGCCACTTTGAAAAGTATTATTATCTAGACAGGGCCAGCATAGTTTGATTGTAACAGGGAAGTCCCTGCCCCAAGGGGGCTACAAACCAAGAATGGACCAAGGGAAGGAGAGCCTGAAGGAGGGAGGAAAGAGTATAAGGAGAAGCACAAAGGAGCAATCTGTGAGAGTAAGGAGCTAGGGAAGGCATTTAGGAGTGATTGCAAGGCTACGAGGGAGGAAGCAGAGCAGATGTGTTCAGGGAAAAGAGTTCCAAAATTAGAACCAACTTCAGAAGCCACTAGGGTGGCCAGACATGCATTTTTTAGAGGACATATGAGAAATACAGGTTGCAGGGCTGCACTGTAGCCAATGCAGCCCTGTAACCTGTATTTCTCATAAGTGTCCTCTACAATTTGCATATCTGGCCACCCTAACAGCCACACAGGAGCTGGGGGGGGAGGGGGTTGTAAGAGGTGTGTTCAGAATGGGGGAAGCCAAGGGAGAATCCTGTTCATGGATCTGTGCTATGGATCCATGTCCTCGGGTGAAGGCCCTTGTCTCTTCTCCCTTCCCCTGAGTTCAGGACTGAATCCACAAGTATCCAGGAGCTGGAAAGAAGCCAAAGGAAAAAAGGCATCGCTAGGCTAAATCTAACCCTTGGGCCACAGATTCCCTCCGCCCTCCACCCCCCGCCTTAGGGAACGTCACCATTACAAGGCTGGCTGGCGCCACACACATTCCCCCCCCCCAACCCCCCGGGTGCTGTCCCTGGTGTCTAAAGTGATGTTTTCAATATAGCAGAGAGAGACATTTCAACTGTCATTGGCCCTGCTGGAGCCTCAAGCATCTCTATTTTAATCAAAAGGTAAAGAGGAACGTGCGTCAGCGCTGGCAGCTCCCCTAACGTGGCGCCTCTGCGATCTTTTAACCTCCGATTCACACCCATTGGTTTCCTCTGGGTATTTTAAAGATTCGTGAACCTTTACTGCAAGAAAGATGATTTAGAGTCTGGAAAGCAAACTGGAGAGTCTATGTTTAGCCTAGAACAGATTAAGGGGAGCGATGGTAGCAGTCTTCAGATATCCCAAAGGCTGCCACTAAGAAGAAGGCAAGGAAGTGTTCACCATTGCCACATAAAGCAAAACGAAAAATAATAGACTTGTTACAAGAAAGCAGATTTTGGTTAAAGCTCGAGGGCCACAGTACGAGCTGTGCAGCAATGGAAGAAGTTGCCGGGGGTTTTTCAGAGAGAGGCTGGACAACCATCCGCAGAGGATGTTGGACTGCAGACTTCCTGCATCAAAGTGGGGGGTTGGACTGGATGAGCTTTGGGGGTCCCTTCCAAATCCAGGATTCTATAAAATCATTTGAGAAACAGCGCAGGAGCTAGTGTGTTAAGAGCTTGGACTGTTAATTTGCTATTTTAAACAGGCCGCCCCCACCCGGCGCACACTTTTTAGTTCTAAATAGTAACAAAGGCAATTGAGCTTCGCCAAGCAAACGCGCTTACCTCTCAGCAATGCGCCATGGATTGAAGCTCCCGACCGTCTCGTGAGCAATCAGTTTCAGGTGGCGCGCGTATCGGAGGTTATACTCGTAGATGCTCTGGAGCAGATGCCTCGGCATTGGGAGAAAGGTGCCGCCCGCTTTCAGCTGGGACAGATTCTGAGTCAAAGGCCTCAGAACATTGTTTCCAAACTCCCGTTTCTCTTCCTCTTCCATCTCTTCATCAATAGCACTAAAAGCAAAAAAACAAAACACAAAAAAAGCAAACCAATACACCATAGTTATTCTAGTTTTAAAACCATTTTATGAGCTAACTCAAACAACACAATAAGTACAAGAGAGCTGTCTTACTGGGTCACACCAATGGGCCGTCTAGCCGGAGAGTGGTAAACCTCGGGCCCAGGGACAAAGATGGTCCAGACCTAGTTCTTATTTGGCCCCTTTCCAGTTCTTGGATGTGGCCCCTGAATCCAGTTCCTACCCCGAAGGTAGGAAAGGCTGAGCTCAGAATAAGGCATGGGGATAGATCCAAGCCACACATCCATGATCTGGACCCTTCTCTTCCCACGTGCACCCCTTCAGCGCACGCGAACACTCCCTCAATTTCTATGGAGCTCTTGGAGCTGGTGCTAATTTTCTAAGTGGCCCCTGGGAGGGAAAAGGTTCCCCCAGCCCTGATCTAGGCCACGCATTTGGTCTCCATTTTGCCTGCATCATAGATGTGCACAACAGGTCAAAATGAAGACAGCCATTTCACGCTGTTCACTCCCAACAGTCAGAGGTTATGCCGCCCTGCTGACCAACTCGACTAGTAGCCATTTACGGGCCTATCCTCCACTCACCCACCCCAAAAAGTATCCAATCCTTTTTTAAAAACCCAGTTACACTCGAGTAAAAGCCTCACGACATCCTCTCGCAATGTGTTCCACAGGTTAACGGTGCATCGAGTCCTCCCGTTTTGCGAGACCGTTCTGTAGCACTTCAGTCCGCTTCGGACTGAACCGTCTGGAAATAATGATGCATCATCTGCAAATTTTGCCACCTCACCTGTTTTGCTCCTCTTTCCAGATCACAGGAGAGCTTCCTGAATAGTAAAACAGCCGCCACCAATGGATTTACAGATCTATACCCGCAGCCCAAATAGACAGGGGTTTTAGTTTGCAAACGAACTGGCTACTCACTTTCCATCCAAAGGCCTTTCTAATACAATATCTACTGCTGGCTCTCTGTGTCCTATGAGTCTGGTTATTTGAATCGGGTGAGGAGATAGGGGCCTCTTATCGATGGATGCGCTCTCTCTTTCTAGAAAGAAAAGGAGGACATTTTTCAATGTTTCCTTCCATGAGGAAATGGAGATTATCACGGAGGATCCCCTAGCCCACCCTGTGTTCTATGCATCGGCTGCCTGTAGAGTAGCAGACTGAATTAATATTGTGCTGCTGGTCTTTCGGGCCCTGAACACGTACAGACCTGGAACAAGGACGCATCTGAGAGCAGATAGCCAGCACGGCAATATATAGGGAAGGGTGGGTTAGAACTCCCTTCCCCTGGAGGTTCGTCAAAGCCCAAGCATCTTCAGAAGGCAATGCGAGAACTTTCTTTTTGCCCAGGCTTTTAGCAGGTGGAGACAGGATTTGGGGGGCGGGAATTGGTTGAATGGAAATTTTATTTGGTTTTAACTTCTTTTTTAAAAAATATTTTTGTATTGCGAGGTGCCCTGAGCCTGCAAAGAATGGCAAGATGTAAATAAAAACAATTAAAATAAAAATCCAAATAAATAAATATTAATTCATCTTCCAACTTTCACTGGGACGTGTAAAACTTAAATAGTGACTGGCAGAGAAAGGGGTGGGGTGGGGGGGATAAATCTTACCCCTCTTTTCTTCCTCAGCCCAGAATTCAGGATCGGCGTACACAATCTGATTAAATCGCCTGCGAACCACTTCCTGGTATTGCTTTAAGAAATAAAACAAAGGAGGCTAATTAGTCATCAAGGACTATTTAACCAGCCTTACTGCACTAGCGGTAAACGGAGGGCGAAGCTACGCTTTGATCAAGTGCCTCTTTCTTATCACTTAATAGAGAATATTTATTTTTTTTTAAAAAAAAGTCTTTGTAACAGTATTTTGATAAAAGCTTATTCAACTGTGTCGACTGGCAAGCCCCGACTGGCAAGCGCCCACGAAGGAACAAGACGTCGTTAGCGGGCTGATTGTACACCGCAGGAGATTGCAAATGCATTATTCCCACTGGCAAAGCAGTTAGTTACAGAGCAGCGCGGTTGGCTTTAAGTCCCAAGGGAAGCCTTGGCTACAGCGGGCCCCCTTAGTGTGGAACTGACTCCCTCCGGAGGTTCGTCTTAGCTCCTCCCCCTCCTCACCTTTTAAAAAGCACCTGAAAACTCATTGATTCTTTAGGTGCTTTTAGGATACACTGCTGGTTCCCCTTAAAGTAGCCTCTCCTCCCTCTTATCTTCCCCTTTTAAACTGATTTTATATTGTTTTATATTTTTATGATTGTAACGTGCTCCCTGAGTGCCCATTTAAAGGCAGGCGAGCTCTATAGAAACAAAATGAATAATTTATTATTAATTATTATTATTATTATTAAAATGACCAAGGTGGTCAGATTTCCCAAAATGTTCAGCCCTCCGCTTAGGCACCAAAGGAGACAGGTTATCAAAAGCTACTACTAATCCTTTCTCTAGCACTACTAGGCGTACGCAGCGCTTTACAGTCACAGATTGTCAGAGACAGGTCCCTGCCCCAATGGGCTTACAATCTAAGATGGACACAGGTGACAGGAACACACAGACGCACACATACACTCCCATTTTACAGATGGGAAACTGAGGCTGAGAGGTTGTGACTTGCCCAAGGCCACTCCCTACGTTCACGGCTAGCTCAGGATTTGAACCCTGGCTTCCCAGGTCCAAGTCCGGCACCTTATCCACTACACCACACTGGTTCTGAAGGTGCTTAGCACCCAGTAGTTCTCACTGTCTCTCTTCGGGAGTTACAGATTTTCAAAAGGGCTCAGTACGGCATCATGGAAAATCTGAAGAGAAGCCTCTTGTATTGCAAGATAGTTAAAAGCCACATAAAGGTCACTGCACAGAGCAGAAAAAAGAAAGATTTAGACTAAACATCAGGATCTAGTTCCTACCCCCCACATCATGGGAAAAAACGAGCAAAGGGAGGAGAGATGAGGGCATGTGCACAAGGATGGGGCACAAATCCATGATCTGGAATGAATGCACCCCTTAAACACTCCCCCCCCCCCCAACTCCTATGCAGTCCTTAAGAGCTTGTACTGATTTTCAAAGTGCTCCCCCCCCCAGGAGGGAAAAGGTTCCCCACCCCTGCCATAATCAGTCAAAACTACAGGAAGAATTTAACACAGAGAGAAGGGAACTGACTGCTAGAATGATGCTATGACATTAGGCTTAACGCCCCCTATACCAACCAAAAATGCTGTTGTCAAATTTTTAATGGTTGTGGAGGATCATTGTTTTATTCGGAAGGCAACACCTAATATTCTTTGGCAATCCAGTAGAGACTCTGGCCATGTGACTCAAACTACTTTCTCCAGAGTGGTAGTATTTATCATTTCCACAGTGCTTTCTTTCAGTGGTCAAGGTGCTTTGCAGTCCTTATCTAGTTCACCCACACAACAATCCTGTCATTATTGTTCCCATTTTACAGACTGGGGAACTGAGTCTGAGAGAGAGTGACTTGCCCAAAGCTGCCCAGAAAGTTCATGGCTAAGCCAGGATTTGAACTCTGGTCTCCCAGGGGCAAATTCCAGTCTCTTAGCCACTAGGCACAATGGAGGAGGAAGGTCCATTGATTTCACTGGGACTACACTGGAGTAAATGGTTGGAAGATTATTCCCTCCGAGGGAAGGTGCTACCTATGGAATCATCAGGATTATTTTCTCTCGCACCTATAAGCTCCTTTAAAGCCTCTCAAGTACTGACCCAAGCAGAATTCAGAGCCACTGAATCATTGGGCTGGAAGGCACTCCAGTGGTCATTTAGTCCAGCCCGCTGCACCAATGTTTACCTTGAGGGCCTTAGAATAAGGGGATGTATGGACAGAATGACAATGTGGCCCAGATGGAAACAGCCAACGCTGTGCCCCAGGGTACCTCAATTTCTTCCATTCTTTGCAGCATCGTCTCCAGGCTAGGCCTGTCCTGCATGGCTAGAGCCTCCATGTGCATGTTCTCATGATGCTCCGTGTTCCAGAGTACGTTAGCGGTATCCTCCAAAAGATCCTCCAGCAGCTTCTCACTTAGTGCGTCTGCATTAGTCGCAACCTGTGCACGACATAAATGTGTATTAAACTCTCTTGGAAACCAATGTGTGTCTATCTCAAGTGTCAAAAAAGCTGCTATTTTGGGATTCAAATAAGCAGACTCCTTTGTTTCAGCTTTTTCGGAGTGCAAAAAGCCAAGGAAGGAAAACAGCTTCATCGTGAAAATGCAGGATGTTTTCAGCAGGGGTGAGCAGAGATTCCAACCCTGAGAGTCATATACCAGAATCTTCACATGACCGAGAGTCACGCACGTGTGCATGTGCAAGCTCTCCTGATTTGTGATTGGCTGGCAGAGCTGATGCTCTGCCGTCCTGGTTGCTGAGATTCTGAGGAGGCAGCTGAGACTCGGGTGCAATGAAGACACAGGACCATTAAGCCAGCACAGGACCCGGGACCAGCCTTATCCGAGAGCCACATTTGAACTGCTCAAGAGCCAAATGCGGCTCCCAAGCCACAATTTGCCCAGTCCTGTATTAGGACAATAACTCTCAACACAGTGGAGCCTAGTTAAGTCAAGTTTCTCAGGCCTTGTTAAAAAAGTTTGACCTAAGCAGACCTTTAAGGAATGAACCAGGAGATGGAGAAAACTGGCGCTCAGGTTAAGCAGCCACTAAGTTTTCACATCTGTTCAGCTATCAGAGCGGCAGCGCGGGGCGTTCATGAACACACAGCCCTGCCGTGCTAACAGCTGAGCTCCTGTTGCTGTGAGGCAGGGTACTGAATGCTTTCTCAGCATCCCGCCTGACACCCCCAGAGGCTAAGCTGTCGGTGAAACGGGGCTGCATGCACTAGACCCATTGCAGCCACTCTGCAGGTAGGAGGGAGCATATTGTTCAAAACAAGTTTCTCTCCGCCATTCAGGGAACGGATGGATCATTATCCCTTAGACAATGCATGCCTAGTGAGTGTTTCCTCTTAAGTGGAATCTTCTCACAAACTACTGATCTGCCTGCCTGCCTATATCAAGGGTTCTGGGCATCCAAACACTTAAGATTTAAGCATCCTCATTCTAACAATGTTGCACTATAATGGTTTAACAAACCGGTTGGTGTCAGCTGAATGCTCCCCAGCTAGGAAGGAGCTTCCCTCCAGAGGCTAACAAGAGCCTAAACCTATGTCACCAGGGGCCACCCTGGAGCTGGCTGGCCAAGGAGGCCAGGCTAGAAGGATCAAGAGCTGAGAGCCCAGAAAGGGTCTCGCCTCAACCAGGAACAAACAATATTGGGTTTGAGAACTGTGCCCCCATTGGTGTTTGAAAGAAGATAAAAGCCCTTATGGCAAAGGGCACGGGATGGGTTAGAACGTCACGATACCCCTGAAGTAGGGGTTGCAGGGACGTTAGGTCTATACACTGTTAATTTTCAATGTTTATGTATTTATATTGGGGGGCAGGTGAGGGGTTTGAGTATTTTTATTCTATGCTTTTACCTTTCAGTAAGCCACCTATAGTCCTGTATGGAAAAGGGCAAGGGGGGGGAAATCTAATAATAATAAAGTCAAGTCCTTGGGGCCCTGATCCTGCAAAGACTCATGGTCTGGCAGGGCCACTTCCCATTACTTTTACACATCCCTGAAAATTTTTTTTGCCATTTTTAAAAGCACGACCTCCACCATGCGCGACAAACGCACCCTTTGTTTAAAAACACCACCCCAGCAATTCAAAAACGTGTATGAAACGATCAGCCTCATTAAAAGGGGGAACAATGCAATTCTCAGCCATGTTCAGCTACTACTGAAAGGGACAAAAGGAAAGGGGTGGGGGGGGGAGAAATCTCCATTCCTTTTGCGGCGTGTTCAAGAGAACACACACACCCCCCGCATTCTGAACAGCTCTTACTCCACGAAGTCGGAACAGAACGTACCTGTTCAACAGCCTGCGATGACAGTTTGTTTTGAAGAAAAGAATCCTTCACGCGAGGGTTTGTTTCCAAAGACAGATTGACCTTCTAAGAAAACAAACACAGAAAGGGCCATCAAATAATTTGTATATTTTATTTAATTCATTCCATTTTAACCCCGTCCTTTCCTCAAAGGCCGTTTTCACACAAGACACTCTCCACCCACTATACATGTTACAGGGCTGCGGTGTTGCCCTATGGATGCCCTGTAACATGTATAGTGGGTTGAGAGTGTCTTTTGTTTAAACACCGAAAGGCTCAGGGCGGCTTACAAAAATATAAAAGTTATATAAACATAAAGCATATATAAACATATATTAAAAAACATATAAAAGCAATTTTAAAAAACCCCAACAACCCTCTCCACCCAACCCTATTCCAGTCTGCTAAACGCCTGGTCAAACGATTTCTATTCTTGGGAAAGGCTATTGACACGAACTGTTCATATGCTCTGATCAATGCCCCAGCAATATTTAAAAGTGAATTTGTGACCATTATGGAAGTCATAGAATTATTATTAATCATTTCTATAGTTCTAAGTGCTTTAACAATCTATTCCTAGTTCTCCCACACAACCACCCTGTGAGGTAAGTCATTAATATTCCCACTTCACAGATGGGGAATTGAAGCTTAACTTGCTCACGGCCACCCAGAGAGTACATAGTTAAGATTGGATTTGAACCCTGGTCTCTCCAGTGCAAGCCCAACACCTTATCTACTAGGCTACTCTGATTATTATTGAGTCACAGAATATCAGGACCGGGAGGTATCTTAAATGGCCATCTAGTCCACCCCCTGCCTTTAAGCAGTACCAACTGTGCCAAGACCATCCTCAAGAGAGATTTCTCTAACCTATTTTTCAAGGCTTTCCGGTGATGGGGAATCTACAACCTTCCTTGGGGCTTTACTTGTTAGAGGTAAGTGCCTCCTACCTCACACTTTAACCTCCCCCGTGTTCCCACAAGCAGGGAGGATTAAAGTGCAGGTACTTATCTCTGCAATGAAATGGGGTTAAAGTAGGAAGGAAGGTTCCTACTTAAGGAAGGGCAATAATTACCCCCACCCTCCCTTCTCAGAAGCCATCAATTAATTTTTGCTTTAGTGTTTCCTTAGCGGTGCAGCCTCTCTCTGTTGTTATTTGCACACACTCCTGCTGGCGGTTCTCTGAAAGGTCTCAAGCAGGGAGAAAGGGAAAGCATTTTTAACCCCTGCTCATGAGAACAGAAATGGAGAGAGGGAGCTACTCCAGTAACTCCTTCAGAGTCGTTATCCTTTCTCATGAACATTGGCCCTTGGTAATCTGTTCCTATAATGTTCTTAGAATTAAACAATGCGGCCTGGTATTTAGTCTAAATATTTTCTCCTTTAAGATAAGCCAGGAGCGAGTAACATTCCTAACTCCAAGAGCCATGCACCAAAATCTTCATATGGTCAAGAGCCACAAGACACAAACGCATAGACGTGCACACAAGTCTCTCTTGCTTTGTGACTGGCTGGCAGCGCCAGTGCTCGCTGGTCCTGCCTCGGAGTTTCTGAGAAGCAAGTACAATTCGGCAGCTGAGACTCTGATGCAATGAAGAAAGACACAGGACCCTTAAGGCAGTACGGGGCCCAGGACCAGTCTTGACCAAGAGTCGCACCTGAACTGTTCAAGAGCCACACTTGGCTCCCAAGCACACCCCTGGGATAGGCCCCATTCAATTAAGTCAACACACATAAAATAAAAGAATAGCATTGATCAACTGTATGTAGTAAATTTACCCAAATCAGAAATCACCGTGAACAAAAAGAATCCTCTGCAAATAAAAATCTAACCTTGTCTTGTCAATCCGAACCCTACTTTATCAAGTTCACCTAAAAACAACTGCGCGCGACATGGAATCAGACTGCCCAGTATTAAGAGACCCCCCCAAAAGTTTGGGAATTTGCTTTGGTTACGGTACCTGTGCTTTGTCCAAGAGAGGCTCTAGACATTCTTTAACCGCCCTCTCTACCCTGTCTACCAGCTCTGTTGAAGAAGCACCATCTGTCCTAGATTAAATATAGAAGAAAAAATTCAATGTGTCATATAGCTAAACCAGGAATTCTTACACCAAGGAAAATCCCCATTGAAGAAAACAGGAGTTTAGTCTAGGGAAAGACTTGTTCTCACGAGCATTATTTATGGAGGCAAGTACCTCCTTATACACGCTTCAGGCTCCTCTCTCTTCCCACAAGCAGGTTAAAGAAAGACATGGAGTGGAAGTGGGGAAAGCGGCTCCTACTCTGTAATGAGGGCATGCACACAAGGACAGGCGAGGGATCCATGGCATAGATCAGGGATGGGGAACCGCAGGTCTGGCGGCCAAATGCAGCCCGTGGCTAGTTTTTATGTGGCCCAATTTTCAGTTCCTGGGTCTGGCCCCTGGATCCAGTTCCTATCGACTGAGCACAGGGGAAGGGAGCAGAGATGAGAGTATGCGCTCAAGGATAAGGGCAGAGATCCATGATCCGGGCTCGCCTCTTCCTGGTCACACCCCGTAAGCACCGCTGCTCTCGACTTTTATGCGGCCCCCTCGAAGCTTGTATACATTTTCAAAATGGCTCCTGGGAGGGAAAAGGTTCCCCACCCCTTGGCCTTGATCTGGACCCTCTCCTTCGTTCCCCCATCCCGAGCGCACCCGTTAAGCACACCCCATTCCCAATGCTTATCTGGCCTGTGGAGCTTGTACTAATTTTCACAGTGGCCCCCGGGAAGGAAGAGGTTCCCAACCCTGCGGTCTTATAGGTCTCAATGCCAAAAATAAAATAAAATAAATAAATAAATAAAATAATTCTGGCCATTCAGCCTAAATTTTGTCTCTCTTACTTGATTTCATGACCCCGGCAAACTCCTTAGCAGCAGCCCCCCCCCCGCCCCCCCGAATCCCATCCTCACCCTTCATCTCTTTGGCCGTTTTTACGTGAGACACTCCCCCCGCATGTCCACCCAGTGGACACGTGGGGATGCACCCGTGTAAAAGTGGTGGTGGGTGAGCATGTGCTCCCGCGACCCGCCCATCTCCACGCACGGAGCAACCGGAGCTCTGCGCCCACCACGTACGGCCCCCGGCATACACACGGACCGCCCTCCCCACCCCCACCGCAGTCCATGTAAAAACAGCCTTTGTCCAGGTGTACTAGGCTATGACTTAACCGAGCAAGGCAGATTTAGCTCTTTGTATGTCCTCATGGATCAGACCCAAGAGTCCCTTTGTTATTTCATTCGCTCTTTTTGAAAGCTCTCTCCAAACTCGTCAATATTTTGTTGGCACCAAAAGGACCATCGTTCAAATAATGATTCCGGTGGAAGAAACCCCTAGAGCCACACAGGAAGCGGCCAGTTCCTATTTGGGATCATGATTTCTTTGGATTTTTCTACACCTTATAGCAATCACTTGAATTCCCAGGTTTTGTGGGCACGGCTGTATACACCAACACAGGAATGGATACCCGACAAACCTAGCTCTGCTGCTGTAGAACAGGGACAGAGAACCTATTCCCATCTGTGAGCCACTTGGAAAGGTAGGACAAGCTCCTTGGTTTGAATACAAGTGGGGGGGGGGGCAGAGGGGTGCTCAGGATGGAGGAAAAAGCTGAGGGTCTACATTAAGGTTGTCACCCAATGCAAATTTTTTAAGAGCACTTATGAAAAATACATGTTGCAGGGCCTGCATTGGCACTTAAGTGCTCCTTAAAATTTTACATCCCTAGCCTCCATCATGGATCTACATCATGGATCCGTCCCCTCTCCTTGTAGGCAGGCCCTCATCTCTGCTCCCTTCCCCTGAGCTCACTCTTTCAATGCTTGAGGGCAGGGACTAGGCCAAACAGCCAGCGCCAATGTTCTATGGGTCTGGGAGTGAGGGACTGGATACCCACGCCAGCAGGGCTAGCCTGCCCACTGCCAGGACCAGACCAGAGCTGCCAACACCAAGTCGCCGTCTGTGCGGTTGTGCCAGTCTACTGCAGACTTGTCCCCCAGCCCAAGGTGCTACTGGAAGACCGGGAGCACTAACAGCAACCCAAGGAAAGAACCCCCACCTGTCGCCAACAGATGAGTCAATGCACTCACATATTTGCTGCTATTGGCACAATTGCTATGGGCATGGATACCAGGTAGAAGAGGGCCGGAGCCCCATTTCAATTTCTGGATCTGGCCAATGGATCCTCAAACACTGCAGAAGGGAGTGGAGATGAGGGCATGCACTCAAGGACAGGGGATGGATTCATGGCATAGATCCATGATCTGACCCCTCCTCTACTTTCCCAAATCCCGAGTGCTCTCCCCCCGCTCCCACCCCCCCGACTCCTATCTGACCTTCAGACTTTGTCTTAATTATCAAAGCGGCCCATGGGAAGGAAAAGATTCCCCACCGATGACATAGAAACCCTTTGTATTTTATCCTCAGTTCATGCATTTGCTTCTAATACACATTTCTTCTGCCTTTATAGTCAGACATTTTTTTCTCCCCATTATAAAAAAACGGTTGCAGACAAATACTTGGTATCACTCCCCAGAAGTAAAAGTGACAAAACAAAGAACAGAAACCTACTGCAAAGGGGGGAAAAAAAACCAACCACCCAGTGATCAAACCCATTCCTCAGCAGGGAATTACCTGAGCTTTTGTATTTTTGCCATTTCTTCCTTTCTGAGATCGCTCAGTTCCCGCATTCTTCTTGATGTTTCTTCTTCAAGCCAAGCCAGTCTGGACAAAAAAAAACAGAACAACAGAGTATACACCAGGAGTGGAGAACTTTTTAGCTCTGAAAATGAGCACAAGCTCCGAGGACTACATAGAGGTTGGGGGCAGCTGTTCTTAGGGGATGTACTCAGAAAAAGGAGAGTTCAGATTGTGGCTCTGTGCCACGGACCCGTCGCCTCCCCTTGCGTGCATGCTCTCATCTCTTCCCTTGAGCTCAGTCTCTCATTGCTTTGAGGTAGGAACTGGATTCCAGGAGCCAGATCCAGGAATGGGAAACGGGTGAAATAAAAACTAGCCATGGACCGCATTTGGCTTCCAGGTCTGAGGTTCCCCATCCCTGGTAAAATAAAGAGCACCTTTGCTTTGGTTTAGTGCTACGCTAGGAAGAAGTTGTGTAGGATAAGGAAGGGCCTCTTATACATGAGAAAGAAAAAACAGGTCCATTAACAAGAAGTTTAGAACATGAGCTGCTGAAAGTCAGACTAATGGTCCATCTAGCCCAGCATCCTGTCTCTGACAGCGGCCCATGCTGGCTGCTTCGGAGAAGTGAACAACAGGTCATAACGGAGCGATTCATTCCCTGCATTCGCTCCCACCCCTTGGTGATCACAGAACTCACCCATGACCAGTTCAACTATCAGAAAGACTCCCTGTCCTACCGCGTTCCACTGTGGCCCCTATGGTCGGCCGGGGCTGCTCTCCTGTTGGTTCCATTTGTTATTCTTGTCCGTACGATGGGGGCCCGTGGGGCGTTCTCAGCTGCCGCCCCAATATTGTGGAACTCCCTCCCCCAGGAGGTCCATTTGAGTTCGAGCCCGGGTGCTTGTCGGAGGCGGTGCGGGACTTTCCTTTTTAGCAAAGCATTTTGGTGGGTGGGGACAGGGATTCGGTGGGAGGTGTTAGTGGGTTTGGGTCGGAGCAGGTGTGCTTTTTTAAATTAGGTTTTATCGTTTTAATTGTATTTTATATTTTTGTGAGCCACCCTGAGCCTTCAGGGAAGGGTGGGGCAAAAATGCCAATAAAATAAATAAATAAAATTAAACAATGGCTGTTTAAAGACTTAACCTTTAAGAACCTAGCCAATCCTTTTTGAACCCAGTTTTGCTATTCATTACAATTATTAATAATTAAAATGATTTAATTCATACTCTCTTTACCTTGAAGAACAAAACAAGAAAGAAGGAAAATTCACAGCCGCCTTTGACTGCTTGGCTAATCAGACCGTCAGTGCCAACCAACCTGAGAGCTTCTTTTTCAATGGCTCCTAATCTTTCTTCTCCCATTCTTTCTTCCAGCAAAGCTGACTGCTCTCTGGCATGACCTCTGGGACTAGTGTTCGTACGTCCACAAGGAGCTCTGGGAACAGAGGGGGGAAACTGTCCTTCAAATCCCACTTTCCTACCCAAAAAGATTTCTGCTCACAGGAAATCGAGTTATTATTATAACTTTAACCTGTCCCTCTTTTCATCCTTAGAGGAGACTAGCTAATTTGGATGCATGTGCTTCTCAATACTGCTTATAGGAGAAGTTAAATTGATAATTGAAATTCATGCGAGAAGCACGGTGAACCTAACCCAGAGCTGTTGGTCCTGCAACTGAACTCTGGCACAGGCATGGAACAGATGCAGGATCCTAGTTCTAGCCCCAGAGAGCTGACCTTCATCCTGACTCCACGTGCTACCCCGGCTCTCTGCCCACATCCCATGAGACTAGGAAGGTGCCGTACCGCCTATGCCACCAAAACCCAAGGCCAGACCAAGAGCCGCCCAAGCCTGAACTTTCTGAGCTTGATGAGCCAGACACTGCCACTCCTTGGACCTTCCCCCTTCCTGTCACACCCCCTTGTCTAAGCAACTTGTCTAGAGGCCTGATGCAGCCAGCCCCTTATCTACCTGCAGCTTATCCTTCCAGACTTGTCTGCTCCAAGCCTATCTACCTCCATCCCTGCCCAATCCTCACCCATATGGACTGACCTTTTCCCACTTCAGCTCCCAAGTCTGTTGCCCTAGTTGCTCTTCTGGATTGTTGCCATCCTTATCCTATGGGGACTTAGGGCCCGATCCAGTAAATGTGACACTTACTTCTTCTGGGCATGAGTTTCATCCCCTCCCTCTATAAGCATGTGCCCTCATCTCTGCTCCCTTCCCTACACCCCCAGCGGCACTCCTTTAGCCCCTCTACTACCCTTTCCCCACCTTGAGTAGACCTCCTCAGCCCCTATACAGCCCCGTACACTACTGCCTAAGGTGTTGGATTGGACCTAGGAGCCCTGGGTTCAAATCCTGTCTTAGCCATGAACTCACGGGTGGCTTTGGCCAAGTCACTCTCTCTCAGTCCTCCATCTTATAAAAATGGGAACCACCACCAGCTACTCCATAGGGCTGTTGTGAGGGGAAAATAGATAAGGATCCTAAAGCACTTGGAACACTGAAAGCGCTACAGAAATGATTCATACTAAATTCAAAAGCAGCCCATGGAGGGGGAAAGGTTCCCTGCTCTAGCATTTAATTCCTGAACGTGATCATGTTTCTCAATGCACCAATCCTAAATACATAAGAAGCGCCATACTGGGTCAGGCCAATGATCCATCAAGTCCCAACATCCTGTCAAATCGACAGTGTTACAGAGTAATAGCCTAGGTGCCTATTGGCCTGCCCTGCTTGAATGGGAACATACCGTTTAGGTGAACCGAGTGGGGAAGTGGGGTGGGGAGGGACCCAGGGGATTTTGCTCTCTCTCGCAGATGGCTTGGTCTCTTTTAACCTGAAAGCTATAGTAGTCTCTTGGAACCGAGCGTGCTTTGATGGAGGCTGCCCAGGGTTTCGTTTGGGAGGTTTGCAGCTACCCTTGAAAGAAAAAAGAAAATGTTAATTTTCAGATGTTTTCCGCCGCTGAACTACATTAGTTTAAAATTATTCCTCTCTAGCAAAGTCCACATAAATATTTATCCCCCCCTCCTCCCCCCACTAACTTTCTAAGCAAGGATTAGAAATAATTCCCCACTGTAGAGCGTGTTCCCAAACAAGGATAATATTACCTGTTAGGCCCTGATCCTGCAAAGACGTATGTACACAGATAACCTCATACACGGTGATTAGATCAGTTGGCTTCGATGGGGTTATTCATAGTGTAAATGTTAAGTATGTTCAAACCCGTGTGGCCGTGCTAGGAGGGGCGACTACAGGGTTACGCTACCTATGCGACAATCTGGAGCCCCCCACTAGCAGGGGAAGCCGGCCTGTTGCCCATCTGTCTAGCCCACAGCTGGAGAAGCTCAGGCCTGGGAGATCAAATGCGGCCCATGACTAGTTTTTATTTGGCCCCTTTCCAGTGGATCTAGCCCTTAGCTCCAGTTTCTGCTCCCAAAGACAGAGCTCAGGGGAAGGGAGCAGAGATGAGGGCTTGCAGACAAGGCTAGGGGACAGATCCATGATCTGGCCCCTCCTCTTCCTGAGCACACCTCTCAAGCATCCCTCGGAACTTGCACTCATTTTCAAAGTGGCCCCTGAAAGGGAAAAGGTTTCCCATCCCTGGTGTGGCCACAATAACCCTCTGAGCTCCAGGTAGCCGCACGGCAGGACTCCAGAGCTTACTCCGTGACAGCCCCGTGACATGCGTCAGCACCACTCACTTCCCGGCTCTGCTTCTCCTGCGCCATCCCAGCTCCTCCTCACCTTGGAAAAGGTGGGATTTGGGTAGCCGGGATGGGGGCCTTTGATCTGTCTCGGAACAAGTACCACACCCACCGACATAGCCAAGCTTCTGCAAGGGGCGCTGTGGGAATGTCAAAATAGGGCAGGGCAAAGAATCTCCTGCCCTCTTTCTAATGTGGCCCCACCTCCTGCAAAGCATCACGAGGTCATGATGCTCTGAAAGGGGCGTGGCCATGTCAGACACCAGTGAGGGAGTCCCTTTTCCGCCAAGGCCCCACCTCTTTCCAACGTGTCCACGCCCCTTATGGAATGTTGTGACATCACGGCACTCCCCCCCCCAAAGAGGGGGGGGGGCAGCTGAAGTCCCGCCTGTTGCCAATGGCCATGGCAGATGGCACTGTAACTCACCACCCTCCGCTTCGCTAGCAAGGCCTAGATGTCAAGTTGGTGGTGCCCCTTCCCCCAAGTTAAGGTCACAGAAGGAGACGGCAAGGGTGTGCACCTGTGGTCTGGCTGGTAATAATACGCCTTTCTTCTTCAAAGGCTCAGTCGCGGGTCCCTTCTTTGCGGCTCTCGCCAACACATCTAGACTTGATTTGAAAAGTGCATTTCTCTCTGGAGAGGGCAGGTCATTATCTTGATGGGACACATCGGGACGACTGCTAAGCTTCTGTGTCTCTGGCATGTCTGCAGTCGGCTGCTGGTCATCTAGGTAAATAATTAATATCTTGCTTATGAACAGCATGAGCTTCCAGACATGCCCGGCTAAATCCTGCTCCCTCTCATTAAACAGGCTAGAAAAGGGGCCCATGTAGTCTGAACATTTTTCTCCCTCCATGGTTTGCAGCCAGGAAACTAAAATTCCAAGAATTTGTAAGATTCTGCTAGCCAAATCAATTGTGCAGATTAACTAAATCCTACAAAATATGCACATTTTGGATGCAAATGAATTTCCCAGCATGCCACAGCATTGACCTTGAGCACCTCATGTGTTAAAAACATCACAAAATACCACACAATCTCCCAGGTCCAAGTTCAGGACATTATCCACCAGGCTACGCTGGCTCTAGCATGGACTTCATGACTGTCTCAAAGTACTGTAACTATATGCCACAGGACGGCATTGGGCTCATTTTATAAATGGAGCGATGACCAAAGGGACCAAGTGATTTGCCCATGGTAACGGCAAGAAAGCAGTGGCAGAGCCAGAACTCAAAACTCCAGATTCATAATCCAGTGCTGTAACCATTAGCCAAACTGGGGATTGGAGGTTGCCAAACTGTGAAGTGGACTCGGGACCCTGAATGGAAATGCACCGTCTGTAAAGGGGGCGGGGGGATACTGAATTATATTTGATATACTTAGTGTGTTCAGTTGCACAGAAGGAAACACTCCCTAATGGTAACAGAGCTGTAGCTCGCTTGGAATGGGCCCTGGGGGCAGAGGATGGAATGGGCCCTTTGCTTCCCTCATCCTAGCAGCAGGGGCTGCAGCTGCTCTAGGGAGCATGGTCCCAGCAGAGTCAGTGCCGCCATACCACCTGTTCTTATTATAGTGATGCTCTTCAGCTGCAGGAGCGGTTAGGAAATGAAATAGATGCCCAGGGAGGCTATGGAAAATCCCTCCTTGGATGTTTTCAAAGCCTGGCTGGATAAGCGTCTCTCCACGATCAGGGACCAGTGTACATTTTGTCTTCTCCACTGGTGACAATGGGGAAAACTGCAGTGAGCACAGGTCTCTCTGTCCATGATGCTGTAGGGCAGGGGTGGGGGACCTCAGGCAGGGGGGGAGGAATGCAGCTAGTTTTTATGTGACTCCTTTCCAGTTCCTGGATCTGGTCCCTGGATCCACTTCCTACCCACAAGCACTGAAAGACTGCGCTCAGGGGGTGTGAGCAGAGATGTGGGCGTGCACACATGGATGGGGTCAGATCCATGAGTTGGACCCTCTTCTTGAGCACGCCTCTTAAGCACCCCCGCCTCCTACTTCTATGTGGCCCTGGGAGCTTGTACTACTTTTCAAAGTGGCCTCCAGGAAGGGAAAAGGTTCTCCGCCCCTGCTGTAGGCAGAGGATATCCTGTCTTGGAGCAAGGGGCTAGGACTAGCTGACCCTCAAGGTCCCCTTCCAATGGGACACTTCAATGATTTAGCAATCAAAATGGACTCGTGCAGGCAAAAAGTTTAGGAATGGCTGAATTAACTCACATCGCCTCTTTATGCAAGCTGGATTAGGAAGGACGGGAACTACTGGGTCATGGTGTCAGGCCCTGGGGCCTGAGGAGGTGGGGAGGCAAAGGGGCCCCCCCGAAGACAGGCCCCGCACCCCGCACCGGGTCAGCTCCAAAGGACAAGTACAGCTCGGCTACCGGCACGCCCCCCACGGTCGCCTCCCAGAGAACCATCGGAACCTGCTGATGCAGCAGCACCCGGTGGCAGCGGCACGCCGGCAGCCCCCCAGTTCCACCCGGCTAGCACTAAGGAGCCGGCATCACAACGAGTAGCCACGCCCCCAGCATCACCGCGGCCTGGCAGCGGCGCTAGCAAGGATTCAGGACTGGCTCCGCCCCCCGCTGAGACACCCTCGGCAGCCACGCCCCCTAGGCCGCCGCCCCGCCGCTCGGCCCGCTTGCGCCAGAGGGACGCTGCTGCACTCTTTATAAGGGAGCTGCCTGGTGGAGTCCCTTGCTGGTGATCAGAGCTTTGCCCTGAGAGACTGGCCCCCGAGCGTATTGCTGCCTTGTTTGGATTGCCCTAACCGACCGTGTGTCTAAGCTACGAGTGAGAGAGTGAGAGAGAGTGCGAGAGAAAGAGAGACCCGCCCAGCGTGAAAGTAAGTCTCCATGCCCTTTCCTTATTACGTGGTGTCGTGGGGGTTTGAGAGAGTGTCCTATCCAGTCCCTTCCCTGGGGTTCCGGCACTTGCCCGCACGCGCCCTCACCCCCTTCCTGGGACCCCGGGTCCCGTACGCCTGGATCCTCGAAACCGGGGCCTTCCCTGGTTGGGAAGAGGCAAGCCTACACCCCTGATGATGATCTAGGTGGGGAACGGCTTGTCCTTCCAAAACCACCATATAAGAACCTGAGGGGTCCTTTTTCCAGGTGGTGCCTCTCCTCCAACCAGGGTTCCCCTGCCGTGGGTCACGTAGCTCCCTCCCTTCAACACCCCTAGCTCCGACCCCAACCCCCACACAAGGAGGGGGGGGGGAAAGTTTGAAATAAAGTCAATAAATGAGATTATCAATCTCAAAAGCAAAGGGGGTGTATGAAATAATGCGAATGTAAATTAAGCCATGAAGCAGAGGATCCCTCTTTTGGCAGAATGTTGTCACTGCACAGAGAATTTCTAAAACACTCCATAATCATTTTCTGGAAAACTTTCCAACGCGCATCTCTAAGGTCCTACTGACACCAGAGGGGCTTAAGCACCACTGCGCCCCCAACTCCTATGTGGCCCTCAGAGCTTGCGATAATTTTCAAAGCTAAGAGCCTGGTTCAAGATACGAATAGGGCCTCCGAGAAGGTTCATGAAACTGTAGGAATTAGGTACAGAAAGAGGAAGGTTAAACCATGAAAACCTGAAGAACCACAAAGATAAAAGGACGTGTGGGGAGGTTGCTCCAAAAGAGAAGAGAAGCTTTGGGTAAAATGTCTTCTCTCCTCTCGGAGGTGTAATACTGCTGACTGTTGACTACTAAGCTTAGAGCGGAGTTATTTGGTATCCTTAGAGCAGGGGTGGGGAGCTGCTTCCCCTTCCACGGCCACTTTGAAAATTAGTACAAATTCCGAGGGCCCCATGGCATCTGAGATTCCCCACCCCTGCCGTAGATGGGAGACAAAATAGTTCAGGTAATCTCTCTCATTGGACCAACTTCCATCCGTGAGAGGAAACACAGCTGCGTGGCCCAAAGGTTTGCATGCTCTCATCAACAGAATTCTGTCCCATAAAAGAGATCATCTGAACGACGTTGTCATCTGAGGACAAACACAGCTGCCACGCTCTCTCTCAATACCCTTAGTCGTTTAATATTGAACCCTGAATACATCCAAAATGTTGGTCCTAGAAAGTCAACAGCTGCTAATACGGTTCTCTTAACTTGTTGCCAGTATGATCTCCATTTTTAGAGTTAAAAGACAGTAACAAAGACATGCAAAAGCATATCAAATAGCATTTAGGACTGGGACCCTATTTGGGGTCATGACTCACAATCTGGGAATCTCTGGGTTAAATAATTAAGTTTAAAATTCAGTCAGGCTTTTCCCAACTCCTCACCTCTATAGATTGCTCATTTACGCTTCTCATATTGTCTCATCCTTCAAGATCCCCCCATCTTCTTCTTGTAAATAAGCTAAGCACATGCATCTGGAATTTTTCAGCTTCATGGATTTATGAGGTACCTATGTACCCACTTCCCCATGTCCATTCTAAATCAGGGGTGGCCAGATTTCTGGTGCATGGGATCCATGCGATCCAGGTAACAACCTTGGGTGATCTACCAGGATCCCACTGGCTCTGGTGCTCCAGGCTGGGACCTGTCTTGCTGGCTCCTGGCTCTAGGGCACCTCAGGAACTAATCTCAGGCCCAGTCTCCCCCGCCACCCTGGAAAAGCTGTCCTAGTTTCTCTCCTCATCAGAGAGACTCTCTAGGGCACCAGTCACACTTTCCTCCAAATCTCTGAGTGGCTGGTCCCTCTCCCCACACTATGATCTAATGGAGACTATTATTTATTTCTTTAAGCTTACACCCTGCCCTTCCTATAAGGCTCAGAGCAGCTTTCAAAATAAACCACCATATAAAAAAACCACACAGAAATCTATGAAAATCTATGGAAGTCCCCCACACAACTGCTATCCCCACCTACCAAATGCTTGGCCAAAAAGAAAGGTTTTACATTGTCTCTGGAAAATCCCGCCAGGGAAAGGGAGTTCCATCGCACTGCGGCAGGAACGGAGAATGCCTCTCTGCGTGTCCTTACCGTATGAACCCGACTGGGAGGCGATACCCGCAAGAGAGCGCCCCCCCCCTGCAGACCACAGGAATTGCAACGGAGCATAATGGGAGAAGGGGTCTTTCAGATATGCGACTAGCATGTGAGCCACCAGTAGAACGTCATCTACCTCTTGGCCACCCCTGTTCTAGATTGTAATCCTCTTCGGGCAGGGACCCGTTTCTAACCACACACGTGGCTGGCACGATAAAAACCACAAGTTCAGCATTCAGGACACATACCAGTCAGGAGTTTCCTGGCTACCGGTGGCCTCTTTTGTTCTTGTCCAACCCTCTCCTTCGAGACCGGTGCTTTCTTTTCCTTCCTTGGAGGCGTGCTCGGTTCTTTAACTGGGAACATCTCACAGTTCCCTGGAGATTTCCCTGGTGCCAAGAGACATTTCTTCCCTTTTTTGGGCGATCGCTTCTTTTCCAGGAGAGAATCCAAATCCTGCAACAAATCCCAACCCCCCCCCCTCCTTAAATTAATCTTTTATTTAACATGGTTTAATTTTATTTGCAGAATGATGGGATGCAAAGTTCAAGCGTTTGGCTGCTTTAAAATCATTGCTCCTGAGGCTTTGTCCATCAAAACGCCTTCTCATATTAACAGCTCTGGCCTATGGGGAAAAGTTGGCATCGCTTACATAATTTCTGTTTGCCGACTGATTATAAGATCCTAAAGAAGTATTTTACTTGAACTCTTAAATTGTTTAGTGCATTCATTTTGTACAACAAACAGGCATTTTAAAAAGTTATTTATTTAAAAGGCAAACGGCTGAGGATATCCTCTAGGAGCGATATAGATTTGCAACAGGGACACCCTAAGTAACTTCAGAATGAGGCCCTGGGTAAGTGGCGGCAGGGTGCAACCCCTTTGGGGCTAGCACAGAGGCAAGCGCCAAGAGTCCAACAAAGGGTTACAGGTTAATGAGCCAATTGATGCAGACTGACTGCGCTAAGATGGGCGGACGTGAAGCTGCTACCCAAGCTGAGGAGCACCAGACATGAAAGGCTTTTATGGATTGTTTTTATATACGCTGTAAGCCGCCCTGACCCCTTTTTTAAGGAAAGGGCGGGATAATAATTTAAATAAAGAAATAAATGATACTACCAGGAAAAGACTTGATTCGGGGGGCCAGGAGCTCATCTCACAAACGCCCCTAGCCAGATGAAGCTCCAGGGCCCAGGCATGGCCTTGGGCTTTGCCTAGATCAGTGGTTCTCAAGCTGGGGAGTCCAGACGGTATTTGGGCAGGGGAGTACGAGAAGGATCGCAATTGACAAAAACCTACTTCCACACACTCACTGAGCTAGGGAGAATCTGCAAAATAACGAGGTGGCAAGGGTGTAGGAGTCAAAGAACAAGAGGGAGAGAAAGGGGATGCAATAGGAGGATGGGAAACAGGAGAGGAAGAAAGTGAGCGGGGGGGGGTGTTGGGGGAGGAGACTCGGCTACTAGAGACAAGTAGAAAGCGGGGCTCAATTCAAAATATTTTTAGAACCACTGGCCTCGACCTGGGGACAGGCCAGAAAGGTGCTCAGGAAAAGGGCTTGTTCAAAGTGGAAATGAGGGAACCTAGGAAGAAGGCTCCCCACAAAGCAGAAGGCGCAGAGCCCAGTGCAGGGCTGGCCTAGATGCAGGACCTCAGAGAAGGACTTGCCCTATGTACATGGAGAGGACCACAGTCTGAGGGTGATTTCAGAAGTGACGCGTTCCAATTCACCACAGTGAAGCCCACCCCGGTGTGAATGGATTCACCGCGGGCTGTGGTGACACGTGCGGCCCCAACAGAAGTGACAGGATCGTGACCACCGCCCGGGGGCAATCAGAGACAACATGGGCCGGGGGAACACAACAGACATGCAGTGGAGACGTGGACCGCGGTTTGAGCCCCAGACTGCACCGCGGCTGGGGTCAATTCCTTCCACCGCGGCTGCGGGTTTCCGTTCAGAAGTTACTTTTCATTCACCCCTGCCATGGTGACCATTCACCACACTTCTGGACCTCCTCCCGCCCCGACCTCACGAAGCGTGGTTAGCTTCACCCCGGGCCGTGTTTGACTGTGCTGAACATCTAGATGCGAGCAAACAGACATACACAGCGCTTTTACCACCCCCCGCGTTTGACTGAGGTTGACTGTGGTGGACATTCATCACGTCACTTCTGAAATAACCCTGAGAGTGCCGCTGGGAGCAAGCAAGAATAACGGCATTGGTGATCGTTTTGGACTTTTTAAATAAAAACTGCACTGTGGGTGATCATAAAGAGCGTCAGTTTGGATCAGACCAACGGTCCTCTCGCCCAGTATCCTGCCTCCCCTGAAGCAAGCAAAGCTGCCGCTGTCGAAGTACACAACAGGTAAGAATGGAATGATACATTCTCAGCCCCAGCAGTCAGAGAGGTCTAACTAATGGGCAATTATGGAATGATCCCCTAAGAACTTATCGAACCCCTTTTTCAATCCAGTTATGCTACCAGTTTTCACAACATCCTCTAACAAACCTGTGTGTGGCGGACTGTTTGGGACTCATCCTGTGGGGATCGGCACGCTGACAGGCCGAACCTATTACAAGTTTGTACCCCAAACTTGAAACATTTAACTCCATCTTTTCCAGGTCGGCTCCTGAAGAGAAAAGAAAGCCTTTTGCCTACCTCTATTTGTAGCAGGATGTCGATGAGGACATCGGGAACAGAAGAATCCATTTCTAATTTGGCAGAGCAGAGAGAGAGCTGTCGAATGAGATTGCCCAGTTCTTTGTACTGGCCGGGAACCTGTTGCTCTGACCGGCCTGTAAACTGATTCGCAAACATCTGCAAGGCACGAATGGCGCCTCTGTGAGCAGCTGCCAACCTGGACATGGCTTGAGACTATGTCACAAAGGGGGAAGAAAAGAAGAAGAAAAAAAAAAAAAAGACATGCTTGATGAACTCTTCGGGGCTTTTCAAAAGCTGCCATTACACAGAGAATCTTCACGTAGGAAGTGATCAACACATAGGAAAATTATCTCTCTCACTTAAACTGAGACAGACCGCTAAGCCCAAGATGAAACACAGATGCTGCACAGGTAATAGACAGAATGCAGGACATTACAGTCCATATACCAAATACTATGCCAGAATGAAATAAAGACTGCTCAGATCTTGTTCAGACATTACCGTGAGAAGTACAATACCCAGGGGTAAGGAAACCTCAAGATTTTGTACCCTGTGGTAGTGTTTGTACCTTTCAGCACTCTTGGCCTAGCTTCCTCTCACATCCTCTTTATATGCAGAACTGCCAGCCCCCACACCAAAAGGTAGGGAACTTTTTCACTCCTTACAACCATCCTTGTTCCACCTCTCTTCCCTGGAAGTGGCCAAAACGCCAGCACCAGACGGACTGATGTCTGCTTTGTTGCAACTGTAGCCAGTTCTGCAGCTTCACAGAACACAGTCTGGGAGTCACCGTTCTAATGGGCAGGTAAGACTTCACTTTAATAAGAAAAATAGTCATAATAATAATTGTATTTATACAGCACGCCCTCCACCAGATGGTGCTTGGAGCACTTTATAACATTTAAAATACAAACAACACCATAAATAAAATAAATTAAAAACAATTGAAAAGGGGGAAGATAAAAAGCAGGGGGTGGGAGGGATACATGAAGGAGGAACCGGCAGTAGATTCACAAAAAGTACCTAGAAAACAAAAATGTTTTCAGGTGCTTTTTTGAAGGTGATGAGGAAGGAACCAAGATGGACATCTGGAGGGAGCGAATTCCACACTGAGGGGGCTCGCCATACCTAAGGCCCAACCGCCAGGCGTCTTACGGTGCAACGGCAGGATCCCCGACCAGCTGGTGGCATCTGAGTACAGATAGCCGGTATAGTGAGGTTCCAGGAGTAGGGCTTGAATAGAGCCAGGGTCTATGTTGTTCAGAGCCTTTAAAATCCAGCAGCACCCAATGTTAATTTCAATCCACCACTCTACAGGCTGTCAATGCAGAGAACGCAGGGTGGGCGTAACAGGATCACGGCAGCCCAAACCAGCAAGCAGCCGCCCTGCCGCAGTCCGAACAAACGCAAGCGACAAAGCAGCATGGCTGGAAGCCCCAAGAAGAGGGTATTACAAAAATCAAGCCTCGTGGTCACCAGGGCATGGGGTCACCGCGCCAAGGTCAGCCTGGCATACATACAGGCGTAGCTTCCGCAGATTGCACAGCTGGAAAAAGCATCTCCGAACCACGCCCAATACCAGAGTTTTCATGGATAGCGTATGGTTGAAAATGACCCCCAGCAGGTTCCTTACTTGGCCCACAACCCCTACCTGGACACCCCCCCCCCCACTTGCAGGGCTCCAAGGGAGGAGAGCATCCACATATCAGCTGCCCTTCCCCACCAACTCCTCAGTCTTCCCCAGGCTGAGCACGAGATAGCTCGGACACATCCAGCTGGCTGTATCCTTCAGACATTCCTCCAGGGCAGAGGCCGAGCTGGCAAGGCTCACGGGGCAAGAGATACATAGGGTGGAAACAGACGTGCGGGCAGCACAGCAGCTCCCCAGCCTGGGGCGGGGCGGGAAGCAGCGGCTGCCACTCTCCAGGTCAGGGAGGAACACCAACCAAACATGGCCACGGTCAGATAGCCGTCCCACCATCCGCATACCCCGGGTAGGGCATGTAGCCGGTAAGTGCCACCCTACCCATCCGCCATGCCGGGAAGCAAACAGACACGCTGGCCCGCTGTGGCTTGCGTTGGCGGCCTTTAGCCCAGGATGTGGACCCTGGATCATCCGGGAAACACATTCTAGGCAGCTGACCACCCAGCCTGAGGCAGTCCCGGGTTAACATCTGGCAGCCGGGGAAACAGATATGTGGGTGGTTCTGGAGGCCATTAGTGGGCCCGCAACACGACTGTTCTCACCCATAGTTGTGTATCTGCAGCATACCGATGGTACTCAATCCCGTGCTTAGCCATAACGCCCCCAAAGGGGATGCACTAAACAACTGCACTAACAGAGACCATTCGCTGCCCCAACCAAACGTGTTCAGAAAGATCCAATCTCACTTACTTTCCTGGTGTGCTTGGTTTTATGTGGACTCAGCTTCTCCAGATCTTCCTGGATTTCTTTCACCTGTTTATTAAGGAAAATAATCCTAGTCAGTACCAGCTCTGTGGGAAGAGTCAAGAAAACCCTGCTTAGAAAACTGGTGTCTGGATCCAAACCTTCAAATTCTGCAATGTTTGGATAAGGGGCTTTTGGGTCACCCCATTAGAGCAACTGGGGGCAGCCACAAAGTTCTGATTCAGGGGAATTACTGTTCATTCACACAACACCCTTCTTTCTCCCTTGCAAACTTGCCCCTTTTTCTTTAATCGGCATTTGCCTTGCCCCGTAGCAATGCATTCGCACAGCGTTCCCCTGCATTTCAATGGTCCACCCTTTGCATTAGTTGGCAGAGAAGAAGTGATCATCAAGGAGCACATGGATTTCGCACAATATTCAAAACATGGGTTTGTGTCGCACTACCCACTCAAAAAGCTTTAATCCAAGTCTCTGATTTCAACCCAGTTCTATAGCATACAGACGAACACACAAATTCCTCTGTATTACACAGTTCAAAGTCTCGGTGTTTTTAAACAAGCGCCTCCCCACCTATTACCCACCCAACATGCATATTGCAGAGCTGCACAGGGCACCAATGCAGCCCTGACACATGCACGATAGGTGGGTGATGGGTGGGAAGGCGCTTGTCTAAAAACACCCCCTGTCCAAAGCCATGCATCCCTCCCATCAAGCTTGCATGGTTATGGTACACCAGTTTCTGTGGCCTACGACGTACAAGGGAGGGACGTAATCAGCACCACGTCTGACAGCCTTTGGCCCTGTTTAAACAGGGCATGGCCGGGTGTGTGTGTGTGGTCTGTAAGTGTGCTGCAGCGGGTGCAGTGTGGGTGCACACTGATCCCCCCACCCCGTCCACACACATCCCTGCATGGAGCAACCTGCGTTTTCACCGGTTGCTTCATGTGGGGGTGATGAGTGGAGCTGCGTGTGACATGGGAGGGCACACACATGCCCACCCACCTGCTGCTGCTTTCAAACAAGACACACCCACGCATCTCCACTGCATGGGCATGCGTGGGTGCGTCTCATTTAAAAAGGGCCTTTGACTTACCCAACAAAGCAGGTACGGAATGGGCACAGCCATCTGGTGAGAGACCAAGCAGGACTTGAACCCACAACCTTCACGGATGTAGTAGAGTCTCTTTAACCACTCAGCCACCCTGCCTCTCACACATGTATATGTAATTTCCTCAGATTACATATTTGGCCTGTTCCTACCTGTTGCTGGAGCACATACAGCATCCGAGCAGATCGTACCGCTTGTTCCTGCCTCCTGATACGAACTCGGCGCTCTTCGTCGGGATCCAGAACTTCCCCGCATTTCTCTGAAAAACACCAGTTCCGCAAAACACAAATTTAACCAATTTATGGGGAAATTAGATTGTAAGCCGTAGGCAGGGACCGCGTCTGTCTTATTGTTCTGTAAAGAGCCAGGTACTCAGCTGGCGCTATACAAATGCTTATAATAATAATCATAATCATCTTACCTACCGTTATCTTGTAAGGGAACAGAAGACTGTTGGGGGTGGGGGATCCCTTAATTCATGCACAGTGCATAACACATAGACAAGCCGTAGCCATTTCTGTAGCGCCTTTTAAACTTTGTCTCACACTAGCACGGGAAACGTGTATCATTTTATATGCATAGTCTGAGGCAGTTTAGGACATTGTTATGTGCAGCGTAACATCCAATATTTGGACATCTCAGAGAGGTGGGTTTTGTCTGAATTGAAGATGAGTCTGGATTGGGGATGGTCATAAAACATATCTGGACTAGGGAACGATTTTTATGTGGGTGGTCCAGACATAAAGAGGGTACAGCGTCTTCAAATCCAGAACTGATCAGGTAAATCTTGCCAATACCCACCGCGATCTCCTAAACCACACCTCCAAAATTTGCAGAGAATGACTGGTATTTAAGCTTAAACCCTAAACTGAGCGTTTTCTGGAGGCAGCGTAAAACTTATTTGATTGGCCAGGTACTTGGCAGGCAGGGTTAGGATCTGGGAGGGAATTATGGGTATTTTATGTAGTTCTGGGGTTTTTATCTTTTTATGTGTTTTTATTGGTTTGTGAGCCACCCTAAGCCTTCGGGGATAGGGCAGAATATAAATATAAATAAATAAAATTGTTCAGCACCAGGCACATTGCTGGCACTATATGAATGAATAAATAAATAATAATAATAATAATAATAATAATAATAAAGTGTTTTGCTATGCTAATTGTTACCTTTCTATTTGAACCTCCTTTCCTACAGTCACCTCCTGAGTATTTGTGCTTATGCATACATCCTAGCCTCCATTTATCATTTGATAACTGGTTCCTCATAGGATTTAAATTACTGAAATGCTAATAGTTGTTTTTCCTAAGAGCTCTTTCCCAACTGATTTTTTCATACATCTTCCTGTCCTGCATTTTGCTCAAGTCTGACTTCTTATATGCCCGAGGAAGGGTCCTGTGCAGCCCGGTAGCCTGTATACTCGCACAAACAGTAGTTGGTCAAGCAAAAGATCATCCCCACTGCTCTTACATTCGAGGCCAACACTGCAACCACATTTACTTCCTAGACTAATCGTTCTAGGTTCTTTCACCTTTTTTCGCCAGCTCTTCAATCTTCTGCATGCAACTCCTCAGTTCCTTCTGCAGCCGCCTGACCTCCAGCGTGCTTTTATCTTCGTCTTTTGGGAGGCTTTGCTTGGGCCCCGGGCCTGGGTCATGTGTGGGCGGGGAATCTGAAAGAGCAGGTTCTAACTTGCCCAGATTAGATGTATAGAGATATACTCTCGCGCCGGAGCTAGTAACCTCCATTTTGGAAGGCTGTTTCAATTGCTGCTGATATTTCAAGCATTTCCGGGACTTTGATGAATTCCTCTCTGCGATACCTTCAGACGTTTTGCTATTCCCCTGTTCAGGCTTCTGAGGGTACGTCGACTTACTCTCATCATTTCTGAATAGTTGTTCTTCCAGGTGTCTTCGCTTGATGTCCCTCTTGGCAAGATTAACGGCCAAGTTGAGCTTCTCTTCAGATACAAATGAAAATGGAATAGAGCTTCTTAAATCAAGTCCATCACCAGCACTTTGATCTCTCAGATTATCAGGCTGCTTTAGCTTTTCTATTATAATAGGACGAGGGCTGGAATATCTGACGGCCAAATTCTCTGGCGCTGCAGGAACGTTCCTGTTAAACTGGAGCTGTATCAAATACCAAGACACACATTATAGACAGTGCAGTAGGGCAATGCTGATGCACTTCTGTAATCAAATAAGGAGCAATGTTACTCCTTTTATGGAGTTACACTGAGTGCAATCCTCACCCATCAATGTCAATGGGAAGCTGAGCCACTGATAAACCAAGAGGACTAGAGATTTTTCTCTAGGGGAAAAAATTATTTCTAGAAAATTTCATGTACTCGTTATTTCAAATTTTAATCCTCCTGGTCCATTTATTTTTGGACAAGACAGCAGTAAGATAAATTGAGATGCTTTATTGTTACGTGCAGTGTTCACATCTTATTCGCTCTTTCAAGCTGCACCCTGTCCATTTCCCAAAGGGCTTCTGAGAAGTTAACATTAAGCAGTGGTCAATTTCAACTAATCAATTTCACCAAAACTTGTTTACCCAGCATGTTTTTATTTGTTATGGCAAATCAAAATATACCATTACTTATAAAAACTGTTTATTATTATTTTCTCCAGAAAAATATTCTGTGATAATTTTCCAAATTATTTTCCAACTTGCAACTCTAAGGAGGGCTGGATTTCACCCTCTGTCAAACACCTCATAATCTAAAGGTCACCGTTTCGCATACACAGAATAGTTACTTTAGTATCTTCCCCACTCACGCTAAAAATTTGGGAACTGGACAACATCCCAGGAAAAAATTTAAACCTTATGAAAAATATCACGCTAAACTACAAAGACACCGAATGAAACAGTTTATACTCTAGGCAGAAGGTTCAAATATTGTTTGAATAAAGAATAAAGTTTCTGAGAGCGCCCCCCCCACCCCTTCTGTAAAGACCTGCAGAATCTTAAAACTGACTTCCCATTAAAATGAGTGAAACATCTCACAGCAGTAATGCACGGACCAAAGTCTTTGCAGGAGAGTGGTTTTAAAAGTGGCAAGGGGAAAATAATTAGCACTATACTCTGCTTTTTGTTAGCAGGACTTGGAGTAATTTACCAAAGGAGCCCAGCAAACGTGACACTAGGAGCAGCATACAGAAGTGGGAATTGATCATCGTTGCAGCCATATCTCAGAATTGAGATAGCATAGGCTAGTGAATAGGACCTGGAGATCAGGGTTCAAATCCCATTTTATTTATTTAGATTTCTCTCTCCCCCAGTCTGTGGACTCGGGGCTGGTAACAGCATAAAGTTAAACACTCGCACATATATATTAAGTATCGATGGTGGGCAAAGCTCCCAAGTCCAGAAGCCGCATATCAACATTTTCATGCCTACAAGAACCACTTCATACTACATCAATAGTAGCTTCCCCTGGGAATGGGGCACTGCGGCTTCCCCCAAATTCCACGCCCCACATCAAAGCTCTGGCTCCCAGGCAGCCTGGTGGGTTTGGGAGCAGAAACAGTGGCACAGGGCATGCTGCCCCCCTGCTTCCACAGTCCCCATGAGACTTGAGGGGCCAAAATGTTGGCTCAGCTTCTCTTGCCCCTGAGGGAGCTGCATGAACACATCCCCAGGCAGCCACTTCTGGTGAAAGCCACAGTACGTACCCAAGAGCCACATGTGACTCCCAAGCTGCCTTTTGCCCACCTCCGTTATTTAGTAATAGTAGTATTATTTTTATTCGTTATATAGTGCCAGCAGTGTGCCAGGCACTGTACAATCAATAGTTATAGACAGGTCCCTACCCCATGGGCTTAAATATCAACCAACAAATCCATTTAAAAATCCCTCTCCAAACTCTATCCCTGCCTGCCAAAGGCCAAACAAAAAAAGCTTACTGTCTCCAGAAAATGCTTAGACTGCACCTCCGGCAAACTTCTAGGGGCAGGGAATTCCAGAACTGTGGAGTAGCCACCAAGAACATCTCTCTGCATCTCCTTATTGCATGAACATGGCATGCTGATGGTAGTGCAAAAGAACCCCCTTGCTGACCTCAGGGGTCTTGATGAAACATAAGCCGGGCTCTGAGTCTTCTGCATTTCCACCACAACCACCAATGTGGGAAAGTGCAGAACGCATGGGGCCCTGAGCAGAGGGAAGGAGGCAGTCTTTCAGATACATGGGGCCCAGGCTATCTATTATAGGTAAAAACTGGGGCTGAACTGAAACTCAATCTCATTTTTTTTCTCGATTCTCACTGAGCATCAAGCTTCTCGACGAGAATCGAGCAAAAAAACCGAGAATCGAGAAAAGCACCAATCTCGACAATTTCTTGTCGAGATTTTATTCCTCAATTAAAAACAAAAAAAGGACTGTGCCTGTGTGAAATGGCCACCACTTGGCAGGGACCTGTCTCCAAAAATCTGTGGCTGTAAAGCGCTGTGTTCACCTGGCAGAGCTACAGAAATGATTAGTAGTAGTAGGAAGCCATGAACCGACAGAGTAGCCTTGGGCAAGTCACTCTCTCTCAGCCTGAGTTCCCCATTTCTACAATGGGAATAACCACCAGCTACCTTACAGAGTTGTTTTGAAGGTGAGTGAACTAGAGAAGGACTGACAAGTTCCACCTTAAGTCCCTGAGGAAGAGTGGGTTAGAAATTTAAATGAAAAATCCAATCCTGAGGAGCCATCGTGAGCAGAAGTCAAACAATACCTGAGTCTGCAGAGTCCTTGCTTCATTCTTGTCTGTTTGGACAGTGGATGTAAGCGGAACATAGCTTGTGGCTGGTTTGCTTGGCCCCATCACAGTCAAATACTGAACATCCACAGTCATCTATGAAAAGGTCTTTGCTAAAATAATAATAAGGCAGTTATCTTTTACTTAGAAAAAGAACCAAGGGAAAAAGTGCCAGATCATAGAACCGTAAAACTGCAGGGCTAGAATGGAGGAAAGATCATCGAGGACAGGAGTGGGAAACCTTTTCCGTCCCTGGAAGGCCACTATGAAAATTACAAGCTCAACGGGCCCCATAGGAGTTGCAATAATAAAATGATAGAATCTAAAGCTGGAAGGGACCTTGAGAGTCATCTAGTCCAACCCCGTGCTTGGATGCTGGATGACTACAGCTAAAGGGGGGGGTGCTTATGGCGGAAGGAAGGAAGAAGGTCCAGATCATGGAGCTGTANCCCCGTGCTTGGATGCTGGATGACTACAGCTAAAGGGGGGGGTGCTTATGGCGGAAGGAAGGAAGAAGGTCCAGATCATGGAGCTGTACCACTATGATTCCATCCCCTGTCCTTGAGTGTGCACTCCCATCCCCACTCCCTCCCCCTGAGCTCAAGCTTTCCGTGCTTGAAGATAGGGACTGGATACATGGGCCAGATTCAGGAATTGGAAAGGGGCCAAATAAAAAACATCTGCATGCTATATTTGGACCAGAGGTTTCCCACCTCTGATCTAGTCCCGCAATAAAACAGGACCTGGGTTGCCTAAACCAATCCGAACCAATAATCTAAGCGCTTTTAAACACTTCAAGTGATGGGACTCTCACAGCTTCCACTGATTGCTTTACTTATGGCTAGAACAGGACTGGCCAAGAGGTTGATCACAATTTACTGGTAGATCACAAGCTACAGTAGATCACAGTGTGTGCGTGGAGGAGTGGGGGAATGACTAGCCTCTCAAGAGATCGCCTATAGGGAAGAGGGGACTGGCACCCCAGGGAGGAGACAGCCTCTAGGAGAGCTCCTCCAGTGCGGCAGGGAAGGCTCTCTCTAAAGGGGAGTGCTCCTCTCCCGAGACCAGTTGCTGCAGTTTCCTAGAGCTGGAAGCCAGTAGGGAGAGGTTCCAGCCTGGGTTACCAAAGACGGCAGGAGGGATCCTGGTAGATCACCCGGAGGTTGACACCTGGCTGAAGTGGATCGCAGGTGCCATACATCTGGCCACCCCTGGACTAGAACATTCATCTTAATCTTTAAGCTAAATCGTTCTTGTTGAAACTTAAACTTGTTATCTGATGACACTGTGCCACGGCAAATAGAACAGCATAGTGGTTAGAAGGCCCAGCCACATGAACCATTTAGAAAGCATACTGCCTGTACTTGTACAGGCTGGAAGCAGAATTAAGGATACCCTTCCATATTCTGAGATCTAGGGTGTATCTAAAATACCTTACTACGAAAGGGAAGAACACGAGAGGTTCTAACACAAAAAAAGAGATGGACCCAGGTGTCCTAGCACTTTGGGACATGAAGACAAGCAGGATCTTGGGGACTCTAGTTCCAACAAAAGAATAAGAACAATGGGCCCAAGGACTCAGAGACAGGGGATCAAATGCCGGAGTCCTAATAATAGGGGAGGAAGAGGAAGCATGTCATGATTGCAGGGTTTCCTGACAGAATGGGGGCTAGAACCCAGGGTCCCTGGTCTGTTTAACACAACGGAGCGCCAGGGGCTTGGGGGCTGGCATTGATGGGCAGTGGATGGAGGGCAAGAGAGCAGGACGGAAGGGCCTCTGGTGAGGGGGTGGGAATAAGTGGGGGTGAGCATGGGGAGTAGGGAAGCTGTGGATTGGAGGGTAGTCAGGCGATGTGCAAGGCAAGGGGGGCTGGAGATAGGAGAGGGATGGGATTGTGGGTGAGCTAGGGATGATGAGAGGGGGATAGTCAGGAGGCAGGCATGAGGAGGATGGGGAAAGAAGGGAAAGGAGGAAGGGATGACAAATCTGGGATATGAGAACAGGCAGGAGATGGGCATGGGTGTGAGAGGTAGGGACTGTGGGAGGGGAGAGTCAGGTTATGGGAATGGAGACGGATAGGGGCTAGAAATAAGAGGGGATAGGAAGTGATTGGGCCTGGGGGTCATGTATAGATGGGGAGGCCGAGAACAAGGGGGAGGCAGGGGATGGGCATGGAGAAAGGAACGAGGGACTGGGGACAGCAGGAGGAGAGAGGGCAGGGAGATGGGCATGGGGGCAGGGTGGCCAGATATGCAAATTTTAGAGGGCACTTATGAGAAATACAGGTTGTAGGGCTGCATTTGCTAGAATGTAACCTGCATTTCTCATAAGTGTCCTCTAAAATCTGCATATCTGGCTACCCTACATGGGGGTCAGGTGGGGTGGGACAGGGGCCTGGGAATAAGAGGGTCGGCGGGCAGTGGGGAGAAACGGAGGCAGGTAGGGATGGGAAGGCAGGGGACGAGCTTGGTGTTAGGCAGGGAATACGGACCCCGGGCAGGGTGGCCAGACATGCAAATTTTAGAGAACGCTTATGAGAAATACAGGTTGCAGGGCTGCATTGGGGGCCATTGCAGCCCTGCAACCTGTATTTCTCATAAGTGTCGTCTAAAATGTGCAGGGTTTGGCCATCCTACCCCGGTGCTGGGGAGGAG
Source organism: Sphenodon punctatus (assembly GCA_003113815.1). NCBI lineage: Eukaryota > Metazoa > Chordata > Lepidosauria > Sphenodontia > Sphenodontidae > Sphenodon > Sphenodon punctatus. The sequence continues at coordinate 11,907,815 of QEPC01007512.1, forward strand.
CAGGACATCAGGACTCCAAACCCAACAAGCGCGGGGGGGGCGCGGGGGAGTCGGGGGGAGGCAGGTGGGACCCAGGTGTCCAAGCTCCAGCCCCTCCCCCATCGGGTGGTTTGTCCCTGCCCCGATAAGAAGGCGCTTGCCGGGCCCCGGGGCCCTTCTGGGAACCCGTAGGAAGCACCCACCGGGGGGGTAGAACTCGGTGCCTCCCTACGGTTCAAACCTGTTTCATGGCAACCTCCGGCCCGCCAGGAACGGCCGTGTATGAACTACGGGTGCCCGTGGCAGCCAATCTGGGTAGAGTGCGTTCAGAGGCGCATGTCCCTACGCGGCCACCGTAGCCTCGTCTATTTACACCCTTTCTGCAAGGCGGCTTGCCCGGTTAGTCGGTCGGTCAGTCAGTCGGGGACCATGGGCTGGGAGGAGGTGCCAGAGCGCGGCTACAGCGACTTCGAGCGGGTTGTGGGGCAGCACCGCGGCCGCCCCATCTTCGCCTACTTCACCGGGGACAAGGACGCGCAGGGCGTGAGCTGGTGCCCGGACTGCACCAAGGGTGAGGCGGTGGGCGGGGCACGGGCTGGGGGGCAGAGATGGCCCGACAGGCACATTTTAGAAGACACTTATGAGACATACAGGTTGCGGGGCTGCATTGGTCTGGTGTAGCCCTGCAGCCTGTATTTCTCACAAGTATCCTCTTAAAAATTTGCATATCTGCCGGGGGGTGGGGGCAGATAGTGAGTGGGGAGGGTTGGAGGGAGTTCGCGGGGGGGAATTACCTGGTGGGAAGGGGAAACTTATCATCACGGAGGGAGGGAATCTTACCCCCCCCAAAAAAAAAAAATCCTGCTCCTCGTTTTTTCTGATCCCCGTTGCCTCTTAAGAGCTTCAGACCCCCACCCCCAGCATCTGCTCAGTCCTCTGCTGATCCCTATACCCCTGTAATTTCCTAAGAGCCAAGCTGGGTGGGGTACTGGGGAAGAGGAGCTATTTGGCAGGGGAACCATTGTATGCAAAAATGCTTTGTGTGGGAGAGACAGATGTTGCTAAAGGATGAGAAAATGGATTTCTTCCAAAACATCTGTCATGGGTAAGTTGGGAGCAGATGCTGCCCACCCAGGAATAATGTTACCACAACTCCTATATTTCTCAGTGTTGTCTGTACTGCAGGGAGTGGGATGCTCATAGGTTTGAAATATTTATTCTGGGGGTAAAAGGAGCTGCCCCATGGAAATGCTGTGGGGTTGTAAAGTACGTACGAAGAATTTTACTAGCCTACTTGCCAGGAGGGGGCTTGTAGTGGAGGAGAGACCTAGGACACTCTATAGCCAGAGGCAAACAGGTGATTGCGTTTATATAAGTCTGGAAATACGCAAGGGGTGAATCTACTAAGCAGGTTTCAAAGTCCTGTCTCTGTGCAATTGTAACCTACAGGCTCCACTATGCCCCTTGTGGTTCAGAAATTCCTCCCGGGTCCCATTACCTTTGCAGATTAGGCAGAAGAATGTATCTGCGTTCTTGGGAGGCCAGGTTGGTTTAGATAGTGGGCAGCTCTTGCAGCTGGAATTTGATTTTCGAAAGCACTCATCTCCTATTTGTGGTGTTAGGAGTTTCTTAGTGGGGAGCTGCTAGCTTTTTGAAGTCAGTCCTTTTATTTTAGTACCTGAAATGAAAGCTGGGCTCTCCTGGAAATCTCAGACCTAATGCTTGGAAATCGGAGTGTTGGCTCTTCTGAAAAATGTATGCTCCGCTTATAGCTGTCTGCCATGTTAGTGGAAAAGGAGACACGAAAGGCCTATGGCAGAGGTGGCTAAATTGTGGCTTGAGAACTGCTGCTCCTGTATCTATCTGCATTGCACTGGAGTAGGAGTGGCCAAGAGGTAGAACACAAGCTAGTCTGTAGCAGATCAGTGTGCAGAGCCAGGAACTAGTCTCTGAGGAGGCTGAAAAACCTCTGAAAAGGAAAGCGGGAGCAGTGGTCTCTGGAGAGAACACAAGCTAGGAGTGCCCCTCCAGTGTGGCAGGAAAGGCTCTCTTTAAAGGAGAGCGTGCCTCTCAATTTCTGAGACTTAATTGCTACGGTACCCAAAAGCTGGGAGCTGTCCTGAGTTCTTGATCAGGTAGATCTGCGCAATAAGTCTGGCCGTCCCTGCACTAGAATACCAGCTGTTGATCACACCTGCATCTCAGAAGAGTACCAGCTCCACCAATCAGTCATGAAGCAGACAAGATGTGCATAAGATTCTGATACACAGCTCTTGGGAACTCCGGCCAATGACTTGTTCTGGGTCTTGTGACCAATGCAGGATCCTCCTCCTTTGATTCCTGCATATCCCTCCCTATTTTGCCCTTGTTTTTTCCTTGATAGATGTTTTCACCCTAAGGGCTGTGGATAGAAGTAAAATGCAGCAAAGACCGCTTATTTGCTGAAGTAACCGGTCAGCCAGACAGTGAAACACAGGCGGTACACAAAATGTCTCAACTTTGTTACCTTGAGTTAAAACCTGTCTTTGTGAAGTTTTACTTCCAATTAGCCACCTTAGGGTAAAATACTCCTGGGTTTTTTTGTAACGTTGAAAAATGCCATTCATCTGTCTAGTAGCAATATTCCAGTTGTGGCTTCCAAATACTACATAGCTTTGGTATTTTTGGTTTCTGACTGGTACCCTGTCTAGAATGATGCATCATTGCTTATAATCAAATTCCATTTAACCGCATGCAATCTAATACTTCCTTGAGGGTGGGCTACTCCAAATGAGTCATGGAATTGTGCCAACGCCTCCCTTGAGCATGGGCTGCTCAGGTCCTAGCACTGGACTATTTCATTTGTAGCCTGGTAAAACTGCAGCCTCATGCTCACATAACTCTTCCCTCCTGGGACAATGTGTTATAACTTGCCTGGAATTCCATCAGATACTTCTCCCAGCAGAACATGGATTGAGCTTGGTGGAAAATCTTAGTTCAAGTACCTTCTTGGGAATTTGCTGAATCATGTGCAATCTATTTAATTGTTTCTCAAAACTTTAGATGAGTGGCTTGTGACAAAGACACTCGTCATACAAGTTTGGACGGAAACAGTAGACAGTTATGTCCAACGCAAGCAAGCTCTGCAGAAGCTGCTGTTGGAAGTAGTTAAGGGCCCTGTAAATAAGCCTCAAGGATGGTGAACTAAAGAGATGGTTTGAAGCAGCAAATATGAGTGACATGTTAAGCTCTTGTAATGTTAATGCTGTGTAAAAACTAACCTTTCTATTTATTTATTTTTTATCTGAACCAGTTGTGCGGACTGAGCTACACAACATGCCCGAAGGATCTGTTTTCGTCTACTGCCAAGTCGGAGATAGACCCTAGTAAGTAACCATAATTTTTCCTCAAATGTAGCTTATTGCTAAAACCTACCATGGCTTATGTACCATAAATACCAAATTATGGTGGTTTTGACTAGAGCCCTGTAGACCAAACCCAATGGGACCCAACTGGTCTCATGCGAGTTTGTTTCAGGAGCCATCCTGACCCAGGCCTCTCAGGATGGGGCCCCCATAGGCGAGAGGCCCCAGCTCCCCAGAGTGCTGTGATGTTACAGCATTCTGTGGGATGGGCCTACATCAGGAAAGGGGCAGGGTTAAGATGTCTCTTGCCCCAAAGAGCACCATGATCAGGGACCTGCGTTCACTGCATTTTCCCAGTAGGGAAAACTTAGTGAGTTTGGGTTCTAGTCATGATGTCATGGTGCTCTGTAAGGCCAGAGCTTTAAGTCTGGCTGTGGATCTTGGGTGTTTTTGGTTTACCCTAGGCAGGACTAGTTTAAATTACATTTTTATTGTGCTGGCTTGTGCAGTAGCAAATCACTTCCTTCTGGAATGAAGGATTTCCCACTGCAGGCTGGCATGAAACTCCTAGAAACATATGGGATCTTTTTCTTGAGGCATCTGATCTGATTGACATGCTTGGGCTTGCCTCTCACCTTCTTTAATTGCCTAACCTATTATTCTCTATCAATATCTTCATATTAGAAATAGGACACAATAGTTCCCAATTGAAATTTACTTGGTCTTTTTTATAAATACCATATTTTGCAAATAAGTACATTCAGTAAATGTATTAAACAAGTTTCTTCCTTACCAGCTGGAAGGACCCCAACAATGAATTCAGAAGGAATCTGAAGCTAACTGGAGTGCCTACTCTACTTAAATATGGGACAGTAAGTATTCTTACAGTATTTCTAAGTTAAGCGTTAATGAAAAATGGTTTGAGCAAAGCAGCATGGTGAGTGATGAGTACAAAGTGCCTGCCCTAGCCACATCATACCAATGTCTTTGTTCCTAACTACAGCTGGGTGAGCTTGTTACTGCATTCTCCTGTTCAAAACTGTGAGATAATTGGAACTGTTCAATGATAATTTTATTTTCGAGGGGGCTGTTTGCATGAACATTCAGTTTGAATGCAGATTTTACATACTACTGGAATGTTCCATTACTGTATCCCAGCCTTAAAATATCTTTATAGTTCTAGTCCTGACCTGCCAACCACAAAGCATTGGTGACTTTGTTCTGCAAGTGGATCACAAGATCACAAACTGGCCCATAACCCATTAGGCTAAAAAGGCTAGTGCAGGTAAACAAGGGGCTTTTTTTAGAGATGTACTAATCTATTTGGCCAGGCATTTGACAGGAAGATAGGGTTGGTGGTGTATTAAGGGAATTTTATGTGTTTATGGGGTTTTGTTTTATCTGCCCAGAGTGTTTGGCAAATATGGGATAGACATTTCAAAAAATAGCTTTAATGACGATGCTTTTAATATTTAGTGAAATTGCATATTTTTTAAAAAGCATTAGTATATTCAGCCTTTGTGTGCTCTGCTGCTTTGCGACCAGACAGAAATGAACAAGGAAAGCAACTCCTCTTTGAGTTGTAAAGTACAACTATTTCTGCAGGCATTCTGCTGAATTTGTCTGGCATCCTGATATGTGCCAAGGACCAGGCTACATAGCAGTCATGTAGCTGCACAGTTTAACATTGTGGTGTTAATTCAAAATGCCACAGACAAGTCTAACTGCAAATTTTTCTTTCAGCCTCAGAGGTTGGTAGAAGAAGAATGTCTTAAGTCAGACCTTGTGCGCATGTTGTTTACGGAAGACTAGGCATTATCTGGCAACTGGATCGTATCAAAGCTGCTGGTATTCTCTTCCAAAGGAACCAGTCTATCATGTCTTGCTTCTGTCTGTTATTGTCTTAGATTTGTTGGCTAGTCAATATGAATGTCATGGAAATTTGGATATGAGTAAGAGAATCATGCAACATAATCTGAAAATTGTAACTGAAAACAATTAAACTTGTTTGCAACAAACTGTGTTCATTGGAATAAGGCAAGTATAGATCCTATTGAGCTTCTGTTCCAGTTCAAGCTTCAAAACTTCTTGGTGCAGTTTCAGTCTGGAACAGTGAATGAGTTCTTAGGTCTTGTATGCAGTACAAATTTTATGGTACTTAACGTTTCTTTGCCTTAGACCAGGGGTGGGGAACCTCAGGCCCCGGGGGCCAAATATGGCCTATGGCAAGTTTTTGTAGCCCCTTTCCACTTCCTGGATCTGGTTCTTGGGTCCAGTTCTTACCTCCAATCACTGAAAAATTGAGCTCAAGAGACAGGAGCAGAGATGAGGGCATGCAAACAAGGCTAGGGTACAGTTCCATGGCACAGATCCATGATTTGGGGCCTCCTTTCCATGGATGCATCCCTTAAGCACCCCCGCCCCAATGTCTGTGCGGCCCTCAGAGCTTGTGCGTGTTTTCAAAGTGGCTCCAGGGAGGGAAAAGATTCCCCACGTGTGCTTTACACCTAAATAGCTCTGAGTAAATGCAGACGGTCTAAAATGCCAGCTGTTTAAGGGCAAAAGGCTGGTGTCTAGAAACATGTTGAATCTGGAGAACCTAGTGAGTGCTAACTGGAACTTGGTTATTTTCTTATGGAGCAGTAACTGGCACACTCTTTTGCGGTGGCTGTTTGAACAACCCTCTTTTTAAAAAAACAGAAAACCTACTGCTAGATTGTGTTTTCACGGTGGGAAGTTCGCTACTACATTACCAAGCCCTGTCAGTATTGAGTGTAAATTTCTCTGCCACATCGTCCCATTTGTTACCAATCAAGGAGTAGCACCTTGTAAAATCGTTCCCTATATTCTTGCCACATGTCAACTTTGTTACTTGTAGAGCGTCATGACTGTCTCAAACATGTGGATGGGGGGCTTAAGAGCTACAGTCTTTTTATTTGCAAACTACTTTTAATTGTACTCAAAGAATAAAAAAGGGAAACAGTTCTATGATTTAGAATAAGATTTAAAACATTAAACTTATCCTTACAGGTCATTCACCCTTTGAGCCACTTTTCCTAATGGCAGAGAACCCTTAAACAATGAAGAGTATGTAACCAACAGGGGTTCAACTGGTGAATTCAAAACAGCCACAACTGCCAACAGTTTCTATAATGTATCTAGACAAGATACTGCTGACTTCCAACAAGCATGTTATAATCAGCAATAACTTAATATAATTTTTCACTTTGAGACACTTTCTTAAAACTGTTAAACCTTTGTCAGTTAAGTCTGCAAAAAGCTCTGAGCACCAGCTAGATAACTACCATATTAGGTGTATTCTGACAAAATACTACCCCACATGGCCACCCGTTTGAAGGTGGAGCAGCTGTATCTACAGTCCTACAACCCACAGAGCAAGCACTCAAAGCAATGCTAGGAAAGCTAGAGTGAGTGGTGCAGAGAAAGGCATACATATGGCTATTTCCTCTCTAGCTATAGTAGTCATGCTGGGAGTTTCTTGTTGGTCTCACTTCCACATGGGAGGTGCTCTGTGACAGAACCAAGCCGTGCCCTCCCCCCACTTGACGTGCTCATCTGAAAACACCCATTGTTAGGAACTGTCTTTAATAGTGAAATTACTTTTAAACAATGGTGGAACATTAAATACAAACTCAAGAGAATATAGATGTTTCTAGACCAGCACTACTTTCCAATGCAGAAATTTAGTAACTAATGACTACATACAAAGGGAAGACTTTCTTAGCTGCTTTTTCTCTAATACATAGGTCATTAATCAGAGTTAGAATTAGTTTGTTCCATAGGCCTCTGTAAACTTCAGTAAAACAGTTTAACAGTCTCCAAAACAAAATGACATTCTCAGATTGTGAAACTTGCAATATCCTTCTTGAAAGCATCAACCACTTAGAATTTTAGGGATGTGGTTGTTTCATAACCTCTAGCCTCCTTTGCAGTAGCTTAGTCTTCTGCACAAAGACTATGGACACCAGACTGAAGCTGCATGACTTTGCCATACAAGCCCTCTAACTTTACTTCTCTCATCACTTCAGTTGTCTAAGATTTTGATATTGGTAACTGCAATTCACTAAGGCCACAATCCACTTTCTCAACGGCAAGTGGCTTCTAGAATGCAGCCTAGGAGAACTAGACAAAATATGTTTACAGAATGTTGATACTGATCTGCAGGACAGACAACACCGTTAAGCTCATAGAAGCAACCTAGATTTTAGACTAACAAAAGCAGTTCTGCACTACATTCATCTCCAAATCACGTGTGTGACATACTGAAGATCTTGTACTTTAAGAAGCATGACTTCTGAACTTTACAGTCCTTTAACAGCATCATGAAATCCCCATGTGATAGGCACCCAAAGTGTTTCATTCATAACTAACATTTCTCTCTAGAGGAAGACTACAAAAATCACAAACCCTGCATGAGCAGTTGAGAAAGGAAAACAATTGCTTGCTAAACCAAACCGGTGTTTTCCATCAGTATAAACACATGAGGTCCTATACAACATTGAGGCCCTACTACACAGAAGCCCATTTGGTCTTGAACGTACATGCTGTGTGTGTTAACACATAAGCGCTAACGCTTCCATAAAAAACACTCATTTTACAGAGGTGTTGTTCTGTTGATGCTGTTCCGCCAGTGCTTGTTGAAGACGCATCCTCTTCCGGGAATAGTGCTGCCAGTGAAGGATCTGTTGCTCGTCAATGAACTTGGCACACTGAGCATTGACCAGTTCTTTACGGAAGTGCTCGTACTGCAGCAGCTCAAGCATATGCAAACACTGAGGATACCTGCACAGAAGCAGAGTACGTTTTAATAAAGAATGGCCATACTCTTTAAAATAATCTAATATGCAACTTTATTTACTAAAAATTCCGTTGGCAATCTGCTATTACTGTAATATTTTATTTGGTATTGTGAAGCAACTCTGTTAGTGTACCTTGTGGACAACAATCAAGAATGCTACAGCAGAACATCCCACATTCATATTTTTTATTCTAGACATGCTGACGCTCTATTTGGACCCTTCTCTAATTTGAACAAACACCACGTCTCCTGAGGTGTCCACATATATGAGGTTCACCATATACTAGAGGCCCGTGATAGAACCCACGGCTGGTGGAACTTAACTGGTCCCACTGAACGCTCTGTCCGCCCAAGCTACTCAGGCTCCCTTGCTGCAAGAGGACCTGCCCCACACAGAGAACTGCAACATCGCAATGCTCAGGGTCCCTGTTCTGAAATAGCCATGGCATTCTGCAGGGACATAACGCACTGGAAACAGGCAAAGAAACATCTAGCCCAGGAGTGGGGAACCTTTTCCTTCCCAAGGGCCACTTTGAAGATTAGTAAAAGCTCCAAGAGTCACATAGATGTTGAAGATAGGGGTGCACTCATTAAGAGAACTGTGGGGGGTGGAGAAGAGAGCATGAATTTGTGTCCTCATCTCTGCTCCTTTACTCAGAGCTCAGTTTTTCAGTGAGGAACTGGAAAGGGACCAAATAAAATCTAGCCACTATCTGCATTTGGGCCCTGGGTCTGCGGTTGGGTCCCCATCCCACTCTTAGCCACATCATAGAACTCCGTGGAGGCTGGACCACTTGGACACATCAAGCCTTAATAGCTGCCACCCAGAAGACAGCATGGAACGGTTCTTCATGGCTATGGAGGACATGACTCAAAATAGTGTGCTCAAGTTGCAGGAAGGTAGATGTTGATTAAATATCAGGAAAAACTTCATAACAATAAGAGCTGTTCAGAAATAGAACAAGTTACCAAGGGAGGCTGTAGGCTTGCCAGCACTGGAGGTTTTTAAAGAGAGGCAGGACAGCCATCTGTCAGGGATGTTGTAGCTGTCGTCACCCTGCATCCAAGCAGGGGGTTTGACTAGATTACCTTCCACAGCCCTTCCAATTCTATGATTCTAAGCCTGGACTAAGAAGAGTCCAGCTGCATTGGAATCAGACCCAAATGTATGGATTAAACAGGAATCTACCATATTCAGCAATCAGGAAAGCTCCTGCCACAACGTACTAAAACACATACATGGATGGCCAATGGAGAAGTGTCCATCTCACTGAGTTCACCATACACCTGACGGGGACGAGCTGTAGAGAGCACATTACACCAGTGCTCCGGGCTCTGCACCGGCTGCCTAGAGCGTTCGGGGCCCCATTCAAGGTTGCTGGTTTTGACCTTTAAAGCCCTTACATGGGCCCCTCCTATCTGAGAGACTGCCTCACTCCCCGGGCCGGGGAGCGACCTCTGCGGTCTACCGGGGCGCCGCCTTGGGAGGTCCCCCCGGTGAACCGGGGGGCCACGATGGAGAGGGCGTTCTTGGTGGCCGCGCCACGGCTATGGAACTCCCTCCCAGAGGAAGCTCGCCTGGCTCCCAGCCTGTTGGCCTTTCGTCAGGCCTGTAAGACCTGGCTGTTCGTCCAGGCCTTGGGGGGAGGGAAGGGGGGGGGGAGTGAGAGGGGGTTTGCCAGTAGTTTTACCTCTTTTTGTTGTTGTTGCTATTGTTTTAGTAACCCATGTATTTTTAATATATTGTTTTTAAATGTTTTGTGAGCTGCCGTAAGGCTGGTGGGAGCAGGATAGAAGTTAAATAAATAAATAATATACATGCTCTTCTCACAAATTCTGGATTACATTAATGCCAGCCCTTGCAATACAACAAAGCAGACTGGACGTAAACAAAATACTGGTATACTGTTCTATAGCACAATGCAAAACACTCATCCTAACAATGCATAAAAACATTGATCATTTAGCTCTTACTTCAGGTACTTTGCATATTCAGGCTCTTTCCAGTAGAGTAAGTATTTCAGGTAGTTTACGAAAGCTTTGTCTTTGAAGTATCCGCGCTGGGCAAGAACTGAAACAAGATGCAATCTAGTGAGAATGGTACATGCAACAAGCCCTCTTTCAAAGTTTAAAAATGCACATTTTATATAAAAATGCCGTGAAGAAAAACAGCTCACGTTTCTAATGTTAAAGGGACATTTTAATTCCTCGTTTTTCAGTAGGACTTTATTCCTCATTTTTCAATTTAAGCTGATGGCTGCTGCAATCAAGAGTAATCATTACTCAGAGTAAAGTGATTGGTGGCCTATGTTTGCAGATCAAACCCAAAGGCTTGTGCCTACACTAAGTTCCTTAGAGCAATCTAACTCCCTTTAAACTGGTCCAGAAATAGTTGGTCCCACACTAATAGAAATTACACTGATCCTACTTTCCTCTCAGACTGGTCCAGGTAAGTCATATATGCAAGTCCAAGCCTGGAGTAGACTTATTTTGAACCAGTCGTGGGAGAGTAATCCTCGTGCCCAAACCACTATCTGTATATCAGTATAGTGAGCAGCACGGGACATGAAATTTCAGATCAAACTCCAGATGCCAAAAATAAAATAAAATTCACCATCAGACTTTATCCTGATATCAAACAGTTCTTGCCCCACTACACCTCTGAACCAGTCACCAGCCTCAGTTTTCTGGGCGCCAATGGCTCCCAGGTGCCCACAAATTTCGTGCCCTGGAGCAGCAGCAGCATGATCGATTTATGGAGAGCAGTCCACACTCTAAAGATGCACATGTGAAGGTCGAATGCTTGGACCAATCAAAATAATGTAGACGAGACCCGCTGAGGTTCAAAAATCATTGCAGCCGGTGTAGCATCACCCTCTACGGAGCCCCATGGCGAAGACACACCTCTCAACCCCTTTCTGACCTGGCTCCGCCCCTTATACCGCATGACAACACTCCATAGGGGGTGGGGCCTCCCTCAGATGGTTAAGTTAGGCAGGCAGTTCACCTATTATGGCCTGGGACCAACTGGGTAGCATCAGTTTGGGTCCCAGGTCTCTAGTGTAGACAAGGTCTCGTTGATTTCCCCCTTCCGTGCAAGTCTTCACAAGAGAGGTGGGAACATTTTCAAATAGACACATGATGAAAACTGCCATGGAACCAGAAGCAGGTGTGAATACTCAAACTAATTGCAAGCATTTCCCCCCCCCAAAAAACTGCTTCTATTCCAAGTTAACGTCCCTTTAAATGAATGTGAAATATTTTGAATGTACACACTTTTCAGCAAAGGCATCATAGGTGCCTTTCACAATCAGAACATAATACAATGTACTGCTTATTAATAGGAACTGCCAACCCTTCCAGAAACCAACAGATCTCACAGAATGAGCTATTTCTATCCTGCCTAAATTAAAATGATCACTTTTTACATCACGCTGACTGCTCCCCAGTATTTGGCAATCCAGAAACAGTCACCATTGACAACTTGTTAACGGCTCAGAGTCCCAATATATCACTTTGTGTACTTACAGTTGAGGTAATTTGGGTTCGCCAGACACTGAACAAACTCTAACTCCAGCTGGAACCGAAGCCGATTGCCAGTATCATCTGATGGCAGAAAAAGAGCACGGAGTATAAAGGATCTGCTGTTCTGTATGTCAACTGAAGCACTGTACCAAGGTGGGGAACTTTTATTTGGCTTCTAATTCCTGGATCCAGCCCCTGGATTCCTCAAGCACTGAAGGAGTGAGCTTAGGGGAAGGGAGCAGAGATGAGGGCATGTTCTCAAGGAGAGGGAGTGGAGCCATGAGCTGCATCCTTCCCTTCCTTCCCCCATTCGGAGAATACCCGTTAATACCTCCTCCACCCTTCTCTCTTATCCAGCCCAAAGATCTACTAATTTTCAAAGTAGGGAATAGTTCTCACTGTTTCAGCTGCCTAACACACGTTGCCCCATTATGTCTGTTTATGCAAACACACATCTTGCCACCTGCTTAATGCACATTTGTGGAGCTCAACACATCCATGAGCATCACACGCATCAGAAGCTCACACACGTCAGCTGTTACGTCTGGTCAAGCACAATGCCCTGTCGTACACTGCTAGTCATCTGGGGCACCACAGATGCATGCAGTTTCGGAAGGGATACTATGGACACTACTACTTCCCATGCAACTCCACGGTGCCTCTGAATAGCTCTCCCTCAGTATAGAAGTTCAGCACCATGATGGGAGGAGTCTGTCAGGTGGCTACTAAAACACAACGCAGCATAAAAAGTCTGTTCAACCAGCTATGCGACCATGACGATGGCCCAGACTTCAACCCTCGATGGATCAGCCTGCGTCTAGCCTATGTTTAGCATTCTGTCTAGACGCACCCTATGATTTGGCAGAACATAAAGCACTACATCCTTCATTCAGATTCAGTTTGCAAAGTAGTTCTGATAAGCTCTAGCTGCTACATCAAATGAATCCATTTTGGCACACATAACTGCAAGTAGGATAAACAGCACTTTGTGCCAAAATGCTGACACTGGGAGCCCAACACTGCTTTTAATCAACACTGCCCTCAGCCAAGTACTGACGAAACGCTTTCGACGCTCCCACCACCACCCTCCTTGCAAAGTAAGGCAATTTGCCATTCTGAACAACCAGAAGACACCTTTACTCAAATTTTAAATGTACTTATTATCCTATCCCATGTGAAGATTTGTGTATTCCTTCCTCCTGAAATTAAATTTCAGGATACAACTTTAAGACAGGAATATTATTTTATTTTTTTTAGATAAAAGCAGATACTAAAGATTCAGTGGCAAAGTCAGCAGCAGAGAAACCAGGCGAACAGAAGCCCAAATATTGTATCTGAGTGAACCCTACCGAGCCCAGCTTCAGGCACTGGGCACCGTTTTCCACCATACCCCAGAAACAGACCCCGTTCCCATCTCTTACCACTAGAGTTCGCTCCAAGGTCAGAAACAGATTCCAGAAGTCCCGACTCCCCATAAACCAGGAGAGGGGAAATCTTAGGCCCAAGGGCCAAATGTAGCATGTGGCTAGTTTTTATGCAGCCACTTTCTAGTGCCTAGATCAAGTCCATGGATTTAATTCCTAGCCCCAAGCACTGGAAAACTGAGCTCAGGGTAAGGAAGCAGAGATGACAGCCAAGCACACAAGGATAAGGGACAGATCCATGATCTGGACCCTCCTCTTCCTAAGTGCAGCCCTTTAAACATACCTAACCCCAACTTCTATGCAGCCCTTGGGAGTTTGTACTGGTATTCAAAATGGTCCCTAGCAGGGAAAAGGTTCCCCATCCTTGCCCCAAACACATAGAACCTTACTTCTCACCAGCACGTATGTTAACTACATTTCCTATGTGCATCCTGCAGTGTACGTATATTACACCACAATACTCATTGAGACAAAGACCACGAGGGCATCCACATTCTCTCATGCATTCTGGGATAGCAATGCAAGAGATATTTACCACTGCATAGAGAAGAATATTTTAACTTGTGGTAACTAACTTTTATCCCATCATTTCTCCCAGAAGTGCCCGAACATCAGTCTCCAGGATAAATCGCTGGATAAAAGCCAGTTCCCCAGCAGGAAAGAGGTGTACATGTTTCATATGACTGCCCCTGCAAGTATCATCGTGGGCACAAGTTTATTTTAACACAATGGACTACCGAGGCAAGGTTACTAGCCTTAGAGTCGTATAGGATAACAGATGGACGCTGTATAAGAGACAAGACACTCCTTTCTGGAGGAATAGAACGCAAACCACTGGCCCATAGGTCAAATAATGGCCCATAGCAGATTTTATTTGCCCCCTTTGCAATTCCTGGATCTGGCCCCTGAATCCAGTCCCTACCATCAAATGCTGAAAGAGTTCAGGAGAAGGGAGCACAGATGAGAGCACGCACTCAAGCAGGACTGCCCAACCTCTTATCCACTCACCTCAAAACAATATGCTGGAGGGCTGGACTGTACAAAAATCTTTTTTAATACACAGTGTTGAGACCATGGGGAGCAGATGAAACCATGCTGCAGACTGGATTCAGCCCCACAAGCCACCAGCTGGACAGCCCTCCGCTTAACTATAGGGGGATGGTTCCCTGACATATAGATCCATGATGTAAAACTCTCCCCTTCTTTCCCTGAGCACACCCCTTAAGCACCCGTCCCCAACTGCTATGCAAACCTGTTCTAAAAGTGGTCCACGGGAGGGAAAACATTCCCCTCCACCTCTTTTGCGGAGTAACAAAACTGCACAAGAGATCCAACAGCAAATGCAGGAAGTTGTCCCATCCTGGGGAAGAGTCATATCTGCTCCTGAGGGGTGCCCAAGAGGTTCTTTGTCAAGAATCTGCATAGCTCACCCTGACAATAAGGTGTCACTAAATTCTGGAAGACTGGCTTACTCTCAGGATTTAATTGCGACCCTCATAGTTTTAAGAGGAGAAATATGTAAAAGACTACAACCACAAGATGCAAAAATCACAAGTTTCTGCTTCAAATATCTTTCTAGCACTTCAGGTTGAAAGAAAAAACTTTGAAATGTGAGTGGGCAACATACCCCAAAGACTCCAAAGCCAGCAAGCAAATAAAAATCTCATGATTTTAAGCCAAAATCATGAAATTTTGGCTTAAGATCTCATGATTGTGAGCCAACCTCATGATTTTAGAACCCTGACCACTTTTTAGTATTTAGGAATGGCGATGCCGGAACCCATTCCGAGTTGTACCCTCTCCTGATAAGAACTCAAGAAAGGGGGAGATCTGGTTCTTTATAAGCTGGCAACACTTGGCACAGCTCAGTCCCGCCAATAAATCTTCTCTCCATGAAACGCAAATGCCTCACCCAGATCAGGTTCCTAAGCGAAGGGATGTGTTAAAATGTCCATGTCTGAGTTGGGAGCTGGTGTCTGGAGAGCAGGGGAAAGGGTTTGATAGGGCTATGGCAGAGGGGGGAGTGCTTGCCTCTCTCTTCCCAGACACGGGGGGGGGGAGGAGGGTGTGCACATGCTTGAGGTACACACACACTTCCTCAGAAATGGAGGAAGTGAGAGTGGGAAGGTCTGCCCCACACCCCTCGCCGATCTCTCCCAGGCACAAGGGGCAGACCAACTCAACTCGCAGGCACAATGCCCCCAACTCTGCCCAGGCACCGGGGGTGTGTGTGTCCCATATCCTCTCCCTTAGGTTCCCAGAGTAGGGGGTGGGGGTGCTTGCTCCCATATTTCCCTAGGCAAGGGGGGGGGGAGGGAAATATTCCTCCCTCTCCCCTCAAGCACTTGGCGGGAGGGAGGGGTAGGGTTGCCAAACCTCCCCTTTAAAAGAGGACGCTTATGAAAATACATGGTGCCGGGCTGCACTGGAACCAATGCAGCCCTGCAACATGTATTTTTCATCAGCGTCCTCTTTTAAAGGGGAGCTATGGTCACCCTACCACCACCACCCCACTTCCCTCCAGACTTTCGGGGCCGAGGGGAGAGCGTTTGCCCGTAGCCCTTCCCAGGCACAAGGAAAAGGGAAGAACTCACCCCCACCGCGGCACAGGGCAGGAAGAGGAGTGTCACCTTCCCCAGACACTGGGGAGTGGGGCGCCGTGCGGGTCGGAGTCACGGGGTCAGAAAGGGGCCCGCACCCCCAGAACTCTCACCTGTCTCCATGGTAACTCCAAGACCCTAGTGTTCAAGATGGCGGCAGCGCAGGAAAGCCGGGAGGGAGCTCGGCGGCGGCACCGGTGCATTGTGGGAAGCCGCGCACGTTGAGGGGGTGAGGAGGGCACGCAGCGGTTGCCAGGGTAACAGAGGCCAGCTACCAGCGGAGGGGGCCCCGGCCCAATAATGGCGTGTGTGACGTCATACAGAGGGCACTGTCTCGCAGCGTTGTGATGTCACACAAGGGACCCTCCCATGTGATGTCATGCACACTGCAGCCACAGTGCCCCAGCATCGTGACATCACACGAGTGATGTAACACAGAGTGCAGTGCTTGGGTATGGTGATATCACCCATGAGACACCCTCAAGTTATGTCTCACACACACAGCAGTGCCCTGATATTTTATTTATTTATTTATTTATTTTGGCCCTATATCCTGCCCTGCCTGAGGGCTCAGAGCGGGTTGCAAAACATAACCAAAACAACAGTATTCATTCTTAGATTTTATTTTATTTTAAATAAAAAATTGGTTTAAGAAGAGAGGAGTTGAAGCTTTTACGCATACTCCCCAAAAGCATGCGAATTGTAAATTAGGGCTCCTGCTTTAACTTACACTCCTTGCAAGCAGTAAAGACATTGTACGGGCTTGCATATTGTGCTTGCTTACAACTTAGGGTGTTTTTAGACAAGCATCTCTTCCCCCCACCCCCTGCATGTTGCAGGGCTCAGGGGTGTACCTAGGGTGGAATGAACCCCCAGCCAAGAAGTCAAGATGCCCCCCCCCCCCCTTTATCTCCCACTGACAGCTTTACCACTAGTAGGCCTAGGGGCACTGCCCTCCTGGGAGCACTGCCCGACTCACATGCATGTGAATTGACTTTAAAGGCCCAGGGCTTAGCTACCATTGGACAAACAGGGACATTCATCCCGGGGCCCATACTGGCTGGGCGGCCCAGTATCCAAGGTAGCTAAGCCACCCTTCCCCCATCCCTTTTTTTTCTTCTTTTTTTCAATTGCCACCTGAGCTGGCTGGGGGCCCTTCCAGCTGCTGCATGGGCCCCCTCACAATGTTGCAACCACAGGCAGGGAGTCTGCGGCAGAAGAGGACACTTATGAAAAATACAGGGTGCAGGTGTCACAAGGAGAAACTGAGCTACATGAAGACTACAGGTCTAACAAATATGTAAAGGTAAAGGTTAAACATGTATGTAATGTGAAAGCTGAGAACTGGAAACTCACTTCATGCAATGGAGAAATGCAAAGTCATGCTGAATGTGTATTCAGAAAAAGCCTAAACAAACACCTCTGCAGACACTAGTCAGAGACCATTGAGTTGCAAATGGATAGAGAAACCCTACTTTATCAAGCACAAAGGCCGTTTTTACACAGACGGCGCAGCAGCGCCGATGGGTGTGGATGGGTGGGTGAGCACACCCAGCAACCACCCGGCGGCGCCAAGCAGGGAGACAGTTACACAGACAGCGCCGCAGGGGGTTGTGGGAAGGAAAGGGGAGGGGCCGGCAGGTGTAGGTTCAGCATCTCTTTATTGATGGGGGGGTGTACAATGGGAGGGGGTGGTTAACTTTGGGGGCTCCCACGCCCCCTCTTGGCTGCACCATCGTGGCTCGCAGGCCGGCGAGCCCTAACAGCAGCCAACCGCAGGGATCGCCGACTGGATGGCCCGGCCCCCCCGTCATCCACTGGCCGCTCCATCCTGGCCTCTGCTAACGGTGCCTGCGAGAAGGAACAAGAATGGGGTAAGCGATCGTCATATGCACCTAGCTCTGTCCCACACCGGGGCCCAGGCCACTGGGGGCCCCGTGGTCACCCAGGGAGCCCCCTACGCCCCACACGAGCATAACACGTAACATGGAGCAACCCCTATTAAGGGGGCCCTTGTACCGACCCTCCCATGGTAGTATGGACCCTGTGCAGGCCGGACCTGCTTCCTGGAGCCGGTACCCATGGCTGCGGTCACGGCAGTGGCTCCACGGCTCCTGTGGTGTGTGTGCTC
>QEPC01007512.1:11926579-11939119 GCA_003113815.1 Sphenodon punctatus
TGGCGGCCGCTGTGGGCCCACTGGCCCCTCCTGCCTGTCCCCAACACCCCGACCCCTGTTGGGCCCTGCTGGTTGTGGTTGCATGCCCCCGGGTGTCCCCCCACCCTGTACCTCTGCCCCCCTCCGCACCCGACCCCCCTGTGGCCCCTTGACTTGTGTGCCCCACCGAGGAGGGGCGTCCACCTGGTGGCAGGGGAGTGCCATTGGGGGAAGGGGAAAGGTCTGTAATGCGCCCACACTCGTTCACCCCCTTTCCCCCTTGCCACGGCACCCCCCTCATACCTCCCAGCTCGAGCCCCCTCCACCGGGGGGGCCACACACACCCGCACCACCTTGCCAGGACTCACCGCCCCCGGGAGCTCCTGGGTTCCCATGCTCACCCTGCCCCTTCCTGTGCGTGGGGCGGTGTCAGCTCCCTTGGCCTTCTCGTTGGCCTTCCTGGTCACCATCATGGGAGCCCACACGCGTGTGCCATGGTTCCGCCCTCCTTTATGGGCTCTCGGCTGGACGTCCAGTGCCCCCCCCTTGGGCGTGTCTGCGTGGCGGCACGTGCGTGACCCATGGCGCCAGCGCTGTGGGGCTCCGCTGGTCTGGTCCACGTGGGTGTTTTCGCTTTTACACGGACGCTCGCGTGTTGGACACCCATCTCCAACCATCTCCACCCACTTCAAATGAGCAGCCCCACACATGGACGTACGCTGCACGCCAGCTTTTTCTGAAATGCCCCATGCATGGATGGGGGTGGGCGGTGCATAGGTCACGGGAGCACGCACCCCCATGCACTGAATTTACACAAGCGCTCCCCCCACGTGAACGGCGGGTGTCCATGGGGGAGTGCATCTCGTGTAGAAACACCCAATGGGAAAATGCCGTGAACACAGGTCCCTGGCTATTGTATCCTCCCCAGCCCCATTGACTTCCATTGAGCCTTGTTCCCCTTACAGACTGCAGTTTCAACCAAATTCAGTAGACAGCAAGGACTAAAGGTAGTTTGGGTTGCAAAATTTTCCGACAATAGGTGCACCCTGAAGGAAGGATATCGCCCCTTTTGCATCTCCCCAGATTTCATTGTTTCCCACTGAATAGTGCTCCCAACCCTTAGGAAACCAGAGTTCATTAAACCAGGTTCATGGAACAACTCGCTTTGGGGGGAGGTGGTGTCGATTAACAGTTTTATTCATTTATATAGCAAAGCAAAAAAAAATCCATTTAAAACCATTTAAAAAGGGAAGGAAACGATACATTCAGGAGAACCTGCAGTGGATTCTCTAAAAGCACCTGTGGAATAAAAAAAAGTCTTCAGGTACTTTTTTAAAAGGTGAGGAGGAACAAACTCAGATGAACATCTGGAAGGAGGGAGTCCCACACTGGGTGTTTTTAAATGAGATGTGGGTGTGGTGGGGTCTATGATCAGTGCAGGGGGGAGCGGGTGCGTGGGCACTGTGCGGGGGGGGGCCCTTCAAACGAGTGCCACCCCACACAGCCGCCCCATCCATGCACCATCTGCCCCATCCAAACGAGATCTCCCTCACGTGGATGGCGAGTGTCCATGTGTCTGTGTGGCGGGGTCTCGTGTAAAAACACCCACCAAGGGACACACCCACACCCAAGATGTTAACTTATTATTATTATTATTATTAGCAAGCATTTATATAGTGCCAGCAATGTACCTGGCGCTTTACAAAGTAATGGAATAGACACAATCCCTGCCCTCGGGCTTACAATCTGAGAGACGGGGTGTGGGGGAGGGAGACGAAGGAAGGGGAACAGAGAGACAAGGAGTGTAACATTCACGAGGATGCGCTGTCCCAGGTGCACATGCTTGGCTTGCACATCTAAGATGTGATGCCTGATCCAATCAAGATGAAAAAGATTCCAAATTAGAAGAGGGAAATTTTAAAAGAAAAAATTAAAAGGGGGAAGGAGGCAGCAGAGGCAGAAGACGTGGGTTGCCAAAATTAAGCATAGGCTCTGAGGTTTGTTTTTAAAGGACTCAAAGTTCAGTTTTATATCAGTCCCCTCCCTTTGCAATCAAATTTTCCCTTCACCTGCTGGTGCTTGCCAAAGGGATACGAGCTTTATGTAAACACACACACACACACAAACATAGCTCCATGTATTCTTACCCAGAGTCTGTAATTAAGAGGACAAATGGGGTAGCAGGGGGTGGGGGTGGGGGGTTAAATCTACATCACAAGCAGAGGAAACCTTTTCCCGCCCAGGGGCCGCTTTAAAAATTAGACCAATCTCCCCCACATGTCAGATAGGTGCTCAGGAGGTGTGCTCAGCATGGGGGAAGGACTGGATCATGGATCGGTGCCGTGGATCCATCCCCTGTCTTTGAGTGCATGCCTTCATCCCCACTCCCTTCCTCTGAGCTCACTCTTTCAATGCTTGAGGGTAGGGACTGGATACACAGGCCAGTCCCAAAAATTGGAAAGGAGCTAAGTAACAAAACATCTGTAGGGTTGGATTTGGCCCCGGGGGCCACTCCTGATTTGTGTTTTTGAAGTTGAATTTTATGTAAGATGAAGTTAATTATTCTTTCATTGACCACTAGTTTGATTAGCTGGAGAGTTTAAAGCCCTGTCTGTCAACACTTGCCATGTGATCTCTCTATCTCGTCGATAAGCAAGGAGGAATTCTTCAGGTAGCAGCAGGCAGCACACGCTTTTTGCCACTCTCACGCACGCCAAATCCTAAAATGGCGGCCCAGCTTCTGCAAGAGATCGGGGATGTGGACAAGATCGACTCCGCCGAGATGATGAAGGTAGTCATCAAGTGGGTGGAGAAGACATTTCCCACCGTGGAAACAGTCCCCACAGGGATAGCCCAAGACTGGCTGGTGAAGAAACCAGAGGAGTTACTCATTCTGGTAAGTGATGTACTGCGGATGGAATTTAGACACTGTCTGGGCCATTTAAATCAAGCTCCACAGGCTCTTTGCCATAGAGGCCTTTCTACCTAATTTAGGGCCGAGGCTATCAAGTGAGGATAGCGCCCTCCATCCCCCAGCAAATGGCACTCAGGGCGATTCACAAAATACAATAAGGTACAATAAAACAACCTAAGCTCCATTAAAAACCATTTGAAAGGGAAAGGAAAAGAGGAAAGAAAATATACATTCAAAATGCCATCTGTGAATGGAATTATGATCTCAGTTGAGATTTGCTTAGAGTTGAAAAAGGAAGTCGGTTTACTCTTCACTATTGTTATTCATATTATCCGGTAGCTCTTTGGGCACCCAAACAATCCACAGCCGAAAAATGGGACATACATAATTGATGTGTAATGTCGGTACTATAGCCATTTCGGCATTTTGGTTACATCATTTTTGACCATTACGCCTGAGCAATAGTGCAAATATTGCCGAAACAACAGTACAGAAATACCAAAATAACCAACCTAAAATCCAGAAACACACACACACAAACCTAAAACAGAATAACTGAAACAGGCATCCAACAGAGCATGGACAGATACCGGTTATCGCCTGAACTGCCATTTTTGGTTCAGATATTGTAAGTTTGGCGATTATACCCATTTGGGGGGCAGGGGTCAGTGAGTACTTGTTTCAGCTCTCGATTTGGTAGATTTTGCATGTCTTTGCTGTCTGGGTTTGCAAGATTATATTCAAGTCTCAAAAAGGGGTCAAACTGGCTGGAAAAAATGAGAACCATCAATTTAGGAAGTAAATCTGTTTGACAAGTAGTTCATAACTTGGTTGTGTGTGTGTGTCTGTCTGTCAGTTCTGATTCCAAGAGTCTTGGTTGGGCTGGAGACCGAGAAACCTGGTGCTCACTCCCTCTTACAGCCCACTTGAGATTCAGAGTCAGAACTGACAGGATTTCACAGTGTCACAGTCACACACACACACATACAGCAAGAAGCAATACATCCCCATAGATCTGGAGCTGAGGAAAGGCAATTAATTCGACTTAGCCAGAAATTCAGGCTATGCAAGTTCTACTAAAGACTGGGGGGGCTGACATTCCCTGGTGCCGCTGCATCCGCTGCTAAGGGCGAGCCATTTTTTTTTCCTACACCAGCACCTATTTCAACCTAGCTACACCCCTGCTACAAGCATCCCTCCCGCTGGCTCTGATGCTCCAGGCCAGAACACCTCCTGGCTGGCTCCCAGCTCTAAGACCTCTCAGCAAGCGGTCTTAGGAGTGGAGAGGCGCACTCCCTTTTACAGAGAACCTTTCCCAACATGCTGGAGGAGCTCTCCTAGCCTCTTCCCTGCCTGGGGACACTTCAAGGGGCACTGCTCCTGTTCTCCTATGCAGAGGCAATCTCCGGGAAGCTGGGCCCGCTCCCCACACCGCAACCTATTGGAGACTAGCTCCTGGTCCATCTACTAGTGAATCATGACCTACCTCTTGGCCATCCCGACTTAGCCACTACCTAGTTTATTTCTGTGCTGGGCCTGCTGCCTCCTCCTGTCCCTCACTCCTCTCCCCCCTCCAGGCAGGGGGTGCCTGCCTCCAACACAGTGTAAAAGTGTGGGGTGTCCATGAGTGTTAACAAACGTGACGCCAGGCCACTTTGTCCTGCTCTGTCACACTTTGGCCCACCAGGCAACGCCAATTGTTGGCCCAGAAATGGCCCGGGCCGTGATCCCAGAGACCTCGAGGGTCACAGCCTGGGCTAAGATCCACCCAATCAGGACAAAGCAAGCCAGAGCATTTTAACACATCTGTTCTTACTGTCTAGGATCAAGTCCACCATAGCCGGCCGCCATGGTGGCTGTCAAAGGTCATTATGGCTGCCCGTCATGGTGGGGGGGCGTGGCGCTGGGCGTAGCACAGGGCCAGGGCTGGGTGGCCACATTTTTGTGCCTCTCCCTGTCCCACTAGGCCCCAGCTGCGTGAATGTTTGTTCCGCGCCCAACCCAGTCTGGACCATGTTGGCGGCGGTCCCCCGACCCAGGCCAGGTCGTGACGGCAGAACTCCACTGTCACGTTTGTTAATACCCCATGCTGAGACAGGGGAGGGGTCTCTCTTGTTTGATCTTCCTCCTGCCTGCGCCTCCCCAGCGGGCAACCAATTCACCACTTCATGGAGGCGAGAGGACTCACCCCACAAAAGGGCACTATGGCAGGGGGGGAGGAATAGGTGCTTCTCAGCCCCCCGCCCCCTTCCTCAAGGCCCTCACCAAGCAGGAGAGCATGGCAGGGTTCTGCTTCATGCGTTGTGATGACACTGCACCCCACCGGGGCATGGCCACATTGGAAAGGGGGGTGGGAACAAGGGACAGATAATGCAGCTGCACCAGGTCCTATAGTTGGGGGGGGGGGTGCTTCCCTTGTGTAGCTGTATTTCCTTCTGCAGGGAGGGGGCTCAGGGGGTAGGATGGCCATACCTCCCCTTTAAAAGAGGACGCTTATGAAAAATACATGTTGCAGGGCTGCATCGGTTCCAGTGCAGCCCTGCACCATTAATTTTTCATAAGCGTCCTCTTTTAAAGGGGAGGTATGGCCACCCTATTGGGGGGCCCAATTCTGCCTTCTTCACCAGGGCCCATTCCAACCAAGCTGCACTCCTGGGCAGAAAAGTTGCTATGGCCTGCCTCCTCTCTGACATGGCCACCCCAGAAGCCTGGATTTATTCTCTGACCCAGAGAAATTAGAGCTTCCCCCAGAGACTCTGGGTCAAAACCTGGAATCTCCAGGCGAACACTGGGGCGCTTTCCCACGTTACTAAATGCGCACCTTTTGCCTCCGCAAGAAACCGCGAGAGGTAAACGCCGCGCGGCTTTGATCACGTGGGAAAGCAAAGCCGCGCGGCTTTGGCACTGATCACACGGAGGGCAGGATGCAGAGCTCAATTTCCCAGCCCTGCATCATCTGCACCATCAGCACCAAAACTTTCCCACCTCACAAAAGCTGTGCAGCATTTACCTCAGCTCTTGCAGTTTCTCACAGAGGCAAACGGTGCTCATTTAGTATCGTGGGAAAGTGCCCTTGGACAGGTGGCAACCCTAGAAACATCCTTGGCATCCGGACAAGACGGGGGATAATGCACTCATCCCTTTTTAGCAAATTCCTAATTGCACCCCTATTCAGGTCACAAGCAGCAAAATCCCATTGCTGTTTCCTGCCTGTAGAGGTCAGTCAGTCTCTGCAGTGAATGCTCCCCTCAGAGTTGTGTCAGGGGAAGCGCATTCAGTTAGCAATGCCAGAACCACATCGGCATCCCGGGCAAGAATCCAGCTAACAAGGCTGGCCTTCTGTCCTGAAAGCTACAGTTCTGCCTTGTGCCCTATCCTGGCCTCTCAAGGTGTAGGCTAACACAGACCTATATGCCTGGGTGGGCACTGCTAAACGAGCATGGTTTCGCTGCTCTGTTGGCAGTGTTGCATCCTGGGAAGTTGGGGCCTTGTGCAAAATGGCAGTGTGGGCCCCCACCTGGCATAAGAATGTTTATTCATATGTTGGGGGGGGGGTGTCCCCTCCCAAATCGCCACAGGCCCCTCCGCAAGCCACACTCCGTGCCTTTCTTTTTAATGTCAGTGCTTCTCACACTTAAGAGTGGACATTTCTCCAAGTTTTTGACCCCAGAGACTTTGGGTCAAAACTCAGAGTCTCTGGGTTCCAGGGGAAAGCCCAGATTTCTCCCAGTCAGCTAGGGCACCTGTGACTGGCTAACCTGGAGAAAATGGGACCTTCAGGGGCAGCCTTGGATGGTGGTGGGGGTATGGTATGGGTCCAGTAATCTGACTTGCCACAAGGCCTCGTTAAACCTAGCTACCCTATCATGGCCTACTAAATGCCTGGCCAGATCAAAAAGTCTTGCATTGCCTGTGGAAGATTGAGTAGGATCAAGTTTAGGTGAACCTCCAGGGATAGGGAGTTCCATAATTGCTTTTCACCCTCACTTTGTCATTTCAAATGTATATATGGACCCCAACAATTGGGGGCATCCCTGCAGGTTCCTCCCCACAGCACATGGGAGCCTGCACAGCCTGCCGTTGTCTGGATCCAGCCCAGCTCGGTTCTAACAATGCTATTTATTTCTGTACCTGGAATCTCAAATCTGATGCTTTGCTATTTTCATAAGTTAAATTATTT
This sequence comes from Sphenodon punctatus, assembly GCA_003113815.1. Taxonomy (NCBI): domain Eukaryota; kingdom Metazoa; phylum Chordata; class Lepidosauria; order Sphenodontia; family Sphenodontidae; genus Sphenodon; species Sphenodon punctatus. Next base: position 11,933,653 of record QEPC01007512.1, read on the forward strand.
CCAGTATCCCGGTTTAGATGGTTTCTCTAATCTTAATCTGTTTCTTGGAACTAAGTTTCTAAAAACGCTGGAGGGCAGCTTATTTTTGGTGTTCCTAATATAATAGGGTAGCTTTTTTTAGAGGGTCTTTTTTTAGCAGTTGTGGAATCCTACCATTAGCTTGCTGAAAAGGACGAGGTCACTCCCCAGTAAACACACGCTTCGGGCTCCAAAGCGGAGATCAAACAGATCCCACGTGTCTGCTTTTTGCTATTCTGGAATGTGAGTTTGGTTCTCAAATGCTGACTGCACAGAGAAGAGGATCCTACAGCAGGGTTGGTCTTTGGGACCAAATTACTGGGCAGGTTTGCCAAATTCGAACCGAGTGTCTCAGTTCTTGGTCATTGAAATAGGGAGCAGATTTAAAAATCTAGGGCAAAGAAAAGGAGAAGATTTTCTTAACCTACTTTGTGGGACATGCATGAGAAAGGCTTGACCTTAGGACTCAAAGAAAGTGGTTAAGGTGGGAGTAAGGACTTTTTACCCTTTGAAAATCAGTACAAACTCCACGGGCAGGATAGGAATGGGGTGTGGGGGATTAAAAGTGGTGCTCGGGATGGAGGAAGGAAGGGAAGAGTCCAAATCATGGAGCTATGCCAGGGATGGGGAAACTCAGGCCCGAGAGCCAAATGCAGCCCGTGGCAAGTTTTTATGTGGCCCCTTTCCAGTTCCTCAATCTGACCCTTGGATCCAGTTCCTAGAAGAGAGATTGGGGCATGCACACAAGGATAGGGGACAGATCCATAGTACAAATCCATGGCCTGTGTCCTCCTTCTCCTGAGCTCACCCTGTGATGGGATCAGGTCCTCTCTGCCCCAATCTAGGTTAGCCATGACTCAGTTTCCCCACTTTGGAGCTGTAAGTGGGGAAATGGAGTCACTCACAGCTAGCCTAGATTGGGGGGCAAAGAGGACCTGATCCCATCACACACCCCTTAAGCACTCCTGTGCCAAACGTCTTTAGCACCCTCGGAGCTTGTCCTGATTTTCAAAGTGGCCTTTAGAATGGAAAAGGTTCCCCAACACCCCTGATCTACGCCATGGACCAATCCCCTACCCATAAGTGTATGCCCTCATCTCTGGTTCCTTCCCCTGAGCTCACTCTTACAGAACCAGATCATGGGCCAAATCTAGGAACTGGAAAGGGGTCAAATAAAAAACAGCCGTGAGCCAGATTTAAGCCACACCCCTGGGGTAAGGTGATCCCTTAGATTGGACCAGTTTCTAATTGGTCAGCGTGTGCAAGCTTTAACTGTCACAGAGGGCTCATACAGAGTCAGACAGGCCCCCTCCCTTCTCTTTTGCAAACTCACCCCTTGTTCTTTAATCTGTGTTTAGTTTATTCCGTAGCATGAATTCACATCATTGTTGATTTGCCTGCATTCATTTGCAGTCATTCATTAGAGACAGGTCCCTGCCCTGAGGGACTTACAATCTAGGAGAGAGACAAAGGAGAGGAAACAAGGGGGAGGAGAACATAAGGAGAAACAGGGAGACATTCATGATTCAAGTTGAGAGGAGTGCACTCTTAGCTTAGTTACAGAGAAGAAGGGACAGTAAAAGAAGCAGCAGGGACAGTGAGCAGTAGGGGTGCCACCTTTGGGTTTTTTTTTAACCTGACACTTCCATTTCGGCCTATAGGAGTGTCGGGTAAAAAGCCACCATAGGTGGCAGCGCTAACGAGCAGCCTGTGGGGATGAGGGGCTAGGGAAAGCCTGGTGGAAGAGGTAGGTTTTCGAGAGGGATCTGAAGGTCGGGAGGAAGCAGAGCGTATGTCCGTCGGGAGGGAATTCCAGGCCTAGGAAACAGCATGAGAAAAGGGAGAAAGATAGTGTTGGGTTCAAGAGACTCAGGGGCGGGCAGAGAGGGGGGTGGAAGAGAGGAAGCAAGAAGTTTAGGGGCAGAAAGAAAGGGAGGGGCAAGGGCCATGACGAGCCTTCAACATGAAGCCAAGGAGTTTGTGCTGGATGGATGCCAAGGAGGGTGGCCAAACCTCCCCTTTAAAAGAGGACGCTTATGAAAAATACATGGCGCAGGGCTGCACTATAAGTAATGAAGCCCTGCACCATGTATTTTTCATAAGTGTCCTCTTTTAAAGAGGCGGTATGGCCATCCTAATGACAAGGGGGCAGTGCTGTAGCAGGGCTGTGATGGGCCCAGGCTCATCTCCCAATTATTAATTATTATTATTATTATTATTATTTTTTACTCCATCCTCCCCACCAAAGGTGGCTCGGGTCAGCTTACAACATTAAAACAGAATACATAATACAAATATAAAACAAACCATAAATACAAAAGCATAAGATAGCTCAGAACCCTACACCAACCCCCCTATTGTCCACCCCAACTCCTCACCCTCCTAGCTCACTGCTACCACACACACACACACAACTCCCCCTGTCTCCCTAACCCCACTACCAAACGCCTTTGTGAATAGAACCGTTTTGCACTGCCCCCTAAAGGCGCTCAAGTCCGGAGAGAAACGAATTTCCTGGGGGAGGGAGTTCCACAGCTACGGAGCGGCGGCTGAGAACGCCCTCCTCGTCATGGAGCTCAAGTTAAAAACTGGTACCTCCAGACAGGCGTCCCCAGCCGGCCACAAAGGCTGCGATGGGACCAGGCAAATGTTCGGATAAGTGGGTCCCAAGCCATTTAGGGCTTTAAAGGTCAAAACCAGCCCCTTGAATTGTGCCCGGAAGACAATAGGCAACCAGTGCAGATTCCAGAGCACTGGTGTTATGTGCTCCCGGCGACCTGCCCCTGTAAGGATCCGTGCCATCGTATTCTGCACCAGCTGCAGCTTCCAAACAGTCTTCAAGGGCAGCCCCACGTAGAGCGCATTGCAGTAATCTAGCCTTGAGGTTACTAAGGCATGGATGGGCGCCCCTATGAGCTAGGGGGCCAGATCGTCCTAAGCAGCAGCCCTCCTGAGGCTCCCCGTCAGCCTTGGCCTACCCCCATAAAGGTTGTGGCGCTGCCATGGCTCCCCGTGAGACCCCCTAAAGTGGCAGCAATCCCACCAGGAAGGAAACTTTAAGAGGAGGAAGGGCCAGCCCTCCACCTCTGCCCATTCTGAAAAACTCCTTCTTGGCAGGGCCCTTTGCAGGAGGCCAGAGTGCTGCTAGAAGAGGTTCTGAGTGGGTGGGGGCAGAGTGCTGGCCTCGTCCCTGCCCCCGCCCACTCTGAAAATGTCCTAGCAGTGCTCAGGCTCTCTGCAAAGGGCCTCCCTATAGTCCAGGGCCTGGGTTGGATAATAGGGAGCCAGTTGAGGGAAGGAGGATCCAAAGCTGGACTAGTCCGATGAGTCCCGGCCCCGACTCCTTCTCAGCTGAGCATGGTGTGGTGGCAGTGGCAGCTCCTCCTCCTCCCCCCTCCCCGGCAGGGCTGCAGGGAGGAGGAGCTGCCGCTGCCGCCACACCGCGCTCAGCTGAGAAGGGATTGGGGTCGGGAGAGGTCTGCTGCTGGGCTGCTGCACTGCCTTCTCTTCCTTCTCCGCTGCTACCCTCTGCCGCATGCCAAAAAAGCCCACCAGCTGGCCGCAGCTGCACTCCCGCCCGTGGGGTCTATGGGCGGGAGTGCTGAGAGCGCAGCTGCAGCCAGCTGGCGGTGAGAGGAGGCGTGGAAGGGGAAATTCTGGACACTTCAATGGTCCGGTTCCCCTTCCATCCCAGTCAGCGCAAGCTGTCAAAAATGCCTGACGGTCTGAGACAAATCTGGACCTCTGGCCATCCTACTCCGATCCTTCAGCTGTTTAGCACCGGCGCTAACCCTTAGCACCAGCACGAGTCCCCATCCACTTCCCTTCTCAAAGCTCTCTGCTGTTGCACGCTCCGCTGGCTGGGAGCCCAAGCTCCGCATGCCTTTCCCATGATCACCTAAGAAGGCAGCGTCTCATTATCTGTGCCATGGGACCTTCAAAGATCTTTCTCCGTGGGATATTCGCGTTTGTGCCGACGGCAGAGCATCCTGCTTAAAAATATGGTCAAATAGTAGAGGACAGGGTAGACATTAAGTTATATTTATAACAAGGCAAGACAAAGGCTGCAATTTTTTTGACTCCCACTCTATAATTGTAACTCAATAGCAGCAAGATCATAGTGATCAGGGCCTGACGCGATTGTTAGAACATAGTTAATTAAAGGCTTAACTATTCACTGGCGTTCTCTTTCTGAGGTCAAAAGACTGGCAGGTAATATGCATTTCACAAAGCCCCTCCTGTCAAAGGCCTTAGCAGAACTAGTTGTCATATGGAATTTATTAAACAAAGATTGCTTAATAAAGCCACTGGCCGAAGCTTGGTTGACGGAAGGTTGAAGACTGAAGATTTGCAGCATGATCCTCTCAGGCAGGGACGGCCAGACATATGGTACACACAATCCACTGGATCAGCTTCATTGACTCCCTCCCTCCAGCTGGCTGTGGCACTTCAGGGAAGGACCCCTCTCATTGGCTGCCACTTCTAGAGCATCTCAGCAATTGGTCTTAGGGTGAGGAGGAGCACTTGCCTTAGAGATAGCCTTCCCCAAATCCGCACTGCACTGGAGGAGCTCTCCATTCTAGCCCATCCTCTACCCAAAGTCAGCTGAGGATGCCCTCTTGCGACTACCAACTGCCCAGGAGGTTCGTACAATGAAGGCACACAGAGAAGCATTCTGGGTGGCTGCCCTACAATTATGGAACTCTCTCCTCGTGGAGATCTGCCTAAGCCCGAGCTGCTTACCTTTCAGAAGAAATCTAAGACCTTTTTGTCTGGGCAGGCATTTGGTGCACTGCGATAGGGTTGGGTGAGATTGGGTGGAGGGGTTATGGAGATGGTTGGTGAGTGGAGTTTAAGGGGTTGTTTCTTTAACCGTTTTTATAGGGTTTTTCCTACATGTCTTATGTTTGTGTATCTTTTATATTTGTGTAAGCTGCTCTGAGCCTTTGTGTGAAGGGTGGGGTAAAAATAATTAATCAATCAATCAATCAAATGAATGAATGAATGAATGAATGAATGAATAGTAGTGAGCAGAGGCACAAGTCCCATTTACTTCGACAGGATTCATACCCACTCTAACAGTACTAAAGTCAGTGTAGCCTAGTGGCTAAGGTACTAAACTTAGGCCCTTTTTACACGAAACACACCCACTCATGCTGTCACCGGGATCGGGCTCTCCCTCTTTCTCTAGGCTGTCCCCCGAATGCCCACTAGGCCAGTCGCAACCCAGTTGCCTGTGCCCACATGGGTTCCCAAGTGATCAGAAACCCTCACCGCAATCAGGGAGCTTTCAGAGGTCCACACTCCCAGAAACGCCTCCCCTTGTTCTCCCAGCCCAGCTGTAACTCAGAGAACCTTCTCTGGCCACCCATAGCTTGGAAGACTTCACGGTGGGGTTGTCTTGTATAAAAAAGGTCCATCTAGGCTCTCACCTAGATAGAGTGCCCCC
>QEPC01007512.1:11940989-11954794 GCA_003113815.1 Sphenodon punctatus
GGTTGGTGAGTGGAGTTTAAGGGGTTGTTTCTTTAACCGTTTTTATAGGGTTTTTCCTACATGTCTTATGTTTGTGTATCTTTTATATTTGTGTAAGCTGCTCTGAGCCTTTGTGTGAAGGGTGGGGTAAAAATAATTAATCAATCAATCAATCAAATGAATGAATGAATGAATGAATGAATGAATAGTAGTGAGCAGAGGCACAAGTCCCATTTACTTCGACAGGATTCATACCCACTCTAACAGTACTAAAGTCAGTGTAGCCTAGTGGCTAAGGTGCTAAACTTAGGCCCTTTTTACACGAAACACACCCACTCATGCTGTCACCGGGATCGGGCTCTCCCTCTTTCTCTAGGCTGTCCCCCGAATGCCCACTAGGCCAGTCGCAACCCAGTTGCCTGTGCCCACATGGGTTCCCAAGTGATCAGAAACCCTCACCGCAATCAGGGAGCTTTCAGAGGTCCACACTCCCAGAAACGCCTCCCCTTGTTCTCCCAGCCCAGCTGTAACTCAGAGAACCTTCTCTGGCCACCCATAGCTTGGAAGACTTCACGGTGGGGTTGTCTTGTATAAAAAAGGTCCATCTAGGCTCTCACCTAGATAGAGTGCCCCCTTAGTGTGCCCCCCAAGGCCGAATAAACACACACACACGCTAGGCTTGGTTATAAAACATATATTTAGTACATACAAGTATAAGGCTGTTGATCAGATAGTGCAAGTCAATAAATCAAATATAAAACCAACACATTTGAAAATACACTGAAGTTCCTTAACTGTCCTCTTACCCTAAGGCTGAATCCAGGTCGATCAGAGTCTCTCACAGCTTTGGTGTTGAAACCAGGCTCAGTTCTTCTAGTGAATTGGAAAGCCTCTAGTTCATGGTTGGTGCAGCCTCTTCTGCAAGCTGCTTGCCCCTTGCTGGTCAAGATGGAAGAGAGAGTGTACAGATCCCGTGTCTTCACTCCTTTGCAGGTTGGGTCACTTCCCCCTTCCTGCTCCTTTTGTTATTCTGAGCTTGTTGCAGATCCCATTCAGGCATTACCTTGGCAACAAAATGCTCGTTCTACCTGATAATGGTTTTTCTGTCCCCCCCACCCTGCCAAACCATTTCAGCAGGGTGGTAAGGCTCACAATCATCTCATATTTCTCTTTAGCTGTCCTTGTTAGTAGCCAAATTTACCCCCAGTACCACAAATTCTGTGTCCCATTACCCCAAATAAGTGTGTTGCCTCCTTTTCCCCATGACACATGCCCACGCATGCTCACACAGTGAGCATGTGTGGGTGCCTCATGTGTGAATGCTGCAGCGGGTGGGCGAGCAGGTGTGCGCGCTCCCACAAAACACGACTGCCTACCCACCTACCCACCTACACACAGAGCAATTGGCCAAAACGGTGATTGCTCCATGTGGGGGAATGCAGGGGGGGCGGGAATCAGTGTGCACTTCCTCCCCCCACACCGCCCACGCTGTGGCACACACACTGATTCCCCCCCGCCCAGCCACGACCCATTTAAAAAGGGCCTTAGACTTGGATGACCAAAGTTCAAATCCCAGCTTAGCACATAAGAAATATTATACTGGGTCAGACCAATAGTTCTTTTGAGGCCAGTATCCTGTAGTCGTTCTTCGTCATTTTGGAGAAGTACCCAACAGGTCATAATCGAGTTATTTGTGCACTCTCAGCCCCCAACAGTCAGAGCCATGAACTCATTGGGTGGCCTTGGGCAAGTCACTGTCTCTCAGCTTCTGTACCCCTTCTGTAAAATAGGAATATACATGTTCCTCTTTCTCCCTATTCCTCCTCGTCTCTCTTTCCTTTTCCATCCTAGATTATAAGCCCCTTGGCACAGGGAGGGACTTGTCTGTAGCCATTACTGTTCAGTAGCGGCGGGACCCCGGGGCAATTACCGGATACCGGATTTACTGGTTTCCGGTTCCCAAAAAACCGGATTCCCGGATTAAATCCGGTAACCGGACCGGATTTACCGGGTTGAATCCGATAATGCCGGTACGCCCAGTACCGGCATTATCGGATACCGGAAATGCTGGTAATCCCGCCGCTACTGTTCAGTGTCAGACACACTGCCAATATTATATAAGTAATGATAATATCCTGCTGGAGGATCCCATTGTTTGAGTACTAAGAGCCCCACAGCAGCATGAAACACAATGTTATGTCCCCTTTAGAACATGACCTCACCTGTGTGTAATGTTCTGACATCATGGCGCCCCATAGGGGCAGGGGCAGATCAGGAAGGGATGGGAAATCCGGCTTTCTGACATGTCCCCCCTGTTGTCCCAATTCTCTGGGTTAACCATGAGCCCCCCTGCCTGACCCAGAGAAATCAGGACTTCCCCATGAATCCTGGAAACTCTGGGCCAAAACCCAGAGCCTCGATATGCGAGGTTATTTAATTTGTGCTGTTAAAGAATGCGCGACCGGAAATACGGCGCGTCTAAAAGCTGCCCGCGGCACTTTTACAAGCGGCGTGATTTCACAACGCCAGCAGGCGGCGCTCGTCTACAAGCGGCCTAAGAGGCAACGTAAGTTTTTTTTCTGGCAATAAACGTGCTTCAACCCAACCAGATATTCATAAAGCAGGGACAGCCAAGAAGTAGATCACAGTCTTCTGGTAGATCGCAAACAAGTCTCAACACAAACAGTAGAATGCAGTGTGGGATGGGGGGACCAGCCTCTCAGAGATCACTTCTGGGGAAAGACATGGGACCAGCACCCCAGGGTGTGTGGCTCTAGAGCTAGGAGAGCTGCTCCACTGAGGCGGGGCAGGCTCCTTTCCACTCCTGAAACCAGTTGTTGAGGTAATCTAGAAGTAGGAGTCAATGGGAGAGGTCCTGTCCTGTCCTGGAGCACCAGAGCCAGCTGAAGGGGGACTTGGTAGATCACCTGAAACTGAAGCCTTGATCAAATGGATCATGTGTACCATAAGGCTGACCATCCTTATCCTAGAGCAGAGGGTGCAGAGTCATCTCCATTCCAGGGACCACTTTGAAAATGAGTACGAGCTCAGAGGCCCGCATAGAAGTTGTGGCGAGGACAAGGGTGCTTAATCAGTATGCTCAAGAAAAGGAGGGCCCAGATCATGGATTTTGTGCCATGGATCTGTCCCCTCTTTGCTCCCTTACTCTGAGCTCAGTTTTTCGGTGGTTAGAGGTAGGAACTGGATCCAGAGGCCAGTTCCAGGGACTGGAAAAGGGGCTACATACAAGTTTGCCACAGGCCACATTTGGCCCCTGGACCTGAGGTTCCCCCACCCCTGTCCTAAAGGTTACGTTTCTCGGAGTTCTAGTTGGCAATGGCTACTACATATGGGTCAATATTTTCTTCCCAGGATACCCGGAGCGCAGCTGAATTTGAAGTCAGCCATTTATCAGGGGCAATACTGATCGAGCCGGAGAGTGATGCACTCCAAGAAGTTCTGCAAAAATGGATCTCTCAAGGTATCTCAAAAATACCTGGGGTTTGTTAAGTAGCTTTCAGGCTTCTCCAAAATCCTCCCTCACCCCCGGAAGTGCTCGGTGCCTACACTTAGGGTTATCAGCTCTACCAGTCTTCAGGGGAAGCCCCAAATTCTCTATGAGTCACCCAAAGAAACTGGAGCTGCAGGGGGCAAGCCGCGTCAGGGAGGGGGCAGGTCATCGGGACTTTGCCACCACTTTGTAACGTGGCTCTGATGTCATGACACTCCGGAAAGGGCAGGGTTAGGTCAGACAAAGATGTGGCCCCAGCCCCTGAAGGGCGTTGTGATGTCATGATGCTGCATAAGCGGTACGGTTACATCAGAAAGGAATACAACAGCCTCTTTGCCCTGCCCCCCTCCATCGGAAAGTCTGGAGGGAGGCGATAATCCTACAACATCTGGGGCCTGATTTTCAAAAGACTCCGCAATTTCTACATAGCGTGGTCAAATGTCTATTTTAAGTTCCAGCTTCATAGAACGGAATGGATGCCTCTTATTTCAGAGCCCCCGCCTCCAGCTCAATAGAAAGTAATAGGCACTCCTTATTTCAGAACCCCACCAGCTTCATAAAACGTAATAGGTGCCTCTTATTTCAGAGACACCCCCCGCCCCCCCCCCATCTCCATAAAACATAATGGACCCCTCTTATGTGGAACTCCCTCCCGGAGAAGGCTTGCCTGGCCCCAGGCCTATTGGCCTTTCGACGTTCGCCCAGGCCTTCGGAGGAGAGGGTGGGGTGGGGGTGGGTTAATTTTAGTGGGGGGTGTTTTCAATTTGTTTTTAATTATGATATTGCAGATATTTTATGTTTAAAAATTGTTTTATATTATGCTGGAAGCCACCCCGAGATGCCGTAGGCATGGTGGACGGCATATAAATACAATGAAATAAATAAAACAAATAAACATTATTTCAAAGGGCCAAAGCTCTGTAGTATGCCTTAGTTTTGAAACGTTGACCTGGTGACCGTAAGTTCAGTATTTCCAATGCCAAGCAGAAATTAAGCATCTCCAGAACTATGAAACCAGCTTTAAAACCAAGAGTCTGGTTTTCTGTTGTTTGGTTGGTTGGTTTTTTAATACTAAGTTTGAGAGTCTCTGGAGTTTTGGGCACTTGCTGATTTCTGAGCCTTCAGGATTCACATTTCTCCAGCTTTTCTCCCCAGCTATGAGAGCCAGATGCTTACTTTTAATTTTTTTTTTTAATGAAAGCCAAGATTACAGGAGCTCAGGAGCAGGGTAGGGGGGCAGGGTTTAAGAACAAAGTGCCAAACTAGCAGGTGACTCTCAGAACTGTCAAAAGAGATTACCCATGGGGGGAACAGCTGGATGTTTTGCTGAGCTATTTGGAAAAATCGACCACCACCCTTCCCACGTGTCAGGCCCCTTAAAATCATGAGTCAGCCCTCCCTCACCCCCAAAAGTCATGAGATGGGTTTAAAAGTAATGAAAGTTTTTGAAACAAGAACAACAACAACATTTGGTCCTCTTTCAGCCACCCTGCTTTGACATTCACAAGCCCTTCTCTATAACGATGAGGGTTCGAAATTTATTTATTTTTTAAACAAAGGTGAAAGCAGAGATTTCACAAGTCTGGTGATTTTCAGCGTTAAGAAGCCCCCTACAATTGCATGACTTGCAGTAAAATTGAGAGAGTTGGCAAATTACAGTTGCAATAGCAGACTAGTCAGTGGAGCATTCCCGTTCTGAATTAGGATTGCCACCTCCCTCCAGGACAAAACCCAGAGTTGCGGGACCACGTTAGAGGGGACAGGCAAAGGGGCCACCATGCCTCCTTTCTGGCGTAACCCTGTCTCTTGCAGAATGTTGTGACATCACAACATTCTGCAGGGGGAGGTGCCACAGAGAAAAGGGGCGGGGTAAAGGGGCTGTCATGCTCCCTTTTTGACATAACTCCACCCATATGGACCGCTGTGACATCATGGCACTCCATGCAGTGGAGTTATGTCAGTACCTTTTCTCCTCCCACCAATGGCTGCCTCTCTACCCAACGCATTCAGTACGTGTTCCTGACATTTCTCAACTTCATGAATGTCTCTCCCTATCGTCCCCTCTTCCCACCTTTGTCTTTCCTACATTGTAAGCTCCTTGGGGTAGAGACCTGTATCTAATTAATGATTGCAAATAAATCAATAATAAAGGGGAAGGAAGGTCCCTATGGTCAACCCCTTTTCTGACGTGGCCACCCCTCTTGCTACCACTAGAAGCCTTGATTCCCCAGATCGGCCACATGCCTCTCTGGCTAACCCAGAGGAACAAGGCCTCTGGACTAAACCCAGACAGGTGGCATGGTAACCCTCCAGCTCTCATCCTGAAAGCTCTGCCCTGACACAAGGCCATTTCATTTCAATGCAAGTAGAGTGCCATGGCCTCCTTTCTCTCACGGTTGCTTACCGCTCTTCTTTTTCCAGAGTGTAGACCACACCGATCCATCCTTTGCTACTGCACCGTGGGGTACAGGTCTGCCAAAGTGGCCAAGAGGCTGAAGGAGCTCATGTCGAGGGCAGCTGTCCAAGCCCCCCCAGCTCCTCTGAAGGTTTATAACATGCAAGGCGGCCTGACAAAATGGGCCAATGAAAGAAGGCCGATGGTGGATCCACAGGGGAAGCCTACCCAGCTCGTCCATCCCTACAGCACGCTGTGGGCAAAACTCTTGGAGCCGGAGCGCCAGGCGCAGATCTAATGGGTTTCCACGCTCTCTCAAGATGGAAGGGTCCTCCTACCCAGCACTCACCTCAAGGGGATTCCTGTCGTGCCCCTGAACTCCGAAAGCACCTTGCGTGAAGATAGAAAGGACTGACTGGGGGGCTTGTCCCCAGGTCCACCAACCCAAACCCTTTTAGATTAATCCCACCCACCAAGTCCCAGATTGACTGCATTCTTCTCCAGGCCTGATTGGCCGGGGACCACTCTATAAGGCAGGAAGCGGTCTGTACGACATGACAGCGCCTGGCTTAGTCGCTGACCCAGCCCCCACTGTGTGTATTCTTGCCTTGACCCTTGCGGCACTTGGTATCCTGCCTCGAGCCTGCTCTTGACTTAGCCTAGCCTTCCTCTTTCATCTCTGCACTGGGACAGCTCCTGCTTTCTTCCAGCCTCACCCACTCCCCTCTTTGCTGGGTATGTTTGCCCATCTCCTGCTCAGCTCTGGGGTATGACTCCGGCTCCTGATCCAGCAACTGACCTCCCTGCTACTAACTTGGCTTGTTTCTTTGGCTCCTGATTCTCATTCTAACAATCCCGCCTTCACTATCCACCAGGCTCAGAGTCAGACACAAATGCCTTTGGGACCCTGGGCACGGTGGCTGGCTCCACCAGAGTCAGTGCCACCAATGCCCTCTGGCCAAGGCCCAGGAGTTCTGCTAAAGGCTGGTCAGACCCCGCCCCTCCTCAGCCTTGCTCCACGCCCCCAGCTTCCCGATTAGTTGCCTGCCATATAAAAGGCAGGCCTGCGGTCACCAGAAGCTGGATGGATCATCAGTGTTTTCTTCCTGTTTGGGCTTGGAACTAGCTCTGCTCTATTTTGGTTTGGCCTTGTTGAGTTTGGACTTGCTTTGCCTTGGACTTGACGTGTCTGTCTGTGTTTGTAACCTGCCTTTCTGCTATGCCTGTCTGCCTGCTACAGCACGCCTGCTTTTCTCCTGGCCTCTGTGTTGATCCAATTTGCCCATGATGTCTTGGACCGATCCGGCACCTAGTCTCCTGATTTAACATCTGATTGCACCGTTACCGACTTGTCTTGTTTCTTGGTATTCTAATTCCAACACTGCTACCTTCATTACCCTGGCTCCGCATCTGATCACCTGGCTATTGACTTGGTTCCATCCCCAATTCTTGACCTCCTTGTGTTTTCGTTCCAGCTGTCAGCCTTGCTCCAAAGCCAGGCACTTATGCTTTGTTTTTCTAAGGTTATTCCAGTGTAGTTATTATGTGTGGACGTGATCCTTATCATAGGTTTGCCCGATGCCTACCTAGCACAGGAGTGAGGATCCTTTTGAAATGTTAAGAATACACACACACACACACACACACACACACGAGTGATTGCATAAGCTGGGGGTGGCCAAACCATTGCTCACGAGCTGCATGCGACTCTCCAGCAGTTGAAACGTGACCGTTGTGGCGAGAAGCAGCTGGCTGTTGAGGCATCGCCTTGGCTGGAGCCACCTCTGAACGTCAGCCGCTGTAGGGCCCAGTGAGAGCCGGTAAGATTGTGGCATCACTGGAGTGAGGATCCTTTTGAAATGTTAAGAATACACACACACACACACACACACACACACACACGAGTGATTGCATAAGCTGGGGGTGGCCAAACCATCACTCACGAGCTGCATGCGACTCTCAGGCAGTTGAAACGTGACTGTTGTGGCGAGAAGCAGCATCGCCTTGGCTGGAGCCACCTCTGAACGTCAGCCGCTGTAGGGCCCAGTGAGAGCCGGTAAGATTGTGGCATCACTGGACCAGGCCTGGTGCTGGATGGGAGGGACTGGAGGGCCGGACCAGACATCAGACTGTGAAATCTCACTAGGATGATTGGGGAGCTGTGGGGTAGCTAGGCCAGGCCCACTCTGGTAACAGGAGAGTGCATACTTCCCCATGTATTAAGTGTCCAAAGAGGGACAAGCCCCTCCCCCTTGTCTAATAAGCTCTGCCCCTCCGCATTTAAGCTCCGCCCCCTTGTGTGCTTGCACAGCTGTCCGCACACCTTCAACATTCCAAGTGCATAAAGAGGGACAGACGTTCTCCTGATGATCATTCCATATAGTTTCTTGTCGTTCCATCGTCTCCCCATTGTCCTCTTAAGTTCTCTTCCTGGGAGGTAACCAAAAAAGAGGCACCTGAGGCTTTTTCAATCTGTCTCCTGAAAGAGGGACTTTGACCCCCTGGAAGAGGGACAGTTGGATTCAGCACCCAAGGAGGGACTGTTCCTCCTAAGTAGGGGCTGTTGGGAGGCATGAGGTGTCTGTGCGGCAACGAAAGAAAAAAGAAAAAAGTCAGCCAATGTGTTGCTAGTCTCTCCGTCATCATTCAATTTTGCCAGGCTAGGGGCCTGTCCAGGGGCGGCTGGTGGGTTTTGATGTTGGAGGGGCACTGGGGTAGTAAGGCCGGGCCGGGCCTATGGGCGGAGCCTAGCCTAGGGTGGAGCTTAGCCTAGGGGCGGAGCCAGGGATACGGTAGGCGGAGCCAGTGCATAACCCAGCCAGCAGCAAGGAGTTCCCAGGGTTAACATTGTATGTACATTACATTACTTAATCCAGCAATTTCAGTTAGGCAGGTTATACTCACCTCCTCCCCTTCCATCCCAGGTCTCCAGCCTCTGCTCCCCGAGTCTCCCCACACACATTTACTCACCACCCCCCTTCCCCAATCTCTTCCCAGGCTGGGGGCCTGGGATGAAAGGGGGGGAGGGTGTGCGATAATGGGGAATGGGGAGGAGGGGGGGCACACACCCCTCTCCCCCATTCCCCAGTCTCGCACACCCTCCCCCCCCCTTCCATCCCAGGCCCCCGGCCTCTGCTTCCCGAGTTCCCCATCCCCCCATGTTTACTCACCGTCGCGCAGGGCAGGCAGGCACCAGGCAGTTCAGCGTTCAATGGAGGCGCTTGGCAGCGAGATGTGCTGCACCGCGCATGCTCAACTGAGTCAGTTCAAGCATGCACGCCGCAGCACATCTCACCGCCGAGCGCTTCCACTGAACACCCAGGTGAGCCCATAGGGCTCAATGCAAAGCTGCCGCTCATGGGAAATTTCATTTCCCAGAGGCGCGCTTGGATTGGACACTCAGCCGCCCGGCGCACGTTCAGTCCAAGTTTGTCCCTTCTGGGACTCCAGACAGAGCGCTCACTGACTGAGCGCTCTGTCTCTGCCGGGCAGCTGGAATTCACATCGGAGCATCGCGCTGCTCTGACTGCAAGCCAAGCTGCAGCAATCAGAGCAGCGCGGCGCTCCGATGTGAATTTCAGCCGCCCGGCAGAGACAGAGCACTCAGTCAGTGAGCGCTCTGTGTCAGTGGCACTGGGGGGACCAGGGAGAGCGGGGACAGGACACTGCCCCAGGCACCCTCAAGCGAGAGCCACCAGCCTGTCCATAAGGTATATCATGCAAGAAGGGGTGGGGGTAGAAAAATTATAACAATTTATAACAAGGGAGGTACTGGTTGTAATGTGATGTCACAATTGTTTCTTGCCACTCATTTTTCAAATTTCACTTCTGCATTTGAAAATTAAAGAGATATTCCTTGAATCTAATAAATGGGGCTCTAGATTACTGGTATTAAAAATGCGTATGTGAGGAGGGCAGGTATGATTTGTGTGACATACGTTTGTTGCGGGGGCGGGGGGGTAGTAGAGTGACAAGAAGAGGTAGGGGTGGGTTTTAAAATGGCCAAACAAAAAACAAACGTGTGGCAGCTGGGTCAGGCTGGGTGCCTGAGCCTGGCCCTTTAAGGAGGGTTAGCGCCAGTCTGGGAGGTGTAGGCACCAAGGCGGCACAGAACAGTGACCTAAGATACCTCAGCTGAACCAACCCCAGAGTTGGGCAACCAAGTGGCTCGTGCAGGCTAGCTGGGCTTGGCGTAGCTTGGCCAGGCCTAAGCCCAGGAGTCTGAGCCTGGAGTTGAGTAGGGAGAGGGCTGTGGGTGAGGCAAGAGGCCGGGAGGACTCTGCCTTGTAGCTGTAAGAGGGATTGTGCCTGACCAGAGGGAGAGCCCACCTGAGTGGACTGGATGGTATAGAACAGCATGGTGAGAGTCTAAATAAAGCACTTTCGATAAGATCCCCGGTGAGCTGGTCTCAGTGGCGTACGGATCCTGAGAAGACTTACCCTGAGGGCACATGCACCCGTTACGCATACTTTATAGCTAGCTCCTAACCCAGAGCTTGTTTGTTTATTTATTTAAATTGATACCCCACCCTTCCCATTAAGGCTCAGGGTGGCTTACAACATATAAAAGCATCTTTAAATGTCCCCTTCAAAACACCACCCCCTACCCCTTATACCTCCCCACCCAATCCCATCCCCGCCTGCCAAACACTTGGCCAAACAGAAAGGTCTTACATTGTTTCTGGAAGATGCCCAGGCTCAGGCTTAGATGAATCTCCAGGGAAAGGAAGTTCCCTAACTGTGGAGCAACCACCAAGAACGCCTCTCCGGGTGCCCTTGTGGAAATTTGGCAGGCAGCTGGTACCTACAAGAGGGCGATCCCGGCTGACCTCAGAGCCTGCAACGGAACATCACATGAGGAATAAGGCGGTCTTCCGGAGTTTGCCTGATCTAATCTAGGCCCTTCTTATCTTTCAGCAGGGCTGGACTTACCACAGGGCAACCCAGGGTGACTACTACTCTAGGCCCTGCTATTTTCTTTTCTTGGGGCCCTTCAGTGGCCCCCATTTTCACAAGGGCAGGGGGTGAGTGCCCTGCTCCCTCCCAGCAGCATCCCAAACACGGCTACTTCTAGGGGCCAAGGAGAGCAGGCGGGGCCACGGGGAAGTGGGGCTACCACGTCCACGGGCCCTGCATGATATGTTCACCCTTAGCCCTGCCCATTCAAAGACCGACCCTGTCATTTAGACAATCCCTTTCTTCAAGCTTTGGCCGCTTAGCTAAAGAAACAGGACAGAGCACAATGGGGAAATAAGTGCTATGACCGAGCAAGTTCATTTCCTACCAGCAGTAGGTTTGGAAACATCAAAAACAATCTCACCCACACACGATGAAAATAGTTTTAATTCTCGGTTCTCACAAAGAGGATGCCCAAATAGTCCCAATTTCATACTGGCCTAAAATAAATATTTGTGAAGCGCATAAAACCCTCTCTTTAACTGCGCTCCAGCCAAACTGTATGTGCTTATTGTTTGTTCGGCAACTGGATAATCCCAATGGCGGGTCTCAAAGGCGAAGGACGCATTTCTAAATAGACAGGCCCCTCAGTTGCTGGGCCTTTTTTAAAGCCAGGTGGGAAAATAGCATCTGGCTGCTTGAAACTGTGTCTTTCCCCAGACCACTTTGTTTAAAAAAAGCTGTTGACTTTTCTCCTTTTTTTTTTTTTTATTTAAAGAGAGTTTTTATAAGGAATACTACAACTAAGAGAAATGCGAAACTGTAATTATAAATTCTGAAGTGCCCGATTCTGCGGCGTGGCAGTTCGACGCTAGCAGAACTCCCAAGGGCAAGATTGGGCCCTCCATCGTTTCTTAAAGCATTTCTCTTCACATCCAAACAGTACAGACCTAAGGGCTTGATCCGGGGCCTATGGAAGACGAGAGGAATCTTTCCTTGATTTCAGTTGGCTTTGCACTAGGTTGACAGATTAGCGTTTGAGAAAATAAGGGGCTGTATGAAGCTGTGGGGCTCTGAAATAAGGGGTCTCCATTGTGCTCTGTGGAGCAGTGGGATTCTGAAGTAAGGGGCATCTGTCATGTTCCGTGGAGCTTTGAAATAAAGGATTCAATTATGTTCCGTTGAGCTACGGGAATCTGAAATAAGGGGCATCCATTATGCTCCATGGAGCTGGGGGGCTCTGAAATAAGAAACCTCCATTGTGTTCCGTGGACGTGTGGAGTTTGGAAAGAAGGGGGTGTCCCCCATTATGTTCTAAGAAGCTGAGACATTTTGGAATAAACATTCGACGGAGCTGCGGGGATCTGAAAAAAGAGAGACATCCAATGGATTCTAGAGAGCGCTAGAATTCGGAATAACGAGAGATGTTCAGAACAGTGTCGGCTTGGCCCGGGTTAGGTCTTCCCAGGATCTGCCCCAAAGACCCAAGACCACCCAGAAATTAGTTCCATTACTTTATTACACAGTCCTCTTAGTCTGTCACACACCCCTTGGTCAAGGTTTTCCCCTTACCACTGGCTCACCTGCACTCTTGGCATCTTCCTCCTCTGGTTCCCAGGCTCCTGAGTTTCTCAGCTCTCCAGCAGAGCTTCCCCTGAGCTCCTGCTTTTCCCACTCAACTCTGCCTTGTTCCACAGCCCTTCCTGCTCCCCCACTCATCCTGAGGCTTCAGCTGATCTGCCCCCCACTCAGGCCCAGCTGGCCCCAGTTAGCCACTTTACTGGTCTACTCTCTTGGGCTCTAAAAGGGCCAGAGAGCCACAGGTTAAAGGTTTCTTTAACAGAAGAGACATCTGGCAATCCAAGCATGCCCACCGCAGCTGCAAAGAACCAGGGAGCCCAAAAGGTCAGAGAAAAAGAGTGGATAATCTGTCAATCAATAACTAGATTCCATTCATCTTCACACTCTTGAGAGGATCCCAGGAGTCCCATTCACAAGACTGAAGGCTAACACAACAGTGGGGCACCTCTCCATTGAGCCCGCTGGCCTGCTAACCAGGCCTGTCATAATTACATACCCCAATTTATACCCAGAGATCTCAGACTTGAAGTGACTTGCCCAGAACTGCCTAGCAAGACCAGGATTTGAACTTTGGACCCCGCTAGTTCCAAGTCCCAACAGGCAACCAATCCACACTGCCTCCCCAATAACTAGAATAAGGCCAATTTAAAAAGTGTGCACCACTTAACTCAAGTCATGTAGACCAGGCTGAAAATCCCAGTGCAGACAGGTGACCAGGGTCACCCAGTCTTGCCTCGAGACTCCAGGTTTTGTCCAAGAGACTCAAGCGAAAGCCCAAATTTCTCCAGGTTACCAGAAAACTCAGGGCCTCTGGGATGACAGGGGGAAAGCACATCTGAAAGGGAGTGGGCCATAGGGACTTTGTGCCCCTATTCTGTCGTGGCCTTGTCCTTATGGAGAGCATCACAACACTCCATAAGAGCAAGGCCACGGCAAGGGGTTACCTCAGAAAGGTTACCTCAGAAAAGGACAAGCAGCTACCTCAGAAGGGACAGGTTACCTCAGAAAAGGACAAGGGGTTACTTCAGAAGGGACAGGTTACCTTAGAAAAGGACAAGGGGTTACCTCCGAAAAGGACAAGCAGTTATCTCAGAAGGGACAGGTTACCTCAGAAAAGGACAAGCAGTTACCTCAGAAGGGACGGGTTACCTCAAAAGGGATGGGTTACCTCAGAAAAGGACAAGGGGTTACCTCAGAAGGGATGGGTTACCTTAGAAAAGGACAAGGGGTTATCTCAGAAAAGGACAAGCGGTTACCTCAGAAGGGACGGGTTCCCTCAGAAAAGGACAAGGGGTTATCTCAGAAGGGACGGGTTCCCTCAGAAGGGTTACCTCAGAAAAGGACAAGCGGTTACCTCAGAAGGGACGGGTTCCCTCAGAAAAGGACAAGGGGTTAGCTCAGAAGGGACGGGTTCCCTCAGAAGGGTTACCTCAGAAAAGGACA
>QEPC01007512.1:11956379-11984020 GCA_003113815.1 Sphenodon punctatus
AAAACAGTGACAGTGCTTAGACACAACACATAGTCACAAGGCGAACATCTTAAAACACCCAATCCCCGTTGCGTCTAAAGACACCCTAGGATGCTATCACTGAACCAGGTGCTTGGTTAATATTTTAATTGGCCAACAGCTTGCCAGTTTCAGCCAGGTCATCTGTAGTAAACTCTCTCCAGTTAGACTTTATTCCAATATCTTAGACAAGGTTGGTTTTGGCACAACCTTCTAGTTACAGAATGACCCAACTAAATAGTCTCTATTAATAGTTTACAAAGGAACCTCTGGGCCTTTGTCCACAAAAGGCTAAGAAGCATAACAAAAACATTGCGGATCCTTGCATGTCAATAGCCTTTATAGACTGGACTCCCTAGTGATTCCAACCACCTTCTGGTACTTTGCCACTTGCAGAGATGGAGACTTCACACAGCAAGAGAACCCCCAAAACAGCCGTCTGCAATTCCCATTGCTTTGTGCTCCTCAAAATCTGAGGATGGTGACATTCCATACACAGTCACATGTCATCCATCCAACTGCATTGGCTTTGCGAAGACTGGTCAACTCTCAGTGGCAGGATAATTGTTGGGCACCACCCCAATTGAATTGAGTCTACCATATACCATACCTCCCAAAAGTTTGAGTGTCCAAAGGGGGAAAGCCACACCCTCTTGGCCAGTAAGCTCCACCCACCAGCAAATAAGATCCTCCCTCTCACACATTTACACCTGCACAACCTTCAAACATTCCAAGTGCATAAAGAGAGACAGATGGTCTCCTGCTTCTCATTCCACTTAGTATCTTGTCATTCCATCGTCTCCTCATTGCCCTCTCAAGGTCTTTTCCTGGGAGGCAACCAAGAAAGAAGTGCCTGAAGATGGAAAACCAGTCTTTTGACTCTCTCTCATGAAGGCAGTTAACCGGTTTACCATATTACCATTACCATATTACGGCGTTACCTTGTGGCCAAATGTTACCATTACTAGTCTGAAACAAGGTCCAGAGGTGGGGAAGGGAATTATGCGTCAGTGGTCAATGGCAAAATGGTAAACAGTAAAACGGCAATATGGTAAGCAGCAATACGGTAAACGGTGCACTGCAGTATTATGTGGTAATTGGTAAAACCGTGGATCCAACTCGTTACCGAATAGTGACGGCTAGCTGTTTCAACTCAAAGGGGTTTTATATATTACTAATCATAATAAGTTTGGATTTCATTGGTGTCTATAAAACCAACTTTGCCCGCCTACCCTTTTATGCTTGTCAATGTTTGCATTTTCCCTACACAGTCTGTTAGAAGTACAACGTAAACTACAAAATCAAGACCAGCCAACCTACTTTCTTTTAATTTACTGTTTTCCCAATTGTGTTTGAGGATGGAAGGTAGTTTTTCTTGGAGACATTTTCACCCCTAGCTTTCATTGTACATTCACACAGAGTTGAGGTCCGGAAGGCTGAGAAAGCCCTTTCACTTACTAATTATCCCTGCCCTCTTTCACTTGTACATAGTGGAACTTAGGACAAAGGACAGAAAGCTACCAAGGTCACTGTGACCTCCAACTAGGTACAGAATCAAGACTTGTCCACTAGAACAGCAGCTCTAACACGCACAACCTCTGTTTTCTTAAGGTTTCTACACATTTTCATTTAGAAATTATGTATATTTTATCAGTTGAGGAAATTCTCCTATCTTTGTTCCCTGAAGGCATCCACTGTCCTCCCTTGTACACTTGGCCAAAAGGGTACCCACCTCTCTAGGTTTTACACAGAGATTCCAGGTTTTGACACCAGCCCGAGTCCCTGAGCTCCAGTGGAAACCCCAATTTCTTTGGGTCAGCTAGAGGTGCCCCTTGTAACTGATAGAAATCAGGCTTCTGGGGCCAGCAAGGGGTGGCCGTGCCCATCCATGAGGAACTTCCTGTCCCCTTTTCGACAAAGCTCTTCCCCTATGGGGTATCATGATGTCATGATGGGTGGGGTTATGTCAGAATGGGGGCGTGGCAGTTCCTTTGTCCTGCCCATTAATGACGTTCCGTAAAGGGCAGGGTTACATTAGAAAGAGGCATAAACCTCTGTTGACATGATGATTGATTCCTATTAGCAAGATTTTGTAGGAGCCATCTGGAGATATCAGGCAGCTTAAATACAAGAATCTCCCCTCCTATGCCATACAGAAGTCACAGGCCAGGAGATAAAAAACAATAAAAAATGAGCCTACCTATGCCAGATCCAACCATCTTCCAAATCTGATGCCCCAAATCACTCTCCCCATCCAAATCTGAATTCTGTCAATGACTGCAGACCAAACCTGCTCACACTTGTCACTTTGGGGTGGTTGAAATCTCAGGATCCAGATCTGAACTGTATAGCTACGCAGAGCCATTGCTCCTCTGAGTCCCAGTGCTGCTGCTCAAGCTCAGCCAGGTTCTTTCCATAACCAACTTTTCTGAGGGGGAGGGGAAGCAAGGAGGCCTCTTCCTGCGCACAGGACCTACACGCACCTTTGCTATGGGCGTGCCCCTGCAATGTGTGCATGCATGCCTCCCCCTCTCCCTTCCCCCCTAAAGCTCATTGGAGCAGCCCCAAACCAGTGCCATGCCTGTGGCACCGCTCCAATGAGTTTTACAGAGATCCGGAAATACAAATCTATAATCCAGAAAGTCGTAAAAGTTGAGATACAGAGCCATAACTGATATGAATCCATAAATCAATATGAATTCCCATCCCTGATTGCTAGAGTGGATCAAGACAAGATGGTGCAGATCCAGTTCAGATGTCTCTTGAACAGGACCAGTCTGTGGCAATGCTCAGGTGGTGGGGACCACTGCAATGGATTTGTGTCCCATTCAAGAGGCTGCTGGGCAGACCCATGGCATGCCAGAAGTGTCCACTCACTGATCCCACCCTGTGGGATCACAAGGAGGCAGTAGGGCCCTGGGAACACCACTGTTGCTGAAGGGACCCAGCAATGCCACCACCACTGGGTCAGGAGGCTACCGGACTTGCTTAAGGAGGTGGTAGCTCGACCTCTTCTCAAAAAACCATCTTTGGGACATTGATTCCCCAGTGAGCTATTGGCCTGTCTCCAATCTCCCCTTTTTAGGGAAGATTACTGAACGTGTGGTGGCACGTCAGTTGCAGGCACACCTCAACCGCATGAGTTTTCTGGACCCCTCTCAGTCAGGCTTCCATCCAGGATATGACACTGAGACCACACTTGTGGCCTTGGTCAATGATCTGTGGGTGGAGCTGGATAAGGGTCATTTGACCCTGCTGGTTCTGCTTGGCCTGTCAGCGGCTTTTGACACAGTGAACCATGAGGCTTTGGTGACCTGCCTGCAGGACCTTGCTGGGGTGGATGGGACAGTATTGCAGTGGTTCCATTCCTTCCTAGCAAATAGATCTCAGTGGGTGGTCCTGGGGGATTGTTCGTCTTCTTCCAGGGGTCTCCTGTGTGGGGTCCCACAGGGTTCTAGTCTGTCGCCCCTCTTGTTCAATGTATATATGCAGCCACTGGGGGAGATTGTGTGCAGATGGCGGGTACATTGTCATCAATGTGCTGATGATACTCAATTGTACCTCTCTTTTTCATCCAACCCAGGCCCTGCAGTCTTGGTGCTCTCCCAGTGTCTGGCAGCGGCAGGGGACTGGATGACCACTAGCCAATTGAAGCTGAATCCTGATAAGACAGAGGTGATGCTCATTGGCAGGGCCGGTGATCTGGGTGACGGTGAGTTGCCCATCATTGACGGGGTCCACCCTGTGTCAGCATCTCGTGTTCAGAGCCTGGGGTTCCTTCTGGAACCGCACCTGCGCCTGGATCTCCAGGTGTGCCTTCCGCCTTCCGCCAGTTACATCTGGTAAGATGGTTCCATCCATATGTCTCAGTCTCCATTGATCTCGCCACCGTCATCCATGCATTCGTCACCTCGAGGCTGGACTACCGTAACGCGCTCTATGGGGCGGGGGCTACCCATGGTGACAGTCTGGCAGCTAGAGCTGGTGCAGAATGCGGCGACCTGTCTGCTTACTGGGACAGGTCACCGTGAGCACATTACACCAGTGCTCCAATATCTCCACTGGCTGCCTATAGTCTGCCGGGCCCAATTCAAGGTGCTGGATGTGACCTATAAAACCAGCCTGGGCCCTAGCTATCTGAAGGATCACCTCTCTAGTTCCTGGGTCCCATGGCGGCTCCTCCAGTTGTCGGGGGATGCCTTCCTGGAGATTCCTCAGTATAAACAGGTAGCGACTGACAGGTGGGCATTCTCGGCACCCGCACTGGTGCTGTGGAACTCGCTCCCGGTGGGGATTCATCTCAGGGAATTCATCTCCTTGCCTTCTGGTGTCAATGCAAAGTGGGCAGGGGGGAGGAGATGGGTAAGGGGTGGTTTGTGGGGGGAGGGGGGGTCTGTTTTTCTGCACACTCTGTGATTGTTTTACTGTGTTTATTTTATTCTGTTTTAGATCATGTATTTTAAGATATTTTATTATATTAGTGTTGTTTTGCCACTCTGAGCTGCCAGAGGCAGGAGGAGCAGGGTAAAATTTTATAAAATAAAATAAATAAATAAATATAAATGATGGCAGTACTGCTCACCTAACTGCCTTCGTCCCTTCTCCCTTGCTGCCCCCCATGCCTGGAACTCCCTCCCTGCCCACATCCGCCTCAGACTTCGCATCCGCTTGAATGTTTTTATCCCTTGTCTCTCCCTATGTCCCCTCTCCTTGTCTTTCCCCTCCGAGTCGATTGGATTGTAAGCCATAGGCAGGGACCGCGTCTATCTCATTGTTCTGTAGAGCGCCAGGTACACAGTTGGTGCTATACAAATGCTTATAATAAAATAATAATAAAAATAATATAATGGAACTCCTGTTGTTGAGGTGTTGCTTCTGCTCCTCAAGAGAAGCAGAAGTAATGTTCCCGTAGCCCCTGTGATGAACAGGTCTCAGCCCTTTAAAATCCAGGACTGTCCATCACTTTGGCCCCACCTCCCAGGGGGTATAAGAAGGAGAAAGCTGAGAGCAGCAGGCAACCTGCATCTGGCTGCAATAGGAGCCAGAAATCTGGGCAGAGGGGTCTCCCACTCTACAGGGTCCTGAAGGAGGGAAATCTAGAGAGAAGGAAGAGTGAGTGGGTCACAGACTAGGACCCTGGGGAGGAGTGCCCAGCTTCCAGGATCTGGAGGCTGTAACACTGGGGTCCAGGCAGCAAAGGTCCCACGGGAACCGGGGTAGCATTGTTGTACTCTGTGTACTTGGACTGTACACGGTGATGGGAATAATGGGTGAACTGGGTGAAACAGAGGCACGAGTCAGCTGTTTGTACTTTGGAATCAAAGAAGTGAGCATGATACGCCCCAATCCTGTGAGTACTTTCAGAGACTATGGGGCACGTTCACAACAACCCCACTGAGGTTCCCAGGGCAGGCTCTTTCTACAGATACCACTGCCCATCTCTGCACTCATCCTAACACTGGCTGCACCGGCTAAGTGCCTACTTCCTCTTGGTGGTGGTTAGATAGATTTTCATTGCTACTCTATGTACTGCTGAGGCTATTATTATTAATACTTTCTAGAGCACTATGAGTGTTCAAGGTGCTTTGCAATCCTTATCTAGTTCATGCTCCAATCATCCAAAGACAGCAGACAATAGGAAACTAACAATAGGACATTGCAGGCACAACAGGGAGACAGACTAACATAAAGACAAGGGAGGGTGTGAGAGAGAAACAAACAACATCTACCCTGGTGTGGGTAAACAAGGGCGGAGAGAACTAAGCAGAATCACACACTCAGAACACAAAGGGGGGAGTCAGTACACAGAAACTTACCACTAGATACTACTACTCACAACAAAATACAAAGGGTAACAAGGTGCATATAGAAAAGAAAGAACAAGGTGAATGGGCCAAGCACACATCCAAGAGGAAGTGATTTGAAGCTCCACACCTGCCACTGCCCTCAGCAGTCCTAAATACTCCACAGAGCCAATCAGACCATGGCAGGTGTGGCCACGCCCACCACCAGGTGTACACAGTGAGCAAGGCAAGAGAGAGAGGGAGGATGCCACAAACAGGGAAAGAACCACCCCCTGCAGCACATTGCCAATAGCACAGGCTGCAGAGAGTTCCTTCTAGAAGCCCCAAGGCCACGGGTTCAAGGCCTGGCCGTGACACTGGAATTCAACTGTACTGTGTAGCAGAATCCAGTTCCCTTTGGAACTGCCCTGCTGGCTCAGCTTTCGACACCAATACAGAATCCCCTCTGGAAATTTGTATTCCAGACAATTAATGACAGGACCAATGCTCTAGCAGAGGCATTTTCCTCTTGGTTGGAGTTCCCCACGGTGCTGAAATTCAGCTGCAGTGCACCGTGGGATTGATGCAGCTCTCCTTGTGACTCTTGCATCGGCATTACCGTTTCTACTGCAAATCTGGATTAGTGCTTATTCCTGATTAACAATTGTTGTGTAAACAGTTACTCTCGACAACTCCAGAATGACAAATCAGGATTTACAGCTACTTCAGATGAACTCTGCACTTGTAAAAAGCAGCCAGGTTGTGTGCATGTCTCACTCAATACGGGGTTTGGATGCTGTCCCTCTCTGTGCCTGTTACCCTGGCAGCTGCTACAAGCCACCAGCTCCTATTCCCTACGCAGCCTGTGGTTGTATCCCTACAGGAGGAACATAAAATCCTTTCATTCTTGGAAGCAGTAGTCTTGTCTGCCGGTCAAAAAGTCACAGGGTATCAACCAAGCATGCCCTAAACCACTAGGCAAATAAACTAATGATATGCCCTGCAAGGCACCGCATCACTAGAGCACTGAAAGGCGGGATCAGAGGGCAGTAATGGCTGGAAGGTGTGGCAGGGCAGAGCCCGTAAGGGCCATGGGCCCTTTAAGAAAGAGGGTTAGCACCAACACCTAGGGGGTGATGAGCTGACTGAACTCCAGGTGCTATCGAGGGGCCTGGACTGCACCTGAGCAGTCACAGCTGAGAGGGGCGTTGATGAGCCAGCCTAAAGATGGAAAAGCTGAGCTGGAGTGCAATGCAGAGGAGACTGGGGAGGAGGCAGGAGCTCAGGAGGATATCTGTCCTGAGGCTAACAGGCTTGGTGGGACTGCCTGAGCTGGGCGAGTTACAGAGAGAGTGTGTTGGGCCCAGAGAACACAGACAAAGCAGAGAGTTTGAACCAGAGGCCTAAGAAGGAGTGAGCTTGGCCAGGGGAGTAGCAAGCCATTGGGATTGTGAGTAGCCAGCCAGGAGGTTTGAGACTGGTGCTTGGCCTGATAAGAGGCTGCGGCTGTACATCAGGACTGTATGGTTAAAGGAGATGTAAATAAACTGTTGGTGGAAAGTTGATTCTTCCCGTGAAGCGACTGTGATTTGGGTCCTGATCCTGACAGGACTTACACCCAGATAAACCCATCCCTGCCACAGGAGGACTCTGCAGGGTCCTCCAAAAATCTATTATATAAAGATAAAGAGGGGAATGCAAAGTCAGTCCAAACTCTTCCCCCTTTAAACTCACTCAGCCTGCAGGCAAGCCAAACCACTTCCCATGAGAGGCGGTGGTTGCTAATTAAAACAAACGGGTTAAGGAGAAAGAGACCATCTAAAGAGCTCCTTAGGAACGGAACGTGACCCTTTTGCTGGACGTTGAAAGAGGGCCATTGCATTTTGGGGGGCGGTAGATACAGCTCGTTCCATTCAAAGAATCCTTGTTTTCGGCCTACTAGGATCGCCCCCTACCCCACTCTGCAGGACTGGCCTTAGAAGTTGCAAGGCCCAGCGCAAAAATAAAAAGTGGGACTCCTAGGGTCCCGTCCTCAATAGCCCCACCCCTTCCCAACAGGTGAGGCAACGGGAAGGGAGGGAACAGGGGATTACAAGAAGCAGCCATGCTGAGGCCTCTAAAATACATTCATCCTGCAAAGAACAGCCTCCACCAGACATCAAGAGAGATGGATTCAAGACACAGCATCTGGGTAAATCCCCTAATAAAGATCTATCTCCCTCAAGTGGTGCTTTGAGAGTTCTTCAAGGAACCTATCGAATACCAGGGCTATATATTCTCTCACATGCATAAGCACCAGGGCAGAGGCAGGGGAGGAAAGGAGCATGTAGTCACATCCCTGGCCCCCGCCCTTTCTGAGCCCTTCTGGTGTGGGGGCAGGGCCACCTCAGAAATCAATAGGGGTGAAGAAGCCCTCCTGCCTCTTTATATTGTGGCCACGCCCCTTTCTGAATTCAGTGACATACGAGCACTTGGAAAGAGGGGGACGGGGCTACATCACAGAGAGCCAGGAGACCTGCTTGGCCCTGCCAGTCGCAACACTCCGACAGCGCAACACTACAAAAGGGGCAGTCCGTGTTGGAAAGGAACAGAGGATTCCATTTGCCCCGCCCCCTTTTTGGCGTGGCTCCACCCCTTCAAGTCAAAGCTTCAAGGCAGGCGACTGGCAACCTTACTTGGAAGATTTCTGTCCTTTCCAGCCTTCCCTTCTCAGGATCTACTCTTCCTGGTATAGCTCTGACCACACTGGTGCCTTCTGAACCACACCTACTAGTAGCTGGGTGCCACCTACCCCAGGAGTTCATCTTGCCAAGACGTACCCATGACTAGCACCCGACCGCATGCTCTCGTCGTCACACAATGCTCTCCATAGGGACAGCAGCCAAACATGACAAAGGCAGGTTCAGAACAATCTGCTATCGAGCTGCCCTGGGACAGGTGAAATTGTCACATGATCTCTCAGACAGGCACCTGCCACCTTTCCATCCTGTTGGACAAAGACACAGCAACACATCCATCTAACTAAGGGATCATGCTGTTCCAGTGCGTACAGGTGGTGATGAATTCAACAATAGCACAGACCACACCAACCCATGTAGGAAAGTCAAACATTTAATGACACACACTAGATGACAATAGAAAACAAGCCGTCATCCCATAGGAACAGACAGAGTAGCCCAATCATCAAGGCACTGACACAGCAATTAACATCCCTTGCTCAACACAAGCGGCTGTCGGGAAAGCACAAAGGGTACAAGGCCTACTGTTGTCAGGTGTCTTAGAGATGGACAAACAGATCGTACAATTTGGCTTCAAGGGGGGCAGAAACAAAGAGTTTTTGAAATGGGAGAATCAAATTCTAAGATTTACCACAGTGCAAATTCGAGGATTTGTCCAAGGGACTGGATACTTCAATTCACTGAGCTCACTTATTTAATGAAGCTGAAATTGATTTAATTAGTTGGACTTCATTTGAAATGAGGAGCAGGCAAGAGAAAAAGCAGGGAGCAAGCTAAAGTACTCCCCGAACATAGGGTTGATACTAAAGGTGGGACACCAGAAGAAATTCCAGGTGGGGGGGTTGGTTTTGGTTTCATATTGGTTTTGTGGATTTAATTATGGTTCCGTATTTCAGCTCCATATATAAATCCATTAAAACCATTAACAATACAATTTAAAAAAAACCAAAAACCTACACATGCACAAAATGGCCGCCGGACCATTCTGCGTATATGCACCATTTTCCAAAATGCTGCTGGCGGTATTACTGCCATTTTGGAAAAGGGCAGCCAGTCCAGAATTACTTTCCTCCCATTCCCCAGGGCCCTTATTCCTCCTCTTTCCCCCCCCCTCCCCCCCAATGGACTCTGGAGTGGGTTTACCGGCGTCAGAGGGCTTGGTTGAAGCACTGGCGCTGCTGTCAGGGCTCCGTCAGACTCCCTTGCCGCGGCATCCTCCCTACTCCAGATCGCACATATGCAAAATGGCCACCACCCATAACCAAAATGGGGACGGCCAAAATGACATCAACGCTATTTTGGTTAAGGGCGGCGGCCATTTGCGCCCTGGGCAAAACTGCCCGGTGGCCATTTTTCACATGCGCGATCTGGAGCAGGGAGGATGCCACGGCAAGGAAGCCTGCTGGAGTCCTTGAGAAATCAAAAGTTTCTGGGCAGGGGTGGTGGATTTTTTTTTTTGCCATTTTAGAAAGCAAGGGGCCATGGGGACTTTCTCACCCCCTTCCAACATGCCCCCAACCCTATAGAGCATCATGATGGCGTCCCATAAAGAGCAGAGTTATTTATTTATTTATTTATTTATTTATTTATTTATTTATTGGACTTGTATCCCACTCCCTCCAGCCCTACGGCAGCTCGGGGCAGTTCACAAAATATTTAAAACAATATATAAAAACAATACATAAAAGGGATTACTAAAACAATAAAGACAGCAACAAAGAGGTAAACCACTGTTAAAAAAAACCACCCTATCCCCCCCCCCAAAGGCCTGGACAAACAGCCAGGTCTTACACAGGCCCGGGGAAAGGCCAACAGGCTGGGAGCCAGGCGAGCTTCCTCTGGGAGGGAGTTCCACAGCCGTGGTGCGGCCACTGAGAACACCTTCTCCATCGTGGTCCCCCCCGGTTCACCCGGGGGACCTCCAAGAAGGCGTCCCCAGTAGACCGTAGAGGTCGCTCCATGGCCCAGGGAGTGAGGCAGTCTCTCAGATAGGAGGGGCCCAGACCGTGTAGGGTTATGTCAGGAAAGGGACACAACAACCCCTTTGCCCAGCGCTGGCCTTAGAATTTGTGGGGTGCAGAGCAAAAATGAAATTTGGAGCCTCCCTGGTTCTGCCCCCAGTAGCCACCCCTTTAATAATTGGCAATCTGATGCTTGCTCAGGAACACAAAGAAATTATTTTCCCTCCGTGTCTATTAGATTGTAAGCCGTAGGCAGGGACTGCGTCTATCTCATTGTTCTGTAAAGCACCAGGTACACAGCTGGCGCTACACAAATGCTTATAATAAAATAAAATAATAATAATAATTAATAATTAATTTTGGTGGGGTCCCCACTCTGACCCACTAGAGGCAGCAGCGTGTGTGTGTGCGTGTGTGTGTACCTACAGACAGGTGTAGCGATGCCACTTTTCATGGTTTCACCCAAACACTCCATCCTGCACCTGCCTCCTACCCCTAACTTGTTTATTAGCCCAGCCTAAATGTTCTTTTAAATTTTCATACAAATTTAAACCAATGCATAAATTTTCACAAACAAAAAAATCACATACATTTGCATATCTCATCTTTAAATGTGCATAAGAACAAATTTGTGCAAATCGGCACATTCTGGTTTTATTCTCTTGGACAGGTGTCCCCCACCCATTGCCAATGTTGAGAAATCCGGAACGGAAGCTCTGCTACTTGCCTTCACCAAACTCAAGATTTACTTACAGTCTTAAAATCTGGAGAAGGGACAAAAAAAAGGCTAAATGTAATGTTCCCGGAAAGGTTTTCCACCAAGACCTAATGCTAGGGAGATGTACCCAAGCCAAGCAGTCACAAGAGCAGAATTTCCTCGCATTATCAATACCCAAACATTTATCCAAGTCGCTGGAACAAGACGACACACCAGCTAAAGAAAGGCCCGTTTGTGTTGATTACACTGGTGCCATTGTACAAGCCTAGTGTTCTCTGAGGGCCCAGATTCAGATACCTTTACTCCCATCACACCTCATTCGGCAGGTCAACTCATTGGGATTTGCTGTGTAGCAAAAGGCGAAGGGGCATAGCAATTTTATAGGCCCCTTAAAGGCAAGGGGGCAGCGTCTCCAGAGTGGAAGGCGGGGCTTACCTTGGTGAGGCGAGAAGCCTCCTTCAGGCTGCTGCTGATGTAGAGGGGCCCAGCTAGAAACTCCACTGCAAGTTGAATACACAGGTGCGGGGTGGGGGAAGCTGGGGAGGGAGTTGCCTGGGAGCCCACTGAGACCATGCTGCTGCTTCAGGGGCCTGCGGGGAGCTGTGACCTCTTGGAGGGGGGTGTCTGGGAACCGCAGCAGGCTGGGGGGAGAGTTTGGACATATGCTGCAGGTCAGCTCAGAAGGCGGCAGTCTGCAGCTGGTCTCTTTTAGTCAGCCCCCAACACCCAAGTTCTGGCAGCCCTCCTAAGGAAGAGTCCTGTACAGCCTTAGCCTCTCCCCCAAAGGCAGTGCCACTGCCCCAGATCCCAGCGACCCCCACCTCCACCGGGGTTTGCAAGGTGGTCAAGGCCACCTCCACCCACTCTGAAACCTCCTCTGCGGCAGAGCCCTTTGAAAGTGCCCTGAGCACCACTAGGAAATTTTCTCTGCACAGAGGACTATGACCTCAGTCTCCCTGCACCTGAGCGGGATGGAGGTGGAGTGCCGGCCCCACTCCCTTCCCCACCCACTCTGAACATTTCCTAGCAGTGCACAAAGTGTGAGGGCCCAGGCTCAACTGAGCCCCCTCACTCTATGGTTAGGCAATTCAGTGTAGCAGAATGTGGTCCACCACCCCCCTCCCCCCAAATTGCTCTTTAACCCTGTTTGAGTTCACATGAACAGGGAGTGGCTTATCTCCACAGATAAGTGATAATGTGAACAGGAAAAAGATGTTAATAACAAATCCATGCTATTAACATCTACCTGTTTTTGTTGGGGGTAGGGGGTGGGGAACTGTGTTTGATGCAAATAAGCTGTTATTAATTAATAAATAATAATAATAATAATATAATTAATTATTATTATTATTATTATTATTATTTGTTTAACTTTATTGCCCCCATTTGGGGTGGCAACGCCTGGTTTTATGCTCATGAATTTGTATCTTTTTGATTTGAATAATAAAATTTGAAAACAAACAAACAAAAAACCAAACACCCACCAGTTCACATGAACATTAACTTTCTCGGTAGCCCTGCCCCCCATGGTAGGGTCGCCACCTCTTGCAGCTTGACCCTGAGAGGCCAAAAGGGGACACTTGGGATCAAACCAGGAGAAGTGACAACCCTACCCCTGGGTAATTATTCTTGGCTTGTATGAGCACCTGCGGAGTAGATTAGCATCACCAAAGTAAGAAACTCTCTCCCCAGTAGGGAGAATACACTATGCAAATGTAACCTAGGAGTTACACTTAACTCTTGGTTTTAACAGAAAGCAAACCTCATTCGTTAAAGTTTACCACCCACAAAACCCCAGGGTGGATCAGCTCAGTCCTCACCTTGAATCCCAGAATGCACTGCAGTAGGCTACTGCAAAGGATTCTGGGTTGCATCAGAGTCTGGGGAGAAAGAGGGCAGCATTTCTGAGGCCCAGAGAGTAGAGCTTTCTGGTGTAAGAAACCTTCAGAATCCAAAAAACAGGGTTCAATCCCACCCCCATCACTACCATTTTGGTCTCATTCTGGTTCAGCTGGCCTATGTTCTGCAGGACCTGCTTTGACTTAAAGATCAAGGGCCCCCCGGTTTCCCTTGTCCCTAAGGCCAGAACTTACTATAAATATTTTACTAGTTACTCATGCTCCACTCACTAGAACAGAGAAGTCATTGGTTTCCTTTACAGTACAAAATCCCAGCCCTGGAAACAGCCGTAGGAGATTACCAGACATAACACTAGCTGCTTGATTTCAGCTTTAAACACGTTCTTCCGTTATGTCTACATGTGCAAACGCATGTCCAGCTGTGTGATAAACACATTTGTTGTATGCAGATCCTGGGTGTCATATAAACACACACTTGCTACTAGCCCATCGCCTTTGTTACGTCTAGATAAGTGCACCATGCTACTCCCCGGTCTGTGGTCATCCAAGGGACAATAGAGCCATGGATTTTTGTGAAGGGACATTGTCAAGCCACACTAGTTCCTGTATGTCTCCATGGTGACTCTTGAATGATACCAGAAGCTCCAAGTTTAAAAGGAATCTGACATCTTTAAAAAGTTCTATTTTCTGGCCTCTGCAGGGATCGAGGTAGCTAGCCACAATCAAGGGAGATTATTTGGGGAACAACAAATGGGAGGGGACTATTGGGAAGCTGCACAGACGTCGGTACAACAGGCTACATGATCGTGATGACAGCAACCCGGGCTGGGCTGGGGATGGGGCATAGGACAGGGCCCAGCAAAGAGGCCGCCACACCCTTTACTGGCTAACCCGCCCCTTGCAACTAACGCTGCGCCACAGGTCCATGTCGGAAAGGGGATGGGCCAAGGGGCCGTCACACTCCTCTCTGACATAACCCCACCCTTGCGGAGAGCATAATGATATCACCGTGTTCCCGGGGTTTGAATTATAAGGAAAAAGGTAGGGGGGGGCCCTCAATGAAATCATGCCCCCCTGTAACCTTTTAAAACCAGTAGTTAAGGGGGCCATCAAAGAAGGTAGTGGGCCTGGGGGGGCCCCTGGCCTCCCTGTAATTCAGGCAGTGGGCAGGGCCATGTCAGGCAGAAGGCAGGAAAATTCCTATAGCCCACCCCCATTCTGACGTGACTGCCCCAGAGATTCTGGGTGAAAACCCAGAGTCTCTGGGAGAAACCTAGAGGTGACCACCGGACATCAGCAAATTCATAATTCAGTCCTTGATACAGTTGCCTACGTTTTATTGTTCTGTCTGGTAACGGCCACAGAGTGCGGCCGTGGAGATGCCGGGTCCGGCTCTCATTGAAGCCAAGGCTGCTCAGACCCTCGAGAGGATGATACCCGTAGCGATTAAAATCAATGTGACAGTGTGTTTTTTTCCTCTCAGGAAAGGTCTTCTGCTCCATCACCAGAAGATTATTTTTATAGATAAATATTAAGCAAACATTGATTTTTTTCCAGTTCTGTCAAGTCATATTAATAAACAATAAAAACATTTAACATCTTAAATACACAGATTCAATAGGGACCAAACCCTGCAGGGGAACTCCTGCCAGCTACAGGGTTTGCTCCCTCACTCCTCACAACACCCCTGTGAGGTAGGTAGGTAGGTAGGTATTGCGGATCCGCCTTGTGCAGATGGGGAAACTGAGGCACAGTGCAGTGAGGTGAAATCTGCAAGCCAATATCTGCACGCTGGGGAGCTGTCTGGGAGGGGTGTCATTTGATGAGGGCAGGCAGGGGAGAGCAAATGCCCCCGCAAGCTCTCTGTTGCTGCTTGTGTCCCAGAGGGAAGGGGCTCCTGCCTCTCCTAAGCCTGGCTGCTGCTGTAGAAATCCACCCCGCCCCCTGGGCAGGAAACCAATATCTGCTCCACCCTCCTCCTGCCTTTTCCCTCCCCAAAAGGAAGAAACGAGCTCACAGCAGCCTGGCGTCCAAGTCTGCCTCATCACCTGCTGACCCATTCCTTTGCCCTTAAACAATGACCCTGCTGCTGCTGCCTGGCTTCCAGCCCTGTCTTCATTCCACTAGTCCCCTTCGGCGCCATGGATCACATTAATTTAGTTTCCCGATTAGTGCTGAAACGAAGAGGGGTTTTGCATTCACAGACATTCTCATTTTCAGATAGCCATCTGAGTATCCAAATGATATCTGCAATTCAAATGGGTTTTTGAATAACTTTTCTTTTCAGTTATTCGGCTGTTTGGTTAATTCATGTTTGTCTACAGTATTTAAGGGCCACCAGGGTGTCCAGAACATGGGCAGATGCTGGGAATGGGGCACAAGGTCAGAACCAGGGCCAGAATGGGGGTGGAGGTCAGGATAGGGGCAGGGACTGGGAGGCAGACAGGAGAGAGAAACAAGAGGCAGGGCTGGGAACAAGGGCTGTGGGGGAAGAGAATTGCTCCACCCAGGGCCAGTCTTAAAATCTGCAGAGCCCAGGGCAAGGATAAACTGCGGGACCCCTGGTGGCTCCGCCCCTTCCCCCATGGCTCCACCCCCACAGGAACACCCTCCGCGGGACCCTAGAGGTGGTCATGTTTGGGGTCCTGCTGGGAGGGTGTTGGGGTTGACGCACCGTGCCCTGGTGAAAACAGGGGTCACTGCAGGGCCCTCCAGGTTTGTCATCTTGTGGTAAGGCTGGCCGTGGCTCAACGCAGCTTCCTGCTGCCCCCAAGCCAGGTTTATATCCTGGTTGGCAGCCAATCAAGAAGCTGGGAGGCGTGGCAAGAGATGGGACAAGCTGGAGGGGGCATGACGAGGGCTCCAGCTAAGGAGAGTGAACGGGGTCAGGACTGGGATCGAATCAGGCTGCTGTGGAGGCAGGCACTGCTCTGGGAACTCCAAGAGTTCAAGTTCTACACATGTGCAAACACTAACAGTTAAAATGCAGTAATGTCTGGACAGCCGACTAACCAAAACTCCAAAAATGGATATTCAGGAAGATGGATCCAAGGAGCCATCGTTATCCATTTTGGAAGGTATGGCTTGAGTTGGATAAAATCGATGGATATGACATTTGCAGCAGATATTGGTTTCAGCTATGGCTGTGCACAGGGTCAAGTACTTGTATCTGTATTTTAGTATTTGTGTTTATTTGTATCTTTGCCCGTGTTTGTTGCATTTCTCCCATTGCCACCAATGTGGAAAACACAATGAACATGGGGGGCTGCATATGAGTTATTTTGGTACACAAGTGCAGTGAGGCTCTGCCAGCTTGATGGGCCTGTAAGGATAGAAAAATGTGGTTTAAACTGCTGTTAAGTCTGCTACCAATTGAAAAAAGGGGGAAACCAGTTTGGGGAAGGGTGAAGAATATGGCTGGCTTGGTAGGGAGGTTGTTGGCTTAGAGACATAGAAACTGGGTCTGGATCTGACTCAGATGGGGCTGCTGGCTTAAGGAAGGGGTCACTTGGTTGGGGAATGGGGCATGGGACTAGGTTCAGGGGAGGCTGCTGGCTTGGGGAGTGGGAACAGGACATGTGGATGGCAATGGAGTGTATTCGGGAGGTGTCACTGTCCTGAGTCTCCCTGGCTTAGCCAAGTCTTCACTGGGCTGGGGCTGGTTGCACTGCTGGAGACTGCAGTTCTGAGATAGCAGTGGCCCCTGCAGATGGGGAGGGCTCACTACAGGCTCCTTAAGAAGGTGGCTAAGGCTCCAAGCTGGATATTGCAGTTTTTGGGGTCCAGTTTGAAACTTTGGATATCACATTTCCCAGGAAATTTGGGGTTCACTCAGAACCCAGATACACAGCCCTCGTATTTATGTTTCAAATCTGGATCCCGAAAAGGGGAGGGAGGGGGGGTTGCATTTAAGTTTTATCGAAACCTGAATGTGCAGCCCTTGTTTCAGCACTACTCTCAATATTTAATTAAAATCCCCACAATGACACTGCCAGAGTAGCTGTCCCATAGCTCAGGTATTGTTTCTCATCCCTCTCCTGGAAAAATTACTTCTCCATCCCAGGTGGCCTAAAAGCTTGCATTCTTATGGTCTAATACGAGAGATTAGCGGAGCTGCTTCATCTCCTTCTCCGCTTCAGAAACCACAATGCTATTCCACTTCCAAATCAGGTTCTACCAAACCTTGTAGGCACAGAGCCAGGGTCTCAAGTCATTGTTCGAAAGAAACTCCCCCAGAGATCAGGGGCCATAATTCTGCCCAGGGAACAGAGTAAGGATTTTAAGATGGGGCTTCAGAGATAGCTTAAAACCCGACCTGGTTATTGTTCAAGTTTTATGAGCTACAGGGAGGAGAGCCTCCTTAAAACTAGTTGTTGTGGGCCTTGTCTTCACTCCAGGTTTGTAGAGCTTGAAAAGTCATAGCTTATGGTAGGGAATCCATGAGACAAATCTGCGCAGATCTGTTTTTTATTTTTGCCCCTTTACTATTCCCCCTCCCCTGCCCACACTTTTGGCTCCATTGACCTGCCTTCTGGTACTCTTCCATGAATCACAAGAATAGCTTTGTGCCCACCCCTTAAATTCATGCTCCCCACGGCTAACTTAACTAAAGTTGCCACCATGGGCACCAGGACATGGATGCAAGGGGGTGTTATTATACCCCTTGGCTGCTGCCCAATCCCTCCCCTTCTGAGCGTTGTGATGTCATGACGATGGGGAAAGGCGCATGGTCACATCAGAAATGGACGGAGACTTCATTCGCTCCACCTATTTCTGACATGGCCACACCTCTTTTTCAAGCATCATGACATCACGACGCTCAGAAAGGGGCGTGGCTACATCAGAAAGGGGGTGGGACAAAGTGGCTCTCCTGACTCCAGTCCCCCTGAACATAACTCCGCCAGCGCCTTTGGTCGCCACGCCCCTTCAAGAGAAAACCCAGGGGAGGGAAAGCCATGGAGAGGGCAGGACAAAAATGAGCTATCATGTCCCTTTCTGATGTAACCTGTCCCCTTCCAGAGCTTTGTGACATTACAATGCTCCACTGGGGGGGGCTATGTGCAAAAGGGAGTGGCACAAAGAGGCTGTCAAAATCTGGCGATGTGGGAATCCTAGACAAGGAGTGAAAACAAGGCCTCACTCAACATGGCCACCCAGTCAACATGGCTGCCTATGTGCTTGCAAGACAGAGCTCTCACCCTGCTGTTCAGCCCAGTGCTGGATCCAAGGAAGTTGAGGCTCTGGGCAAAATGGCGGTGTGGGCATCTCTCCTAACATAGGATTGTTTGACAAACACTCACTTCTAGTTTACCCATAAGGCCCCATGTGGTGGGAGCCCCCCTCCTGTATCGCTGTGGGGGCCCTATACTGGAGGTTCGGTGAGCCCATATTTCATGCCAGTGCTCCTCACGCTCATGTTGTCATATCAGGTTTTTTCATGCACCTCAGGTACTGAGGGACTCCTGCAGAGCCTTCCCAACACATGGGGGTCCTGTGTGCTTTGCCCATTCTGCCCTTGCCTGGATCCGGCTCTGGTTGAGCCCAACCTAAAAAAAACAACCTTTCTGCCTTGCAGTGGTCTCAGGACAACCTCAGACATCTGCACCTGTTGCCTTGCAGACCCAAGGAGAAGTTAATCAACTGCAAGCTTCAGATTGCATGCTACGTCCTAGCCTAATAATGATTTACAAGTTTGTACCAGTTCCGTGGAAATCTTGTCCATTTTAAATAGATATATATATATATTATATAGCAGCTTCTTTCTTGGCTCACTTCCATTGCATAAAGTCTGGCGCTGCTGTCCTGCTTTGCTTGGATATGCACATAGATCTGTCCAACCGCAGCATAGTTCCTCAGAGTTCTGGCTGGAAGCAGCACAAACAAACAACGCTGGAATGACCTTGAGTTGGTTTTGTGCTTGACCTGAAATTTGGGCCCCAGGACGTTGTGTTCACCAGTGCAGCATCCAAGGTGCTGCTACAAGTTCTAGGTAAGGCTTGGGGCAATACAGAAAAAGTACTACAGTCCCAAGGGCTTCTTTGTTGACGTTCTTCACTTTCCGCCAGTGGTGTTAGCCCAAGTTGGGAATGTATCCAAATGGAACATGGCACGTCCCCAGGTATTGATGGCCAGAGTTATACAGAGGACTCCAATGATGTTCATGACTATGCCAGTTTTAGACTGGAAGGGGGAGATAAAGCAACCACCACAATGAGTCTAGATTATGTTGCCAGGGCCTATTACTAGAGCCAAGACAACACGGAAGCTTGAAGAAGTGCATCCATGCATGAAGATAAGGGAAACAGCCGTAGCGTTCCCACTTAAATGTAACATCCACAGAGCGTGGTGTACAAGTTCTGGACTGGATATTATTAGAAACCCCAGAAAGCTACAAAGTCTATCAAGCATCTGTTGGGATCACAACCCCATCCATCTATTGTGGGATCCCCCCCACATGGGATCCCGACCCACCGTTTGGGAACTTCTGCGTTATTGGCTAAGAGTCCGTTGCAACAAACTCAACATGGGGCCAGGGCTGAATTGGAGCCAGGTCTTGCCAAGGGTTTCATCCCTGGTACCTAGGTCCCTCCGAGCTTTCTACTGAGGGGGCCGGGCCACATGGTCTGGGCAAAAGGGCTGTTGCCCTCCTTTCTGATGTAACTCTGCCCCTTATGGAACATCTGGACGTCACAAGGGCATGGCTACATTAGGAAGAGCGTTGGAACATGCCTATGCCCCCCCCCCCTTTTCTGACATGGCCACCCCTGGAAGCCCCAATTTCTCTAGGTCATAAGGGTGGGGTCTCTTAAGGGGTGTGCTCAGGACAGGCAATGGAAGAAGAGGGTCCAGATCATGGATCTATGCTCAGGATCCATTCCCTAACTTTGGGTGCGTGCCCATGCATGGGCCACATCCAACGGCCAAATAAATAACAGCCACAGGCCAGATTTGGCCCATTGGCCACAGGTCCCCCACCCCTGGTCTATAGTCTGTGTTATTTACCAAATCCCAGAATCCCTTCTGACCTTGAAATCGAGATGGGAAATCCTGGCTCCACTAATCTCACTGGGAGTTTTGCCCTTGGCTTCACCTTCAGACTCTCTCTAAGACAGACAGAGAGAGCGAGAGAGTAGCTACAGAGAAGCGTGTTGCATGGAGAACTATCTTACCATGTCTGAAACCCGGAGGTGGCCATAGGAAAACACGATGGCATTGGGAGGCGTGGCCACGGGCAGCATGAAGGCAAAGGAGGCGCTGAGAGTACAAGGGATCATGATGTAGAGAGGATTGATCTCGATAGACTGCGACTGGAGAAACACAGAACAGCAAAACAGTCAGGTACCTAAGCCAGCAGGAAACAGCTGGAATCCCACAGCCATGGTAGGGTGATTCATCCCTGAGCCACCCCTCTGAAAAGCAACTTCATCCTGTAGCAGGAACCTTCCCGTTGCAAAGGACAAGCGGGACGGTCAAGCTAAGCAGAGAATGGACGCACTGTGTGTTGCTGAAGCAGGCTGAGGCTCCTGTCTCACAACCAGAGCATGGAATGAGTAGTTTCGGCACCAGAACCAAAGCGGGGCGTCTTTGGCACCGGACGCTGACTGTGTGTGCCTGGGCGAGCCAGATAGTCAAAGACAACCAGAGCCTGATTTCAAGAGCTCAATGCCCCCAGTCAAAGCCAGTTACCACCTTCCTCTGGGCTTTCACTCAGAGGCGACAGGGCCACGCCAGTGGGGGTGGGGCAAATGGATGGCCACACCCTCGTCTGAGGTAGCCCCAACCTTGACTGAGCTTCACGACATTCCATAAGGGCGGGGCCATGTTGGAAAGGGGACAGGAAAGTCCCTATGCGGCTGTGCCGCCTCCTTTCTGACATGGCCGCCCTCCGCCAACGGTGGAAGCCCTGATTTCTCCAAGTAGTTGGGGGCTTCCCTGGACCCCGGGGGAGGTGGTAACCCTAGCTCGCATGTAGGTGACTGACTAAAGCCCAGGTATTTATAACAGCTCAGCACCATTTGTAAGCTGCCAACTCCTGGGGCTTGTGCCTCAAATCTCGGCTATGGTCCTTCAGTCTGGCTGCTCAGTGCTGTATCCTGTCTGTCAGGCATACTGGTGCTGCTATTCCACTGGGTTTGGGCCTAACCGTGAGGCCTGCAATTGCTGCTCCGGTCCCGAGCTGTAACAGGGCCCACACACACAGTGCTCCCAGCACCTCAGGCTCTGAACAAAGTCAGGGGGTGGGAACTTCAGAGGTCTGGAGGAGCCGCCAACTGGGCCGGTCTTAGATTTGCGGGGTCTGGGGTGGGGAGTTACCAAGGCAGAGGGGCAGGAAGGGCTGGGTTGCCAAGGTAGAGGGGAGCATTGAGTAGACAGGGTCACCAGGCCAGAGGGAAGCAGCAGAGCTTACTAAAGTGGGGCGACAAAGGGTGGCAGGACCTGTCCCCTTGCGTCTCTGAGCACCCCTCTCCCCTTTCAGGTAGACCCTCCCCTCCCCATAGACCCAGCCTGCTCAGTCCTATCCCCATGACCCCCAGCCTCCCGA
Source organism: Sphenodon punctatus (assembly GCA_003113815.1). Lineage (NCBI taxonomy): Eukaryota > Metazoa > Chordata > Lepidosauria > Sphenodontia > Sphenodontidae > Sphenodon > Sphenodon punctatus. Next base: position 11,977,999 of record QEPC01007512.1, read on the forward strand.
TTTCAGAATGCCAGGTGGGGAATGCCTCCAATTAGGTTTTTTAAATGCTCAGAGCTCGCTCTCTCCCAGCAGGACCTTCTTCCACCTCCACATGACATCATAACCCTCTGAAGGGGGTGAAGCTACATCAGAAAGAGGTTACAGAGTGCCACCCCCGCCCTTCATGTCAAAGCTTCAGGAAAGAGAACAAACCCTTCCCATTGCCCTGTTTCAATGATAGCTAGCTAACCACAGTCCCCATTGGATAACCACTGCACACAAAACGGCTGCTTTTACTCATGTCATGGAACAGTATGTTCGGTTTTCCTTCTTATTTTACACCCCTGCTAAATGGAAAACTCTGTTGCAGCATTGTCCTGTTACTCTCTGTTCCAGTTTTGTGCTTAGAAATCTGCCAGCACTGGAAAGATTCTTTTGCCTTCTGCCCTCCCAGCAAAGGTAGTTTTTCTCTGTAAAATTTACTGGCCACATGGCTGGTTAATTTCACCCTGTGGTTCTATCCTGGCTGCACATTAACTAACACTTTTAAAATTATCCTTGATGCGTTGGTTTTGGGGGAGGGGGGTTCCCTCTCCACAGACATGGTATAATTTGAGGTTCTGCTGGTCACATTTAACTGGCATTCTTTTGTTTGATCTCTAGGCCACATTTTGGGAGGGTTTGAACAAGGAACATAGAGATGGCTGGGGTTGTAATGACATGCTTTCAGGAACGAGACTTTGAAAGATTGTGCCCATTCTTGGAGCTCTTCCACGCCACAGACTTTTAGTGTTGGTTTAAATCATCACCCCCAGCTCGGATAGTTTTACATGAAAGCAGTAGATTCAAGTTAATTGTCCACTCATTCCAAATAAAGAAAGATCTATTCTCACCTCTCAGAGCCAATTCTGCTCTGAATGGACAATGACCGCTACTGTCCTGTTATATTCTTAGGATTTTTAAATGCTATGTTTTATTCTGGGGAAAGGCATGCTTCTTACAATCTGCCTTAGCAGAACCCTCTTGCCTTCGGCATCCTGATAAAAAAATACCATCCATAGAAACAAATGGGAGAGGTGTTGAACGTTGCTGAAGTTCCAATCTTCTCAACCGGGGTAGGGAACCTTTCCTCACCCGCAGACCACTTTGAAAATTAGAACAAGCTCCACGAACCAGATCGGAGTTGGGGGTCAGGGATGCTTGAAGGATGTGCCCAGGATGGAGGAGGAAAGGGAGAGTCCACGTCATGGATCTGTGACATTGATCCATCCCCTATCCTTGAGCGCATGTCCCTGAATGTCTTTAGACGGACCACCCTCCAGACCTTCTCCGAGGCTGGCCAGCCCCGTATTCCCCCCACCCCGCCCCGACAGGGCCAGGTTTAAACGGACCCAGTGCTACCGTAGCCTGCAGTCTGCCCACATGGCACCCCCTCCCCCACACCATTGAGCGCCGGTGGATTGGCTGCTGCTCTAGGCTTCCACCCACCGCTCTGTGGCAACCCCAGGCCTGAAATGGAGCTGCAGTGGCCCGTCTGCTGAGTAGACAAACCGCTGTTCCACCCCCATCCAGTGGAGTTTGGGCATCGCACTCTGCTTGCGGTACTCCAGGATGTTCCAGAGCACCGCCAACGAAGCTGCCCCGAAACACAGCCAGCCTGCCCCACCGCAGCTCCGCCTCGCCCCCGGGCGGCCTTTAAATAGACAGCCTGCCCAGGGGTGAGGCGTAGCAGAGTCCGGGCAGCTGTCTGTCTAAAAACACCCTGTATCGCTGCTCTATTCCCGAGCTCAGTCTTTCAATACTTGATCCGTGGGCCAGATCCAGGAAGTGGAAGGGGCCAAATAAGAAACAGCCCTGGGGCATATTTGGCCAATCATCCAGAGGTTTCCCACTCACGGTTTAGACACTGTGCCAGCTCAAGTCCTATTCAAACGATTGGTGATTTGTAAAAGTGCAACTCTTTGAGGATCGGAGTGCAAGTAAACAAATCTATTAATTATTATTATTATTATAAGCATTTATATAGCGCCAGCTGTGTACCTGGCGCTTTATAGAACAATAAGATAGACGCGGTTTCAGCTTTGCAGAACTGAAACATAGCTATTAGTGCAGCAGCGCCATTGCGGGACAAATACTAGAATACTTGTATCTAATTGTGAAGATTTAGTTGGTTATATATTCATTTAACCAAATTATATTCATTTAACCCCACCCCCCCTCCGTGTCTATTAGATTGTAAGCCGTAGGTAGGGACCGCATCTTATTGCTCTGTAAAGCGCCAGGTACACAGCTGGCGCTATACAACTGCTTATAATATAATAAAATAAAATAAAATAATAATAATAATAATAAATATTCAATAGTGTATTTGTTTCAGCCCTAGGTATGCTTTGTAAAAGGTCTGCTTCTTGGGGCAAAGCTTAGCTCTCGGTCCTAGTACTGTTGATAGCAGGGGGGGTGTTGTTTTTGTTTTTAAAATGTATTGCCCTATATGGGACACTTGGCCAATTCTTCCTTGGTTTCTAAGTCAGTTCTCAGATAAGTAAACAAGGAAACCCAACCAGACAATCTTACCAAGGATGCAAAGACAGGTAAGAAGAGGGTGGCTGTGGCTACATTGCTGGTGCACTCGGTGAAGACAGCAATGGTGAGAGACAATATCACAGCAATGGCCCACGATGGGACAGAGTGGAGGGGCATCATCTGATCGCCCAGCCATTTGGACAAGCCAGAAGCCTGAGAAAAATGAAGACAGGGTGTTTGTTACTAAGATGCCACACTTCCATAGCTCATCAAAGTCCATCCCCAAGACGGTGCGGCATGGCCACTTCAGCCAGGCCAGAATAACTTTAGGTCAAGCATACTGTAAGTAGGGTTGCCTTGCCACCACCAACATATAGCCAAGCCCAGACAATAACATGGAAACCAACCATCCAAGTTAGCTGCTGGATTGTCCCAGAACCAATAACTAGTTTTATTCATTAAATGATGGAAGGAAATTCCCTGTTTTAAAAAAATTAGGTCAGATTCCCCCTGTCCTGATGCCACTGGAATGCAAGCATCTGTTCAAATCCTGGGCAGAAGTGCTTCATTCTCTGCCAAGTGGCAGCAGATTTGGAGATTTTCCAGAGACCATGGAAGCCAAGCCACAAAACTGCAAATATTTAATGAATCCCTAACAGGGGCCATTGACAGAATTTCTCAGGCTTCTGGGAGACAGTGAATGGATTATATTTTCCTTTGTGGACATAGCTGGCATTACCAAGTTTTCTGCTGGAAGAAAAAGGCCCAAGGTACCACCTTTTCAGTGCAGTTTTGGGGAATGATTTGAATCAGCCTGTTATTTTATTTTTTAAAAGGGGATAGCTACAACGTTTCATTTTGAAGTTCTCCAAAGTTTGGTGGGTTTGGATCTGGGTTTTGGATCAGACCCATCTAAATCAGTTTCGAAAAGAGACAACTGGTGGGCATAGGAACAGAAGAAGTGCCATTCTGGATGAGATCAATGGTCCATCTAGCCCAGAATCCTGTCTCTGATGGTGGCCAATTTTAATTGCTGCAGAGAAGTGCACAACAGGTGGCAACAGAGTGATCTATTTCCTGTCCCTGACTCATCTCCCAAACAACTCAACTAGAACGTAAGAAGAATATTATCAAAACTTACAAAAATCAGAAGCGGTGAAGAGCAGGAAAATAGAGAAAGGGTCATTTAGAACAGAACTAGGGAATTCATGGCAGCAGGTTTAAAAAGGAAATACTTTTTCACACAATGCACATTTGACCAGTGGAGCTCATTGTCAGGGGATGTTGTGAAAGCCAATATCATAACTGGGTTGTAAAAAGAAATAGATACGTTCTTTGAGGATATCTCATAAATTACCATTTGTGAAGTTGGCCAGGGGATGAGGACTCTGGTTTTCAGGGGCAGGGAATGGATCACTCCATTATGACTTGCTGTGCACTTCTTTGAAGCAACAGAACCTCGTTAATGTCAGAGACAGGATTCTGGGCTAGATGAACCATTCGTCCAGAAGCGACTCGTCCACCAGGGCATATGAGGCAGTGGGCTCATCAAGCAACCAAATGGGTATCTGCCACCACCTGCCACCACTACTGCTGCCTGCCACCACTGCATTGATATACCCTGGTATGGTACATCTTATGACGTTTAGATGAAACCCACATTCTTGCAAGCATTGGCCCATTTCTAGAACTGAATCAAACCTTTGCTGGGCTTAGCTACCCAGAATCAGCAATCCATCTTCTTCCATATCTTGTTTCTGACAGTGGCCAATATCACACTTACATCTTGAACTGTGATGATTTATAGCCCTTCTTTTAAAAGTAAATGAGATCTCTCACTCCTAGCTAAATTATTTGTACCTCTGTTTTTGGACCAAGATTAGAACCAGAGAGCCAATACACAACCAGCCATTCTCTCGTAACTCCAGACAGAATTTCAGACAAGGACTACTCCTGCTACTAGGAACCTTCCAAGGAAGACTTGCTGTCCATTTTGCAACACAAGAGACTACAATTGCTTACAGTAGCTTTGAGAAAACCTCCCAACTTCTGGGCACTTAGTGAAGCCTGAGAAGAGCCTTACCCATCATTGTTAGGGAGCAACTATCGTAGAATCATAGGGCTGGAAAGAACCTCAAGTCCATCAGGTCCAAACCTCTGCTCCAAGGCAGGAGGCCCTATCCCAGGGGTGAACTTCAGGCTCAGGGACAAAATGCTGCCCATGGCTAATCTTTATTTGGTCAATTTTGAGTTTCTGGATCTGGCCACTGAATCCAGATCCTACCCCTCAAACGCTGAAAGGCTGCACTCAAGGGAATGTATCAGAGAAAATGTATACAAGGAGCGGGGACAACAGATTCATGGCACAGAACCATGATCTGGACCCTTCACTTCCTGAGTGCCACCCTTGCCTCAAACTTCTACGTGGGCCTTGTAGTTTGTGCTAATTTTCAAGGTGGCCGTTGGGAACAAAAAGGGTCCTCATCCCTGCCCTATTGCTACAGCATCAGACAGATGGTTTTTAAAGAACATTTAATGAAGGAGATTCTGCAAACTTCCTAGGCAACTTATTTCATTGCCCAACAAGGAAGCTTGTTCTAATATTTAACCATCTTCCATACAGCAACATAAGCCTGTTCCCTCTTGTTCTAGAAGCCAAGAAGTATACTAATAGACAACTGGATCCAGCCATCTCCAGTAGCTTGGGTCTCTGGGTGACTCTGGATCAAACCATCTCCAGTCATTTGGGTTTCCAAGAGAGTCTCCAAGCTACTGGATCTCTGGATCCAGAGCCATCCAGAGATCTGGAGATCCAGAGATCTGGATTGGACCCATCTCTTATGGGGCTGGAAAAGCAGAGCAGAAAGATCATCCTTGAACCTAACTGCAGGGAGCAAACAGGACATACATCGCTTCCGTTGGCCAAAGCAAAGCCTCCTCCTAGCAGTAGCACAATGTTCCATGGCATCTTCTTTTGTACCACCTTCCAGTCCAGTAGTGGGGCTGGAAAAAACGGCTGTTTCGCAACTGCAAATGAAAGAGACAATCAGAAATGGGAGGAACAGTGTTAGGAGGTGGAGACAAAACACTTGATCTACTGCTCAAGTTTGTACTGCATGGGGACTGCCAGTAATGCCTGATATGAATGAAATTTGCATTGATGTGTGAACCCCTGGGCACCAGGAGTGAAGGACAAGAGAGTCAAATTTCACCCCCACTGGACTTCCTCAGGCCCCGCCCCTTTGAAGTGCTGTGATCTCATGGCATTCCCAAGGGATGTGGCCACATCAGGAGAAGGTGGAGTTAAGAGGCTCTCCTCCTTTCTGACATTGGTCCGCCTCTTTTGTGACATCCCAACACTCTACAGAGGACAGAGCCACTCATTGCATGGCCTTGGGCAAGTCACTGTCTTTCAGCCTCAGTTCCCTCACCTGTAAAACGGGAATAATAATGACCTATCGCATGGGTTGTTGTGAGGGGGAATTACAATAAAGCACTTTGAACACAGAAAGCTCTATTA
>QEPC01007512.1:11992466-12007422 GCA_003113815.1 Sphenodon punctatus
AAGCACACGCACCTGAGACTTCGCATCCGCCTGAATGTTTCTTTGTCTTCTCCCATGTCTCTCCCACTGTCCCCTCCCCCTGTCTCCCCCCCTTTGTTTTTGTCTCTTAGATTGTAAGCCACAGGCAGGGACCGCGTCTAATTCTATGTTCTGTACAGCACCAGGTCATGCGACCGGCGCTTTATAAATGTCTAATAATAATAATAATAATAATAATAATCAAACAAAAGTTGCCTAAGCATCCTGTTTCCAACAGAAGCCTCAGAGGAAGCATCCAAGCAGGTAATATACAGAGTGATCCACCCCATGTTGTTCTCTCCTAGCTTCCAACAATAACCGGTTTCCTCCCCCAACCAATGTGGCTACCAGCCACCGAAGGATCTGTCCTCCAGGGGGTGGGACTCATGGGGAATTATTGGTTACTGTTTTTATCGGTATTGGATTAATCCGATATCGACTTTATCGGTATCGGTACATCCGGTTTTTAACATGGCCGATTTTCTTGAATCTTTAACATTGCGATCATTGTTAAATGGTGTCGATGTTAAAAATCCAAGAGAAACCGGCAATGTTAAAAACGGATATACTAATACCGACAATTATCGGTATTATCGGATTCATCCGATATTGACAATTATCGGTATTATCAGATTAATCCAATACCGATAGTCCCATCCCTACTGACCTCCATGAATTCTCCAATCCTTTTTTGCACCTAGTTATGCTGGTGGCCTTCACAACACCCAATGGCAAGGTGTTCCATGTGTTAACGGTGTCTTGTGTGAGAAAAATTAGACAGATGCTCCTGGCTCAGTGGTTCTCAACCAGTGGGTTGGGACCTACTGGTGGGTCCTGGGAGAGTCTTAGGCGGGCCCCAGGAGGCTAATGAACCCTGGTACACCTGCATCATGCCCCCCTACCATGTCCCCTTGTGCTTGCTTGTTCTGGCTGCCCGTGCTGCTGAGGACCAGGGACAGGATAGGGACGGGGAGGGGAAAGGTGTGGCTTTCTGCAGCTTTCCTGTCTGCCTGGCTCCCACCTCTTTCTGCTTCCAGCTGCCTCATGCCAGCTCCCGTGATGCTACCACTGCTAGAGTTGGGGAGGCGGAGGGCTGCTGTTGCCACCACTGCCAGAATCAGGCTGCTCCTCTCTTCCCTCCACTGCTGCTGCCCAGCTACTTCTAGCCCTGATTTTAAGGCTGGTCTTGGATTTATTTTTTTATAAAAAATGTTTTGGTGGATCTTACCCACGTAAAGGTTGAGAAGCACGGCCTTGGCTCACAAATGGAGCCACACAGCTGGAGTCTGGAGCCTTCAGGCTTGGGTCAAGTGAGCTTTGGACCATTGACCATCTACCTCAGCGCACTTTCGTTTCCTTTTGGCCTGATCCAAAACTCATTGAGATCAATGGGAACCTTCTCGTTGACTCAGGTGGACTTTGGATGCGCCCATTGTTACAACGATTTAACCACTCTAATCAGCATCTGCACCTGCCACGTACCCTGCACAGACACCGGGCCCATGGCATTCTTCTCCTCCAGCTCAATCCCCGAGTTGACTTGGCCGATAGGCTGATCAGAAATCACCACTTCGTGCTCGGAGCTGTTCATCTGATCCAAGACAGCCTGGACTATGGGCACCATCATGGCCGTGGTGGCCGTGTTGCTGATCCACATGGACAGGAAGGCCGTGACGCCCATGAAACCCAACATCAGGCTGCAAGAAGGGAGGGAAGGTGAACAGAAAGGTCTCTATGCTAGCGCAAAACAATCTGCTTCTGAGTGACTGGATTGTTCCTACAAACAAACACAGGTCATTTCCTCTGCTAGGGCCATTCCATTAACTTCTCCAGGAAGACATCAGTGGAGCATTTTGCCTCCAGGATTGTCTGCAGGAATAAACCTTGACCTGCACTCTACCTTGACTACGCCTCTGCCTGCCCATTGCTGACACCTATGCTACCTGACTACCCAGCTTGACCTGCACTCTACCTTGACTACGCCTCTGCCTGCCCATTGCTGACACCTGTGCTACCTGACTACCCAGCTTGACCTGCACTCTACCTTGACTACGCCTCTGCCTGCTCCCATTGCTGATGCCCATGCTACCTGACTACCCAGCTTGACTTGCGCTCTACGCCTCTGCCTGATCCCACTGCTGATGCCCGTATTACCTGACTTATTAGCTTACCTGCGCTCTACCTTGACTACACCTCTGCCTGATCCCATTGCTGATGCCCGTATTACCTGACTTACTGGCTTGACCTGTACTCCACCTTGTCTGTCAGCTCAGCTGCCAGTTCGCCTGCCAGTCCCAAGTGTGACACCTCACAGTGCCCCCTGTTTTAACTAAAAAGGTGCAGGGCCCTCTCCCAGCAGGTCCCCAAACATAAGGTGACCAGATATGCAAATCTTTACAGGACACTTATGAAAAATACAGGTTGCCGGGCTGCATTGGAACCAATGCAGCCCTGCAACCTGCGTTTCTCATAAGAGTGCTGTAAACGTTTGCATATCTGGCCACCCTACCCAAATGTGACCACCTCTAGGATCCCGTGGGTGCCCCCAATGGGGTGGGTCCACAGGTGGGGCCGCCTAGGGCCTTGCATTTTATCTTTGCCCTGGGCCCCACAAATTCTAAGGCCAGCCCTGTTCTTGAGGCTTCCGTGACTGGAGTCTCAGTCAAGGCGGCCTCTCGCTACAGAGCCCCATGATAATAAACCACAGCCAGGGCAGGGCTGCCCATTAACAAGGTTGGCGTCCTGCTCAGGGTGGCATCCTACTGTGCACGGCACTGAGGGCTCCATAAAACACTTGGAGCCTCTCAGGGTATCAAGCCCCATAAGAGCCTCCACAAGTCAGACTCCTTGCCACCAACATCCAATAGATTGGGCTTCTGACTAACTCAAAGCAGGAGTCTCCCTCCGCAAGTCCTGTGCTGGCCTGGGGCTTGTGCTGGAGCTTGGGTTCTGATGCTCCCAAATTATTATTATTTATTTATATAGCGCCAGAAATGTAAACGAATAGCTGATCAGCAAGGAGCAAGAGAGCTCCCCTCGGGAAATGGCGCCAGGATTGATTTTGTCAGGGGGCGGGGAAGCGAGGGTTGCCCCTGATTCCAGGCTGTGATGATTGTTGCTATTCTGCAAAGCTGCATTTTTGATTATTGCGGATTCATCTCGGGCTGCAATCGGGACTAACAGAGAACAGCTGTGGCAAATCTCCTCCATCCCCACTCCCCAGACACACACACCCCACCACCCGGCTTATTCAGCCAAAGAAAGAGCCCAGCTGGGGCTGGTTTTCCACTATGGCAGCAGCAAAGAGGAACTAAGTCGTAGGCTCTGGCTAATCAGTGGGTAATAATCCCCCAGGGACCATGGCATTATTGATACTCTAACTCACAAGCAGAAACACTACTGGCACCCAGCCCAAAGCCTGTGGATGACCCCCATGTCAGACCCCCAGTAGTCTACTGGCATAAAGTAGCTTTAAAAGAAATGGGACTCAGGCCCCGATCATGGGCATAATTGTAGTGTAGAACATGGGGGACACATCCCCTCAAAGTTTCCTGCCCCCACAATTCCAGGGTCATGGAGCTCAAAAGGATCCAGCATCCCACCCCCCCTAAATTTTACCCCAAAGTTATGCCACTGCCCCAAATGTCTGTTCAAGGAGCAACGCTAGATCCAACAGGGAAATGTAAAAGCAAGGGTGTAAAACTACAGTGGGGACACAAGGCCCTAAATTTAAGGCACAGGAAAACAACCCCCTCCTTAATCTGGGGGCTTTTGCAGGGTGGAAGGAGAAGGCACCATGAACCCTCACCCTTTGGGCTGTTTTCAGTCTGCTGCTTAAATTATTATTTATTAATACCCCACGCTATCCAAAAGGCTCACAATAAAATAAACAACACATTACACCAGTATAAGTAAAATAAAATAAAATATATAAATAGATCCCATTATATACAATCTCCACACCCTAATATTGTCTCTCCCTCTGTTCCCCCTTCCCTGTCTCCCCTCCCTCTGTCTTTAGATTGTAAGCTCCCGGGCAGGGAACGTGTCTATTTTATTCTCTGTAAAGCACCAGGTACATTTCTGGTGCTATATATAAATGCTTATTATAATAATAATAATAATAATTAATATACCCCCATGTGCAATCTCCACCACCCCCGCCTTTCACAGAGGGGAGGCCCTCCCCTGCACCTAATCTACCTATTCAACCTGCACACACATCCCTTTCACAAAGGGGCTGTGGCTATCTCCTGCCCCACGAAAAAGCCCCACCTCCCTCCCAACCAATGTCCACGATTACACATTACAATTTAAAGTCCATCTTTCCCTTCCCCAGCCCACATTCCGCTACTATTAGGGGCTTACATGGATACTGAGACATTGGGTGTTTTTACACGCACATTTCTCCTGCATGTTTGCTGTTACATCCTGAACTTTCTGTGTGTCTAAATCACCCACCCGGATCTTAAACATCTGGCTCTTTGAACTTCTGCATAGAACTTCTCCCAGAAATTTTGTGTGTAAAATGTTCTCCTGGTAAACAGCTTTGCTCCAGGCAGCTGTGGTCACTTGGTTTCCATGGCAGCCCCTCATGTCTACAGCTGCGGCTACTTTAGGCTGCCTCAGGGCAGTGTTTGTGTGAAGAATAAATCCAGGAACTGCCCCAGGGCTCTCTGTGTGTGTGTGTGTGTGAGAGAGAGAAAAAATAATGTATCCGGAACTTACTTGTAGATTGTACACCCAGGAAATTGAAAGACCAGCACTTTAAGGTGTGTGTAAAAATGCCCATTGACTGCTGTCTGAGACACCAAGGAGCCAATCCAGCTCTGCCGAGGTCCTATTAACCCAATGGGAGCAACTCGTATATCGCATTCCTAAGCATCACCTTATACGGTTCCACTGGACTGTGTATTATTATGGATGATCATTTAGAGCGCTGCAGGTGTTCAAACCGCATTGCAATCCTTAAGATTCACCCTTACCATAGCCCTGCCAGATAGGTCAGACTCATTATTATTCTTCCCATTTTTTCAGATGGGTAACTGAGGCTGAGAGACAATGGCCGTTTTTAGAGAGAGGCGGGTCCGTGTGCACCGCCATGCACTTCCCGTGAGGGAGGGGGATTAGACAGCGGAGGATGGGTGTGCGGTCGGTGTGTGCCACGCTCCACCCTGTCACGCCCCCGCATGGAGCAACAGGGAAAAACCCAGGTTGCTCTGAGCGGGGGGCATGGATGGGCAGCGTGTGGGTAGGGTGGCTATACCTCCCCTTTAAAAGAGGATGCTTAATAAAAATACATGGGGCAGGGCCGCACTGGAACCAATGCAGCCCTGCAACATGTATTTTTCATAAGCATCCTCTTTTAAAGGGGAGGTATGGCCACCCTATGTGTGGGTCACCATGGGTGCACCACCCTCACCTTGTCTTCAGATGGGCATTGGGATGCGCCGACTTGCATGGTTGCGTCTCATTGAAAAACGGCCACAGACTTGCCCAAGGCCACCTAGTGAGTTCATGGCTAAGAAAGGCCTTGAACTGCGACTCCAAGGCAAACACATTATCCACGAGACTGCACTGGCTCTCCACTGGTGCGTTCCTGGGGCCCTACTATTTATGTCCGGGTGCTCTCCTAGCTTCCCTTCTGTGCAGTTCAGTTCCAGGGATCTGACCCCAGCTGCTAAGCTTTCCCGCTCCTGGTCAAAGGCAGAAGGAAAAGGGCCAATGAGGACGACGTCGTGGGGTCTCTTACAGAGCAGGCTTCACGCCGACGATGAGCAGCACCCTCAGAGCAATGCGCTTGTGCAGATTCCAGTGCTCCACGGCCAACGCCACTATCAGCCCCCCAACAAACAGCATGTTGGTGTCCTTCAAGTACTGCATACACACCTGCAAAGAGAGGGAATCCCCTTCAGCACCAGGCTGCCGATCCAGGAGCCCAGCTAGTTTGGAACGTGCCCTGATGCAGAAAGATGGAATTCCCACCCACGTCCACATTCTCCCATCTTTCAGCAACAGGGGAGGCAGCTGCAGCAGGGAGTGTTCCCCCCCCCCCCCCCCCGGGTGACTCACTGCCTGTCTCTCCTATGAAAGAACAACAAAATTCCCATTGGCTCCAACAAGAAACAAATCGGGTCCCCGTGCATTTCTTCTCCGGTTCTGGTGAGTCTAAATCAGGGATGGTGAATCTCAGGGCCTGGGGGCCAAATGCGGCCCCTGGCTAATTTTTATTCAGCCCCTTTCCACTCCTTGGATCCGGTTCCCACCTCCAAGCATGGAATGGTTGACCTCAGAGGAAGGAAGCAGAGATGAGGGCCTGCAGTCAAGGACAGGGGAAAAGATACACAGCAGAGAGAGATCTGTGATCTGGATCCTCCTCTTCCTTCGCCCGGAGTACCCCTTAAGCCCCTCCACCCCAACTTCTGTGCACCCCTCAGCGCTCATATGGATTGTTAATGTGGCCCTAGAGGGTTGCTGCCTGTGGTGGTTTTTTACCTGACACGCCTGGAGGTCAAAATGGAAGTGTCAGGTAAAAAACAACCAAAGGTGGCAGTCCTATGTGGCCCCTGGTCTAAATGAAGCACATCGGTCTGGGTTGCAATGCACCTGTTTGCCCTCTGGAGTAATCTGTCCTCGCTCCATAGCAATCCACTGCCCCAAAGCAAATTGCCACTTGCTCCCAGAGAGCAACTTCCTTCATGTAGGTAAGACCTTAAGTCGCTTTTTACCCTGGGTGTCCAGTACTTGGCAGGCGCCACAGGGTGAACAGACATAAATCTAACCCCACTTTAACATTTCTTATGCATGTTGCAGGGCTGCATAGAGCACCAATCCAGCCCTGCAACATGCATAAGCAATGTTAAAAGCGGTGTTGAAGTGGAGTTGCGTTATGTCTGTTTTCACCCACAGTCTTGTACGGTGTCCTCAGGGAGGAAACCTGGAGGAGGCACAAATGCATCAGAGGGGGTGGGGGTGATGTAACCCTGCCCTTGTGGAACATCATGACCTCACAGAGCTTCATAGGGGTGAGGCCAAGTCAGAAAGGGGGTGGGAAAGTCCCTATGGCCCACTTCCCTTTGGACATGACCGCTGCCCCCAGAAGCCTCGATTCTGTAGGTTACCCACAGGCACCCCCATCACTGGCCTAGAGAAATCAAGGCTTCCCCTGGAGCCTGGAGACACCCAGTCTCCAGGTAACACCCAGAGGGTGGCAGCCCTCATTGTACACATCTTAATTTTTTCTTTGGGGGCTGCGATGGTTAGTAAATAAAGCCAGAAGACATCAAGGCAGATTTTTGCAACATCTGTTTGTTTTGCCATATTCCCATCTTCCAAAACTGGCCTTCATCCCAGCAGTCCTAAAATGGCAACACTAGTATCAAAAGCAAGGAACCTTTTCAACCAGATTCATTTCAGCTAAGTGTTGGGTTAATATTCATTTAGCCAAGCTACCGTAACAGTAGACTTGTTCAGGCTCCACCAGGCCTTTAAACCCATTGGCAGCCAACAACATGTTCTCTCTCTGATGCCTTTAAACAGAGAGAGAAAAAGCAAGGCAAGGCCCTTGCAGTTTCTGTGCCGACTTTGCATTCGCGTCTCACCTTTTTGGACTCCAGGATGCCAAACATAGGAAATAATATGACTGGCAGGAGCGCAGTAACGGCCAAGGGTATGACCTCGGTGCACCAGTACACAGCCATGAGGATGATAACATAGCCACACTGTGCCTCCTGAAATACAAGGGGATTAAAGGTTAGGTACAGAAAACCAGGGATGTGGCCAGAAAACTTAACTTCCAGCAGGTCCTACAGGTTAATAATGATAATTTCACTTTACAGCCTCTAATCGTCTGAAACGGGTTTGGTGCAAAGATTCCCAAACTGGGTATGGGCCTAGGGTGGGGGTCCCACCCTCTGTGCAGCGGATCATGATCCTGAACAATTCTTGACAGACTTTGCTTCTCTTTGGGTGCTTTTACACAGACGGCACCCACGGCTTGGCTCCGCCGCACCCCCAGGCAGCCCGTCCATCTAAAGGCGGGCCTCCGGATGTGCAGGTGGCGCCGGCAGTGCCTGTTCTGCTCCAGACCCACTAGCGGTGTTCCAGAACATCCTGGAGCACCACTAGCCCCACAAATTCGGGGCATCGGCTGGAGGCAGAGCTGCAGTCTCTCTACTCACAGACAGCCACCTCAGTTCTGCTCCTGGCCGGAGGCTGCCCCAGGCAACGCCATAGAATCTTAGCGTTAGAAGGGACCTCAGAGCGTATCAGGAAAGCCCACAGCGCTGTCCAGCCTCTCTTTGAAAACCTCCAGCAAAGTAGAGCCCACCACCGCCCTTAGCAATCTGTTCCACTGTCAAACAGTTCTTCCTAATCTTCCTTGTAATTTGAGCCCATTGGTTCTAGTCCTGCCCTCAGGAGCAACAGAGAACAAGTCTGCTCCATCTTCTCTGTGACAGCTCTTCAGATGTTTGAAGACGGCTATCATGTCTCCCCTTAGTCTTCTCTTCTCCAGGCTAAGCATATCCAGCTCCTTCAACCTTTCCTCATAGGTCTTGGTTCCCAGAACCCTGATCATCTTTGTTGCCCTCCTCTGAACCCGGCCCAGTTTGTCAATCTCCTTCTTAAGATGCGGTGCCCAGAAGTGAACACAGTACTCCAGAGGAGGTCTGGCCAGCACAGAATAGAGTGAAGCTATTACTTCTCGTGACTTGGACACTATGTTTCTGTTAATGCAGCCTAAAATTGCATTAGCCTTTTTAGCAGCTGCATCACACTGCTGACTCATGTTCAGTTTGTGATCAACTACAACCCCAAGATCCTTTATACATGTGCTGCTGCCAAGCCAGGGATCACCCATCGTATGCGTGTACATTTGATTTTTCTTACCTAAATGCAGAACTTTACGTTTATCTCTGTTGAATTTCATTTCGTTAGTTTTGGCCCAGCTTTCCATCCTGTCAAGATCAATTTGAATCTTCTTACTGTCTTCCAAGCTATCCCTCCCAGGTTTGTGTCATCTGCAGATTTGATAAGCATCCCCTCTACTCCCTCATCCAAGTCATTAATAAAGATGTTGAACAGTACAGGGCCCAGGACCAAACCTAGAGCAGCAGCCAATCCGCCCACAGCTCGATGGTGTGGGGAAGCGGGGGTGCCACACGGGCAGACTGCAGGACACCGCAACTGGTGGGTCTGCATGCAGTGGATGCAGGGCTTGCCACTCCTGAGTCTGTCTAAAGACACCCTTTTTTGCTGCCTGGAGGGTCACCTTTCGAGAGACAAGCCCTGCCCCCTTGGCCAATAAGCTCAACCCCCTCTATGAATAAGCTCCACCCTCTCACGCATTTACACGCACGCACACACCCCTCCCAACGTTCCAAGTGCATAAAGAGGGACAGATGCTCTCCTGCTTCTCATTTCACCTAGTTCCTTGTCACTCTATCCTCTCCTCATTGTCTTCGCAAAAGCTTTTCCTGGGAGGCAACCCAGGAAAGAGGAGCCTGAGGCTTGAATAGTGGTTTTTCAGTCTCTCGCTTGAAAGAGGGGCAGTTGGATTAATCACCCAAATAGCAACTGTTAGGAGGGATGGGGTTGCAGGATTCTAATTAAGTCTCAGAATAAGGACATATAGGAAAATAAATTGGTGGATCCACCAATTTGAGGGTTGCTTCACAGTAATGAGATTTTTTGACACACAGATGGTACAATCTGGTTGCTTTCTCTGGGGAAACAAATGTGCTATTTAGTAGCCCCTCCTGGGCCTCATCCTGAGCAGTGCTGCGGGCTTGCGATTTCCCACCTCTTTCAGTTGGCACCTGAGCCTGACCATACTCTCAAAGAAATCAAAGCACTAATATCCAAATGATAGCTTTGCCCATAATTTGGATCAAGAAGAGATTAAAATTCCAATGTCACGTTAAAGATCCAGTGGCTGCAATAA
Organism: Sphenodon punctatus; assembly: GCA_003113815.1. Taxonomy (NCBI): domain Eukaryota; kingdom Metazoa; phylum Chordata; class Lepidosauria; order Sphenodontia; family Sphenodontidae; genus Sphenodon; species Sphenodon punctatus. The sequence continues at coordinate 12,002,428 of QEPC01007512.1, forward strand.
GCTCTTGTTGACGCACACGGATGTTTTCCATAAAGGCTGCAAGGCATGTAGAAAAACCAGATCCACCATTGAAAGGCAGCCAACTTCAATATGCCACTAAGCAATTGACCTGGGATGCAAGGAACAGGTTTCTCTTTGAGAGGCCAAGCTATTGAGAATTATTAGAACAGTTCAATGATGAAATGAGCTGCCTAGGAAAGTTTGGGAATCTCCTTCCTTGGAGTTTTCAAGAGAAGACCGGACAGGCGTCTTGTTAGGGGTGCTTTAAGTAGAGGGCATACCTCCCAGCTAGGGTGACCACACCTCCCCTTTAAAAGAGGACGCTTATGAAAAATACATAGTGCAGGGCGGCACTGGAACCAATGCAGCCCTGCTTCATATATTTTCCATAAGCATCCTCTTTTAAAGGGGAGGTGTGGTCACCCTGCTCCCAAAAGTCCCTATTTAGGAGGGACAGTCCCTCCTTGGTTGTTGAATCCCACTGACCTTCCTTCAGCGGTTCAAAGTCTCTATTTCAGGAGGGGGAGAGAGACAAAAGGCCAGGATTCAGGCACCTCTTTTCTGGTTGCCTCCTAAGGAAAACGCTTGAGAGGACAATGGAGAGATGGTGGAATGACAAGAAATTAAGGAGAATTAGAAGCAGGAGAGCGTTTGTCCCTCTTTAATCACTTGCAAGGCTGAAAGGGGTGCGTGTGTGTGTCCAATAAGCTCTGCCCACTCCAAGACGCGTAGCTTATTGGCCAAGGAGGTTGGGGCTAGTCCCGTGTTTGCTGTTGGAAATGTTGGGTTGAACTAGATGAATTGTGAGTCCCTTCCATCTCTCTCTAGTTCAAGTTCTCTGATTCTATCAATGGCTACAGCAGAAACACACTCATCTGGATGTTTTGGGGGGGACATGAAAAATTCTGAATGAAGGGGTGTCTGGAGGGAGGAGTGTCTGCTGGCCCTGCATCCCCATCCTTCCAGCCATGATGGGGTGTCTAACTGAAGACACTTTCAAGGGTCTCACTTTCCAGAGAATGAATGCTGAATGCTCCTCAGTAAGGGGGGTGTTGCTGTGTTGGTCCAAAATGTACGATGGAAACAAAGTAGTTCAGATAAGACTTTTTATCTGACCACCGTCTGCCGAGAAGAAAGCTTTTGGGTCCTTCCTCATATCTTGACATCTTACTTGCGTGAGGAAAGGCCCTGAATGGCCAGAACATTTTTCCTCTAACAGAACTTGGCCTAATAAATGTTGTTGTCGGAAATCTCCACCTCAGAAACCATGCTTTTTATTTTTAAAAAACTGACTAACACTTTAAATTTGGCGCACCCATCAGCTGACAGCAGGTCGGCAACACACTACAACAGATTTAAACTGCTCCCCTGAAACAATAGCACATTTGCCCATCGTGGAGATTTGCTGGATTACAATTGCTTCAACATGCCCAGTTAAAGTGTTGATGAGACATTTTAACAGTCTGGCAATTCCAGGATTTATCCAGTCAATCTTCTTGCGGGAAGCAAGCATTCATTAACCCGTGGTAAACAGTACTTTGGAACTTAAGTGTAAGTATTTCCTAGTTGACAATTTGCTTCGTGTTCGGAATAACTGTTTGTCAGCCTGCGTCTAATGCAACAAATAGGAGTCGCTTGCAAAACAAACAGGCGGGAATGTGATATTTACTAGCGTGGTGTGCCTGGTCAACACAGTGGGATTTACAGCAGTGATGCATGTCTGCTTATTTTGCTGAATTTAGTTTGTGCTTACTTTTGCCGAGAATAGGGAATTACCCTTTCTCCACATAATAGAGCTAGGTAAACTCCTCTCAAATCAAACAGAACTAGGTAAACTCCTCTCAAATTTTGAAGCAGTAGCTTCAAAACAAAAGCAAGGAAGTTTTTTATTTATTTTTTCACTCAGTGTACAATTAATCTGTGGAACTTGTTGTCAAACAATGTTGTGAAGGCCAATCACTTAACTGGATTAAAAAAACAGGATCAGATACATTCTTGAAGGGCTAGGTCCATAAATGGCTATTAGTTAAGTTAGCCCAGGGAACCTATCTTCTGACTGTTGAGAGCGGGGAATGGCTCACACTGTTATGACTTGTGCACTTCTCCGAAGGGTGGCCACTGTCAGAGACAGGATGCTGGGCTAGATAGACTATTGGTCCGACCCACCTTGCTTGTTCTTAAGTTCTTCTTAACAGCAGAAAAGGGCACTTAGAAGCAATTTCAAAGGTATCTTGGCATTCGTGTCTGAGAATTGGCTGTAGCGGGCAATTCTTTACATAGCACTTTCTGTGTTCAAAGTGATTTACAGACTGTATCTAGTTCACCCTCACAACAGCCCTGTGAGGCAGGACATTATTACTCCCATTTTACAGATGAGGAACTGAGCGCTGAGAGTTCGCCACTTTCCCTAGGTTATTTAAAAGAAGTTACATTTATGAGCTTATTAAGAGCCAACGTAGCCATGGGGATAAGGTGCTGGCCTGAGACTGGGGTTCAAATCTTGCCTTAGCCACAAGCGCACTAGGTGGCTTTGTGCCACATTCAAATGTGGGTGGAGCAAATGTGCAGCCACACCCCTTTCTGGGGAAACCCCTACCCCTTATGGAGTGAGGTCGCACATCAGAAAGGGCCGCGTGAGAAAGTCCCAATGCACTGTTCCCTTCCAGATATGGCTGTCCTCAGAAGATCTGATTTCTCTGGGTTAGCAATGGAACTCCTGGCTGACCCAGAGGAATTGAGACTTCCTCTGGAACGCTCAGTTCTCTGCTGGTGGCAATCCTAGGTATAGACCTGTGAGAAAAACATGATTCTTTTCAACTTCGGAGTAAATACTGAAGTTAAAGTTCAAAAAAGCAGCATTTGCGTATGAATTAACTGCAACAAACACGTCCCATTTGAGCATACAGTCCAGTTTGGAGAAGGAACAACATGCTGCGGTACAGTTCGAACAATAAATATTAGCCCCAGTGACAGGAGAACATTGAGCATTACAGAGTAAACACACCCAGCAGTGCAGTTTCCCTGGCTGGAGCTGCAAACGCAACAACGAATGGGAACTCGACCAGCATTGAGCAATTCTGGACTTTTCTGTGGAGAACGTTCTCGGCAACTTGGAATTTTAAAATACCTCCCGAGACAGTCATCCTGATCTTCTTTACGATCAGTATTGCTGCTGCTTTACACCACAGGTTCTGGTATTGATCCTACACTGGCAGGGGTTGGCGAACCTTTTCACTCCCTCTGGCCAATAGGAGTCGGGGACAGGGGTGCTTAAGGGTGGGGGAAAAGAAGGGGTGTAGTAAAGGGGTTATTAAGGGATTAACTGAGTGGGTGAGAATATTATGGGCTGCTGGAGCCATGTTGCACCCCTTGACCTCCCTCCGCACCACCATGTTAGTTTTTGTTCTGTGTTTTAAGCAACAAAATAGCCTGTTCCTTGGTTGGCGGTAATTGGGAATACATCAAGTGTTCTTGTTCCCCCCAAAGGGATCCCTGTACAATAAGGGGAGGGTTTAGGAGTTGGGAAGTTCAGGCTCAGGAGCCAAATGTGGCCGGTGGCTAGTTTGTATTTGGCCCCTTTCCCGTGTCCAGATCTGGTCCCTAGATCCACTTTCTACCCCCAAGAGGAAGGAGTGAGCTCGGGGGAAGGAAGCAGAGATGAGGGCATGCCTACAAGGACAGGCCAGGGATGGATCCATGACCTGGATGACTCTTCCTGAGCAAATCCCCATAAGCACTCCCATCCTCAGCATCTTCTACGCAGCGCTCAGAGCTCGCACTCATTTTCATAGTGTCCCTGGGAGGGAAAAGGTTCCCTACCCCTTGTCTAGAACATGGATCCAGGCCAAGGAAAGGCAACATGTGCCTCGGGAGTCACCTGCAGTTCTTGGGTATTTCAAGTGTGACTTTTGGCCAGGGATGGTCCTGTGTCTTTCTTCATTGCACCCAAGTCTCAGCAGCTGAATCCCAGCTGCTCCTCAGAATCTCAGCAGCCAGGTTCACAGAGCACTGGCTCTGCCAGCCAATCACGAAGCAGGAGAGGTTTGTGTGTGTGTGCTAACCAGTGGTGGCTCCCTCCCCCATATGAACATTTTGGAACATGGCTCTTGGAGTTGGGAACTTTGGCCATTCCCGAGCTGTGTCATAGATCCATCCATCCTCTGTCCTTGAGGGCATGCCCTCATCTCTGCTCCCTTCCCCTCAGGTCACGCAAACATCTAGGTGAGGGTGACCTGACCTGGATGACTAACCAAACAGACAAAGGTGCAGAACTGTTCATCTGCAAAGCGTACAGTGCGCCAAAGGCAAACACTGTGAACAAGGCACGTTCCATCATGTTGGTCAAATCCTGTGAGCCAGAGACCCTTCCACCCAACAGTGATCCCTTGTCCTTCCGCATCAAACGCGGATGTTATCAGGCAGCGTTGTGGTGACAAGCACACGTGCAATACCCAAAGCTCTGCCCCCACCCTGAGTCCTGGAGACTAGAAGAGACTTCACTTGTGCCCATCCTTATCTCTCTCCCTCCCGTCCCAGGTTCATGTGTAGTAGAACTGACAACATGCAAACTGTGCCACGAGATGCACGCATGCACGCTGCAAGTGAAAGAAATCTCGTCTGCTGTGCACAGCTGCCTGCCAATGCAGAGCCACCAGCGACAGCTGCAATAACAATGACGGAAATGTGCTTCCTGAAGTTACTTGGAAACGGATGTATTACTCTCAACTGAATGTGATCGCACTATGTTGTTACTTCCAGGTGACCATGTGTGCTAACATTTTATTTCGTTTCATATAGGGATAGCAGTACTTTTGAACAATAGCCTTACGCAATATTACAGATAGATATATAGATATATATATAGATATATAGATATAGATATATATCTGGTGAGGTTGCAGCTCGTCTGCATACGCTCCCAGCATCCTCGGCTGTCATCGCTTGAGGACACCACGACTCTCCTGGGGCTTGGCCTTCCTGCCACCCCAAGCTCCA
>QEPC01007512.1:12010640-12049744 GCA_003113815.1 Sphenodon punctatus
TTCATGAATGTTAGACCCCTTGTCTCTCCCTCTGTTCCCCTTCCTATGTCTCTCCCCCAGCTCCTGTCACTCAGATTGTAAGCCCTAGGGGCAGGGACCGTGTCTATTTTATTACTTTGTAAAGTGCCATGTACACTGCTGGTGCTATATAAATGTTTGTTAATAATAATAATAATAATACCATCTTCTATTGGCAATTCTCTTTGGGTGCATTTTGCAGTTGTGATCTTCCCTAAAAATTCAATGCACATGACAATTGGATCCAGTTAGAGCGTGCTCAGCACCCAGAGAAACTTGGGACACTTCCTGAGCACATCCCCATAAGCACTCCCATCCCCAGCATCTTCTGCGCAGCGCTCAGTGTCCTAGCACTTCTGCCCCACACGTATGTGTGGGTTCAATGGCCAGGAACACTGGGATGCTAGGCACGTTGGGACGGGGGTGCCGGGAGGAGAGTTTACCCCCTTGACCCTCATCTGGCCCCACCCCTTCCAAGCCCTTCAGGCAGGAGGCAAAGGGGCTCCCTTGTCCCCTTCAGACATGGCCACACTCCCTTTCAAGCGCTGTGATGTCACACCATTCGGAGAGGGGGCACGGCTACGATAGAAAGGGGTGGGGCCATAGGGAGTCCTGCCCCTTTCCCGGGTGACCACACCATTTTCCTGAGCATCGTGACATCATGACACTTGGAAAGGGGCGTGGTCATGTCAGGATGGGGGCGTGGTCATGTCAGAAAAGGGGCGGTGCAAAGGGACTCACCCATCCTCCTCACCCCCCCTTAATTTAATTCTGCAGGGGCCACCTGTGAAAATTGATTTGAAGTCCTGCCTCCTCAGCACTCTCTATAACCGAGCACGCTCTGGTTTCCCCCAAAGTCTCTCTCCTGGACTTCCCCAGCTCTCTTAGCCTCCAGGACAGGGTTTCCTTGCTCTGTGCCTTCCTCAAGCCCAGCCAGCCAACTGTCTCCTCTGGCTGTTGATGCCCTTTCAGCAGGAGAGTCTCCTCCCAAGGTCCTGCTTGTCATTGCAAGGGACACAAGCAGGACTCTAAGCTAGCCCGAGGGGCTAGCTTGCTTCTTCCCTTGTGCTGGCTACAGCCTTGCCCCAACGCAGCTGCCGTTCAGGCAAGTGCAGTCCTTTCTCTAGTGGAGCGTCATGCTGCTGCCCCATGCTGGTGGCTAACCCCTTTAAAAGGCCAGGAGCCCTCAAGCACTCTAGCCTGCCACAGCCTCCCGCGCCCCACCATACATTTGAAGCACTAGCCACTAGGGTGGGCAGATATGCACATTTTAGAGGACACTGACGAGAAAATACAGGTTGCAGGGCTGAACTGGAGCCAATGCGGCCCTGCAACCTGTATTTCTCAGAAGTGTCCTCGAAAATTTGCAATATCTGGCCACCCTACTCGCCGCCTCTGCCACCTCCCCTGAAACCTGCGTCAGTAGCGGTGTGATTTGGGCAGGATGAACCAAGAGCAACTGCCGGGATTCTTGTGTTTACAAACATGCCGGGATGGGGGGGGGGTTCCTTTTCTCCCCCCCCAGGTTTAAAATACCTTGAGTGAGGCAGGCTGATCAAAAAGCAATTGGCTGCGGTGAGTTATTCTTAGAATGGGCCCCAGACACTAGACCTGACTGTAATATTTGCTGTTAAGGGGGGAGGGGGGGATGATTTTGCCAACCAATCACAAAAATCCAGGACAGCGGCTTTGCTGCTGCGCTACTCACTGTTCCTTCTCCCAGCATGCGGGTATCGCCCCCACCCTCGCCCAACGTGCTGGGTTACAGCTGCTGGGTTAGCTTGCCCAAAGATAACGCAGGTGGAGCCTAGTGGAGAAGGGGTTCGATTTGGACAGGGTCGGCCCTCCCCAAGGGGTGGAGCCTTATTATTTATTTATTTATATTTCTTGGTCGCCCCCTCATGCCCATGGCATCCTGGGATACAAAGAATAACAATCATTTAAAACAAAAATAAAGCACAAACATTTAAAACATCTAAAGATCCTTCTAAAAACAAACCCACCCCACCCCCCAAAAAACACAATTTTTATCCCAACCCCCCCTCCCCACCTCCAAAGGCCTGGGAGAAGAGCCAGGTTTTGCAGGCCCGGCGGAAGGCCAACAAACTTGGGGCCAAGCGAGCTTCCTCCGGGAGGGAGTTCCATAATGGCGGCCCGGCCACCGAGAACGCCCTCTCCATTGTGGCCCCGTGCTTTACACGGGGGACCTCCAAGAAGGTGCCCCCGGCAGACCGAAGGGGTCACTCTGGGGCGCGGAGGGTGAGGCGGTCCCCGAGGCATGAAGGGCCAAGACCGTGTAGGGCTTTATAGGTCTTGCACAACTAGGGTTGCCACCCATGCACATTTTAATGGAACACTTATGAAACATACATGTTGCAGGGCCTGCAACATGTGTTCCTTCAAAATGTGCATTGGTGGCAACCTTATGCACAACTGGCAGCTGCAGCCACGCAGCGCTCCCTCCTCCTGAAAGCCCCTGCCAGAGCCACGAGAATATCACACCATGGTAGGACTCCAAGGGGGGTGGGAGTAGAGCCCTTCCTCAGCAGCAGGGGACAGGCCGGGCTCCTCCCCGCACTGGAGTCCTGCTGTGGCACCCTTATGGCTCTGGCTGGGGCTTTCAGGAGGTGGGAAGCGAGGGGGCTTCTGGGAGGCAGGAGGAAGCGCGATGCCATGCCACTACAGCTGCCAGTTGTGCAGGGCCCCGCTCTGTCCCCCGTCCCTCCCCCGCCTCCATCCCAGAACCCAGGACATTTTGTGGGGCCCTTTTCCCCACAGGGCCCAAGGGAATCACCCTGCTTACCCCGGCCTAAGACCAGGTCTGGATTTGGGAGACACCATGGTTCAAAACTTGCGTTATCCAGGAACTCACTGAGTGGCTTTGGGCAAGTCCCTCTCAGCCTCAGTTTCCCGTCTGTAAAATGGGAAATAATGACCTACCCCACATGATTGTTGTGAGGGGGGATGAGCTATAGGTAAAGCACTTTGAATACTGGAAGGGGCAGGACTGTCGCTGGGGCAGTGGAGGGGAATCAAGGAGATTGCCTGCTCCTGACGGATTCCCAAGCCTCCCTTCTGCAGCTGCTCCTGAGAGAGCAGTGCCACCTACCCTACCCTCCCTCCCACTCTGCTACTCTTGAGGGGGCCCTGCCACCAGCAGCACAAGCTTCTGGTGGCAGGAATGGCTGTGGAAAGGCCCCAAGGGCCCCCTAAGGAGCAGGATGAAAGGGCCCAGGGACCCCGTCAGGTAGAGGTAGTGGCGGCAGCAGCAGTAAGCCCTCCCACCTGAAGGGCAGTGGGGGGAGCTTCCTGCAGGATGACCAGTGCCCACAAAGCGTAAGGACTCCAACTGCACCACCCACCTCAGACCTAGGGGTGGCCCTGGAGTCATGACGTGTCCAAGGGTGTAGGAGTCAGTGTGGTAACCCGCTCCTGACAACAGCTGTACTCTTTCACCCAGTTCCCCAGAGCCGCACGTGAAATCTGGTCTGCGCTGACTTCCCCCGTGAGTCAAATGCTCTGCTTTGCTGAACTAGCAAACCTCTTCAGAGTAAACTTGTGTGGTGATGTGTTTCACTGCCCCATGAATTCACTTTAATTTTTACACCAAGCATTTCCCCCAGCAAAGGACCCAAGCCAGCCCTCCGCCCCCACAAAATGGACTAACCTCTCCCCCACCCCAAAAGAGGAAGCACATTTCAGGAAGGAAAGGAGTCAAGGGTCACAAAGGGCCCCACTTGAACCGTGTGGATTGTTCAGGGCCCGGTCAGCTGAATCACTGTGGAGGGAGAAATGCTTCTCAGCTGCGATCGGTGCCTTTTCGTGCCTGGTTTAATGAATGAATGGCAGCAGTGATCCGGCAAACGAGCAGCAGGAGACACTCACAACATGGTTTTAACTCAGAGGTAACTCGGGCATGAGCTGAGGACACCAAGGGGCAGATTTTTTCCAAAGGAGACAGCAGCTCACAACGGAAATGGCAGAAGTGGGGGATGGAGGGTTTCACCTTTATTCCCAATGGGAGACGCAGGGCATTTTGGAATCTGGATTGTAGTTCTCCTATGAAGAGTCCCCTGTGGCCAATAAAATAGGTATGTCTATATTTATTTATTTACCCCGTAGACTCAGGCCAGATTACAACATAGGATAAAACACAGAGACTTCAATAAAAGCATTTAAAAATCTCTCTTTTTTTAAAAAGAACAACTATTCCCCAAAATCATATCCCCACCTGTCAAATGGTTGGCCAAACAAAAAAGTCTTACGCAGCCTCCGGCTTTGGGGAACCTCCAAGGGAAGGGAATTCCATAACCGTGGGTGGTCAAGACGTACGGAAGGCTAAGACCACATTAAGGAAAGCAGTTTTAATGCATACATCAGTTAAGTCGTCTGTTCAAATCCTTGTGTAAACAGGCTACTCCATGCTTGAACACATTGGCAAAGGGTGAACATTAACAACAATGGGGGAAAGCTAAAGAGGTCTGCAAAAATCTTGGGGTGGGGGAGGGAGGACAGGTGCTCTCCATACTCCCCCCTCCCCCACCCCATGTTGCCAACTTTAAAGACAAGGTTGCTAATTCTTGATACATCTTAAATCTTAAAATGTTGCCTGCCACTGACTCTCAGCCAGCCCCGGCCGTAGAATTTCTGTGGCCCAGGATGAAGATAAAATGCAGGGGCCCCTAGTGGAGCCTCCCTCCCCAGTTGGGGGCAACCTCCATAGGGCCTTAAAGATGGTCATGTCTGAGGTGAGTTCCTGGAGAGAGTGGGGCCCCTACACTCTACCCTGGTGAAATCAGAGACAACTATGGGGCCTCTGGAAAGAGCAGGGCCTGGGGCAGGGCAGTCACCCCCGGTTGCCATGCTAAGGCCACAAGGACTCCCCTCCCCAAGACAGCTAAGAGACCCAGTCACCCCAACCCAGCCCCTCTCTGAAGGATCCAGTAAGTTACCAGAACCCACCCCACAAGGGACACAGCATAGCCCAGTCTGTTATTAATAATTTCCATAGCACTCTCAGTTGTTCAAAGTGCTTTCCAATCCTTGTCTAGGTCTCCCCCACAACAACCCTGTGAGGTAGGTCATTATTATTCCCATTTTACACAGGGAGAACTGAAGCTGAGAGCAACTTGCCCTCCAAGGCCACTCAGTGAGTTCATGACTAAGACAGGACTTGAACTCGGGTCTCCTAAGTCCAAGTCCAACACCTGATCCACTAGGAGGATTTTTCACATTCATAGTTTACATGTGTTAATACCAGGTCTCCTAAGACTCCTAAGTCAAATGGCCAAGAGTCCGGATGAGGAAGAGTCCAGCTGATTCCATTTTATCATGACAAATTTCACAATCTTTGGTGTTTTTCCTTGGAAGCTCCCACTGGGGGGCCCTGAGTCACAGCTTCTGTTTAACAAACCAACAAGTTTCTAACTGGCCCAGTCATTGGGGGGGGGGGGGGGTGACTCCAGGGCAACTGAAAGGCTTCCAGAGAAGCAGCATGCTTCAGTGGTGAGGGCACTGTCCTGTGAACCCGAGTTCTAATCCACCCTCTGCCACTGACATGCCATGAGATCTTGGACAAGTCACTTCTCTGTCTGCCTCTACCCCCCCTCCAGGTACCTGCATCCACTGCATTTTCCCTATTGCTGCCAGTATTTCCCCATTACTTTTCTTAAGCAACCAAAGCTGCCCAATCTTAAAGACAGGATGCTGGGCTGGAAAGTCAACTGGTCTGGCCCAGTATGGCACTTATTATTCCAAGTGTTAAATTTATCATCCTAATTTATCTGTAGAAAAAACATAGATTCAAATGGAAACCCACAGAAAGCATGGACTAAGCCATCCCAGATAACAGAGGATTGATTTTATTTTTTTTAGTTTTTAAAAAGCTGAATAGGGATGGGTAGGTCAGGTGAACAAATAGGCCATGATTAGCAAAGCATTCACTCCAGTTTATGAATCGCAGCCTTAATTTGTAGTGCTGGACGTCCTAATTGTGAGGATCTATCGCCATTCCAATGACAATAAAAACAGAAATAATACTCAAATAAAGCTGGGAGACCAATCTCAAATAATCAAACAGACTGGCTTAAAAAATCACAAGCTCTAAAAACAATCTCAAGATTTTCTGGAAAGGTGGAGGAATCCTGACCCAGCAGTATTTGCATGGTTGGGGTCAGTGTGGTGCCCTTAAGGACATGGGGAGCATATCTCCTTCCCACTGGTACCATTTCATACCACATGCAAAAGTTGCCTGTTCAGTCATTTCACTGTAGTAAAACTACAGGAGCTATTTTTTAAAAATATATAGAAAAAAAATCACAGCAGATGCTCCTTAGATAGACTCCTTTTCACATACAAACCGCCAAAGCACCCAAGATTTTAGTTTAAAGCCATTCATCACATTTTAACCATTAAAAAAAATCTAAGATCTTAGTTTAAAACCATTCATCACATTTTAACCATTAAAAAAATCTAAGATTTTAGTTTAAAATCGTTCGTCACAATTTTGACCGTCAAAGAATCTAAAATTTTAGTTTAAAAACAGAGTACACCCATTCATCACAGTTTAACCGTCAAAAAGTCTAAGATTTTAGTTTTAAATCATTCATCACAATTTTAACCACCAAAGAATCTAAGATTTTAGTTTAAATTTGTTCATCACAATTTTAACAGTCAAAGAATCTAAGATTTTAGTTTAAAATCATTCGTCGCAATTTTAACCATCAAAGAAGCTAATATTTTAGCTGACATTTGTTCATCACAATTTTAACAGTCAAAGATTTTAGTATAAATTCACATTTTTATCTTAAAAGAATCCACTGCTAAAAGTTGCTCCCCCACACTCCCTGAAATCTGAAATGACACTCCTGGTTGGGGGGGGGGGGGGCATGGATCACAGAGTGGAGATTTTAATTGGGAATCTGATTCAACTAGGTATGAGAATGAGTGTCATTGAGAAAGGTTTCTCCGCTGGCTGCCTTGGCTGGATGTGTAATTGACAAGCGCTGCCTTAATGAAAAGCAAACAAAAGAGGATTGTAGTTAAAAACGTGCTCCTCACAACTAACACAAGCCGGGGGGGCTGGCTCTCCCAGGAAGGGGGATGAAAGGGTGGATTCAGAGCCGTGGATGAATGGACCCGTCAGGATGAGTCCCAGGGAGAGAGAGGCACAACAGCAGCCCTTACCTTGGTGGGGATGAGAAGCGGCAGAGGCAGCAGCAGCACCGGCGTGAAGAAGAGGAGGACGAAGGATCTGAACTTCATCAGCGGTCTCAGGCACGGCGGGGCCATGGTCTGGGGGGCGGGGGTGAAGACACAGCAAGGCTCAGCCTGGCAGCAGGAGGGGAAAGCGAGGAGGGAGCGAGGGAAAGTGAGCAGGCAGGGGCGGAGGAGGGTGCTTTAAGTAGAAGGCTCTGATTGCACCATGCTCAGCTCGGTGCCAACAAGAGAGACAGCCCATCGCGGCTGGGGAGCCCGGGGAGTGATGGGCACCCTGGCATGCCTCCTCGTAGCCCCCCACCCACCCAGAGCCAGCGAGAGGGGTCATGGACCCAGCCCCCCCCCCAGATCCCAGGGACAGAGGGGGGTACCAAGTGCCTGCCCCCCTCTCTCACCCCAGACCTTGCTATGGGGGAGTCATGTACCCAGCTCCCCCTTTTCCAACCTCTATACACACACACACACACACACCCATCACAACCTAGATCCCAGTGCCAGCCCCAGACAGGAGGGGGATGCTAAGTGTCCTGCCCTCCCAAACCCAGACCTTATTGTGAGGGGGTCATGTACCCAGCACCCCCCATCCCCACCTAGATCCCCATAGGTGGCAACCCTACCATGGGGTCTGTCACTGGCATAGGGGTCTAGGTTGGGATAGGGGAGATGAATGGCTGGTACATGCCAGTGACAGGTGGGAGGGGGTGCCAAGTGGCCTGGCTCCCCCTCCCCAGACCCTCCTATGGGGGGGGTCATATACCCAGCATCCCCCCATCCTGCCCTAGATCCATGTGCCAGTGACAGGTGAAGGAGGGTGCCGAGAGGTCGCCCTCCCCCTTCCCTCAGCCCAGGTCCTGCTACCCAGCATCCTCCAACCCAACCTAAATCCCTGTGCCAGGGAAACGCGGCCAGGGCCCCTTCCCAACCCAGGCCCTGATATGGGGAGGGGTCATGAACCCAGCATCCCCATTCCAACCTAGACCTCTGTGCCAGTGACAGACCCCAGAGGGGAGAGGGGAAGGTCAACCCAGAACCTGCTTTGGGGGCCATCTACCAAATACCCACCCACCCCCATTCTAATCTAGCCCCCTGTGCCAGAGACAGGGGGTCGTGTATCAAGCCCCCAGCTCCTCCCCCCACAATCTAGCCCCCTGTGCCAGAGACAGGGGGTCGTGTATCAAGCCCCCAGCTCCTCCCCCCACAATCTAGCCCCCTGTGCCAGAGACAGGGGGTCGTGTATCAAGCCTCCAGCTCCTCCCCCCACAATCTAGCCCCCTGTGCCAGTGACAGTAGCCAATCACACAGTCCTCCATCCCAACCCAGATGCTGCTATTCCCCTATTGGGGAATCATGTGCCAAGCCCCCTGCCCTCCAGTCATGCCAGTGACAGATTCTGCAAACTGCAAAGAAGAGGGGGCAGGAAGGGGCATGTACCAGCCACTCATCCCCCCCCCCCATCCCAACCGAGACCCCTATGCCAGTGACAGACCCCATGGCAAGGCTCCCACCTATGCAAATGTCCAAGGAACACCTATGCAACATGTATGATTCACAGGTGTTCCTTGAACAATTGCATGGGTGGCAACCCTACAGTCATGGGGGAAGCTGTGTGCCAAACCCCCTTTCCCGACCCATATGCCACGCACCCAGCCAGCTCATCCAGACGTAGACCCCTGGGTCAGTGAAACACCCACCAGTGGGGAGAGGGGTGGCAGGGAGGACCATGTCCAAGCATGGAGCCCCATGTGCCAGTAATAGACCCGTACAGGGGGGTGATGGAAAGGAAGATGTATCAGACACCAGGCATATATCTCCCCTTGAATAAGGGGTCATGCACCCCTCCCATAAACGTACGTCAATTTGATTTCGGTTCACTGTTATTCTATGAGCAGCGCAACTTCTACCAATATTACCCGAGTCCAGACAAAAGGCAACGTTGTTTGGGCCCATACAAAGGAATCCTCTTTACCAGGGGGTAGGGAACCTTTTCCCTCCCAAGGAGTACAGGCTCCAAGGGCTGCCCCAAAATAGGGGTAGGGGTGCGCTCTGGCAGAGGAGGGTCCAGCATGGCATGGCATCCATGGGTGCATGGCATCTTGGGGGGCTCATGGATCTGCGCCCCCGAGCCGTCCCCTCTCCTTGTGAACATGCCCTCTCCTCTGCTTTCCTTTCCCCTGAGCTCAATTGTTCGGTGCTTGGAGGTAGAAACTGGACCTGGGGACCAGAAAAGGGGCCAAATAAAAACTATCCATGGGCCACATTTGGGCCCCGGGCCTGAGTTCCCCACCCTTAGTCTTTAATTTGTCTCTTTTTCTCTCAGAACCAAAACAGTGCCCCTCGTTCTCTACCAAAGGGGAGCCCCCAGACTTCAGGTCCCTGGCAGGTGTGACCCAGGCAAGGTGCCTCTTTTGCCCCACTCCGTGTCACTGCCTGATCTGGGTTTTCAATGGGGCAATCAGGGGCATAGCTAGGCTGGAACAGGCCCTGGTGCAGGAGATGGAATGGGGCACTCCTCCCCGCAGCAGGGGAATGAGGTCGTACCAAGGAAGCCTACCGCCCCCGTGACTGTCCTTATTCTATAGTTACACCCTTACGTGGCATGATGCCAGCTCAGCCAACTCGCTGCGTTTTCCCAGGAACAGGGCCTGACCTGGGTATGTGCAAGTTGCGCCACCACGTGTGCTGGGGGTCAGGGGAGCCCCCCCAAAATGCATGGAAGGAGTCTGCAAATAAATCTGAACTGACAACATGAGTGTGAGAAGCACAAGGGCATGGCTAGCTATAGCCTATAAAGAGATAGACAGTTCAGCTGCACTGGGGTCTATGAGTCGGGGGACGGGCGGACGCTGTTTACCCACTGCCCAATAGCTTGCGGAAGGAGATTCCTCGTACTTCCCCCTATTTGGCACACTGGAGGAGGGATTCTTTCCACCACCTTAGTCCCCCTCCTGTGGGACTAAGGATCACGCACTCTGGGGCAGGGAAGCTTTTCTCTGCTGGGGGCCATTTTGAAGATCAGAACACGCTCCGAGGGCCGCAATGACGTTGGGATCAAGGGGGCTTAAGAGGGCCACTGAAGTAAAGGAGGGCCCAGATCACGGATTTGTGCCATGGATCTGGCTCCTGTCCTTGTGTGCACGTCCTCCTCTCTGGTCCTTCATCCCGAGCTCAGTTTTTTATTGGTTGGAGGTAGGAGCTGGATCCGAGGGCCATATCCAGCAACTGGAAAGGGGCCCACATAAAATCTTGCAGCGGGCTGCATTTTTGACCCCCTGGGTCTGAGGTTCCCCACCCCTGCCCTGTGGGTTTTGTGCCACTCAGCTTCCATCTCTGGTCGTGCTGAGGCTACGCCCAGGAAGGGCCTTCTTGAGTTTTGCCCATTTCACTCTGACGAGGTAGCCTGCTGGCGCAATAGCTCTGAGCGAGGGATCTGGAGCAATCCAAGCGTTCATTCGTTCTTCCCACACGTGCGCACACACCCATCCACCACCCAATCTAACCATGGCAATAACATCCCCATACACCCAACATTCCTCATGCGAATGGCACTCCCATAACTTCAGGGGGGTGTTGTACCCAGCTCCTCCCCCATCCGCCTTATGATGAGGGCAATTCATAGGCAAGAAGACTGGCCTAGATCCCCCTGCACCACTCCCATCTATGCCCTCTGTTTTTGCCCCATGGCAGGGATCATGCATCAGACACCTGGCTGGCTCCCATTCACAGTCCCACTCATCCCCCATGGCCAATGAAAGTCGGTGGGATGGGGGAGGGGAGGACTGAGTATCACATGAAAGTCATCCCCCACCCCCCCAGTACTGATAGGGCAAGTCCACTGGAATTTGCCTATTTAATGCCAGGGAGGAGGGGGTGCAGTGCAACCTGGAATGATTAGACTTCTGTCTGAACCAAAGCCAGAAAGCATTTCCCAGAAAGCTGGGCCCAGGATTCAGTAGGTAGAAGGGACTGGGTGGGCTCTCCTCTTTTCCAAACTCCCTTCTGATCCCCTCCCTTCACTTCCAACCCAGCCCAGCCCCTGGACACCCCCCTATTCCCCAAATGAGGACCGAGTAGGACAGCAGGAAAGAGTCAGTGGACTTCCTGACGCCCCCTTGCGGCCATATCACAGAAACTCAAGCTATCTTTATTCCCAGCTCCAGTCTTCCCCACCTCCATGTGCCGTGTACCTGTCTGTCTGTCTGTCTGTCTGTCTGTCTGTCAATTTCTTCGCGTACGGGGTCCGTGCAGCACGATAGCCGCTCTGCACCCATTCAAAGAAAGCGCTGGAGCTTCCAGCCCGTTTCCACCGGCTCTAACGTGCTACTCGCGTTGCCTGCCCTTGAAGAAGAGAGAGTGAAGTGAGAAAGTCTTGTGAGTCCAGCTCACCAGAGGCCACCACTGCCAGATCGTCTAATAGGACCCCAGAGAGGTGGCAACCCCCCCCCCCCCAAGTCCCAGCCCAGAGACTCTGAATCAAACTGGCAGAGAGGGGGCAACCGTGGTCAGAGGGGAAAGTTTGGGGCTGGCTGAGGCTGGTCTGGTTCTGTGGTGGGGAGGGGGCTCCAGTTACCCCCCATCCGCTGTCGAGCAATGCACATGTTTTACTGGTCGATGGTATCCAAGCCTCCCTGCCCATTGGGGTAGTCTTGCAAGCAGCAGCTGGGACAGGATCTGGAAGAGGTGGCCAGGCGGTGGTAGTGTTTGCAAATGGCTGAGGTACTTGGCTTGTCCACATCCATTGAAAGGCAGGCCGACCGGGGGTGAGGTGGAGCCGGCACTGCTTGCTTTGGGCCAGCTCAGCTTGCGGTGCTCTGGAACATCCCGCAAGCGGAGCAGGCCGCCCAAACTCGGAGCAGCGGCCCGGTAGCTCGGCTTCAGCCCGGAACGCCGTAGAGCTGTGGGTGGCAGCCTAGAGTGGCGGCCGATTGACCCACAGCTCTATGGTGTGGGGGAGAGGGCCGCCGTGCGGATGCCGGATTGTGGGCCGCGGCAGCACCGGGTCCGTTTAAACCCAGCCCCATCGGGGCTGCGCGTGGGGAATGCAGGGCCGGCCATCGCTGGAGTGGTCCGTCTAAGGCGCTGTCGCACCCTCGAGATTTCACCCCGGCTCCACCCCCTTCAGAGTGCTGCAGTGTCACGATGCTCTCCAAGGGGTGTGGCTTCATGAGGAATGGGTGTGGCCATGTTGAGAATGGGTGGGACAAAGAAGTTCTGAGGCAGCTGCTTTCACGGTGGAGTACCTTGACATCACACTCTACTGCGGGTGTGGTCATATCAGAAGGGAGGCCGGACAGGTTGACCCCTAGGCAGAAAGTTAGTGACACCCCTGGTGCCAAGGCTCCTCCTGGCAAGCCTCCCAGCACAAATTTAAGTCCCTCCTGTGTGGCCACAGCCCAAAGCTCTGCCCACGCAGTGACATCATGTTAGCAGCAATCATGTTCATTGACATGGTTGCTGCTGTGCTCAGTGGCTTAGCAAGGCTGTGACAGGCCTGGACTCATGTCCCAATTATCCATCCCCCCCAAAAGTGCAAGGAGGCAGGGTCTCCAAGCCTGAGAGGACAAGAGGTGTGGGGAGAGCCCTCACTTCAGGTGGCCCCAGGCAAGAGCCACCAACCCAAACACTTTGAGCGCTGCTAGGAAATTTTCAGAGTGGGCTGGGGGAGGGAGCAGGGCCAGCACACCGCCTCCACCCACTCTGAAATTTTCCTAGCAGCACTCAGGTAACTTGCAAAAGGCCGCCTCCTGAATCTGGGGACCCAGGCTCAACACAGCCCCCTCACACCACAGTAGCTCTGCCTCTGGTTGTGTGTGTGGGGTGGGGGGGCAACTCCCAGATTGAACAGCTTGAGGTGTTTATTACTAATGAGGTTTCTACTTAAGGCACCTCTGTGCACTGAGGCTATCCGTGACCTGCTTGGGTATCAGTGTGACCTGAAAAACTGGCTGGTCCACATTGCTAAGAAAGAGAAGTGTTAACGCCTCCCCCCCCAGGAACCACTCCACTGATCAAACACTCTCGCTCCTCCTGTGACCTCTACTCTAGGGTGCAGGGAGCAGGCAGGGGTCAGCTGTTGTGAAGCGAGACTGGGATCAAATCCTACTGAATTGCCATCAACTCCAAGGGGAGTTTTGCCCATTTTACAACTGCTCCCCAGTCTTGTGCAGCCACTGACCTCTGTGCAAAGGGCGTGGGGTACCAAACCGAATCATGCCAATTCACCTTGTCTGGTTTTCCTCCTCAGGGCAGATGCGATTCCCTACTCCTCCGATTCCAGGGGAGTCGCTTCCACAAGGGCGGCTTTGCAGGCTGGGCGGGAGGAGAAGCATGCGGGTGTCTTGACTAGAGCCTGGAGGATCTGGCTTCAGGGAACTAGGCCCAGCAGGGACAAAGCCGTCATGAGGCACATTTCTATGGAACTGTTCTGCTTGCACAAACGGCTGATGGCCCACAAAGAAAACAAGCAGCAGGTGCTATGGGGTGTCTGTTCTATGGGGCTGTGGGGAGTATGTTCTATGGGGTACTGTGAAGCTCTGGGGTATCTGTTCAATGAGGCACTGTGAGGGGGGGGTCTGTTCTATTGAGCTCTGAGGGGTCTTTTCTATAGGGGGCTATAGGGCTGTGGGCAGTCTGTGCTAGGTAGCAGTGGAATGTCAGTTCTTTGGGGCACTGTGGGGCTGTGAGATGTCAGCTCTATGGGGCACTGTGGAGCTGTGAGGTGTCAGTTCTATGGAGTTTGGGGCTGTCAGTTCTATGGGGTGCAATGAGACTGCGGGATGTCTGTTCTATAGAGATTCCAACACTGTTTCTTCCTGCTTCTCCACACCCATAGCAAGGGCATAGAGACTAACATGGGAAGTCCTGCAAGACAGATCCGCTGGCATCAGCCTCAGGTTCTTCCGTAGTTTGCCAGCAGCTGGGAGAGACCAGGGATGCTACCAGCAGGCCAGGCCAGGCCAGGCCGGCTCCATGGATAGCATTTCAGTGTGGGTGGGGCTGATCTGCTCCGTGCTGAACAGCTGATCAGCAAGGAACTCCCTGCCAATCAGCGGCTGAGCAGGAAGCAGATCAACCCCTTCCCTCCTGGTTCTATTGCATCCAAGTCAAGACGTGACATTAGCGACATGTGGACTAGAACGTGGGAATTCTGTTCTGTTTCTTTGTTTTTTAACCGGAGCAGCAGACCTGAGTTTGTTTGTGTGTATGTAACATCCATGACTAATGTAACATGCATTAACACCCCAAATCTAAACGCTCCTGCAGCACTTGCCACCGCTCCAATTTCCTCCACAGACTCCAGCTTTTGACCAAAAGCTGTGGTTTCTTCAGATCAGTTTTGTAACCCAGAAAAATGGGGGGCTTCCCGGGGCAACATGGTGTGGTCACATCAGTAAGAGGACAAGCCATCATCCCCTTTCCGACATGGTCCTGCCCCTATGGAGCATCAGAAAGGGGCGTGACAGCCCTCTGGCCCCACCCCCTGGAAGGAAGCCCAGAGGGGGGCTGAGTAACTTACCCAGACCAGAGCAGGTTCCAGCAAGGTGGAGCAGCTAAACTAGTGGCTGGGCTGGCCAGAATCTGCCTTCCTGGAGCCCGTCTCCGACACAAACACTCCCTGGGCGACGGAGGCCAAGGCCAGACGCTCTCAAGGAGGCGAGCTGCCTGCAGGAGCCGTGTCCAGCTCGGGGGTATCCACGCAATCTCTCCTGCAAACACGTTCCATTGCCTTGCTCTTGGCGTGCCGCCGGGGAGGTGGGCGATTGTGTTGGGGCAGTGATCTGAGAACAGGAGACAAAGCCCGAGATGTAGGAGATACCATTGAATGGCTCAGCAAAGACAGGAACAACGAACACCGCGCGGGTCGGTACTCTGATCACAGGGGCTGTGACTCAAGGAATCCTGGGTCTGGCAGCCAATCTTGTGGGTCAGGTTCCCACGCAATTATCCTACCGTCATAGAACTGTCAAATCAGAAGGTACCTCCTGGGTCATTTAGTCCAGCCTCCTGACCCTATTACTACTTTATATAGAACTTTTTGTATTCAAAGCACTGTACAATCCTTATCTAGTTCACCCTCAACACAACCCCATGGGCAGGACCGGCGTCCCAGGGCAAAGATAAAATGCAGAGTCCCTGGTGGCTTTGCTCCCTTGGGGACACCCTCCATGGGGCTCTAAAGATGGTCGTATTCGGGGCCCTGCTGGGAGGGAGTGGGGGCCCCATAACCTGCCCTGGTGAAAACAAGGGTGACTGTGGCCCCCTGGAAAGAGTGGGGCCATTGTCCTGTGGTAATGCTGGCCCTGTCTGTGGGGTAGGTCATTATTTTTCGCATTTTACAGATGGGGGAAATGAGGCTGAGTGAGACTTTCCCAAGGCCACCCAATGAGCTCAGGGCTAAGACAGGATTTGAACCCTGGCCCAAGTCCAACACCAAAGTCTCAGCTCAAAAGTCTCAACCCACACGTAGGTGCCTAAATAGATGAGGCAACAAATAAAAGTGATCACAGCAATAGAAATGTCTTAGAATGGTGTAAATAGACATTCCCAATCTGTGGTTTGTGCTGGCAGGTTAATGATCCTGATCTATTTTGCACGTCTTGGTTGCTGTCTGTGGTCAAGGATTTCTATTGAAATCTCAACATGGGGTCACACCGGCCAAAGTTTGGAGTTCCGCAGAATTAAGGTCAGGGGAGTCAGGGAGCAGGAGGGCCATTTGGCCACGCCCTTTTCTGACATGGCCTCACCTCTTAAGCATGGTGATGTGATAATACCCAGAACAGGGCCGAGGTCACGTCGGAAAGGGGTGGGGTCCCCATTTCCTTTTCCCAAGTGGTTTTCACATCGCAGCCTGAACTGCTAAATCAGAAAGTCAGGCGAGCGTTCTCTTCCTGATAAGTTCTGTTCATTGCTGAATGCTATCATTTTGTTACATTTAGAGACTATAGTCATTTTAATTTAGTTTTAAAGAAAAGTCTGAGGCTGTCCCAGAGAGACTGTACCTCCATGCTGGTCAGCGGCAAGCACCTGGAGTCCCTCGGAATTGCCCCAGAACGATTTGTGATACACACACACAAAGGGTGCTTCATGTGCAAAAGAAGTCTCTTTGCTGTTAACTACCCTGATGATCATGCTGGCATCAAGGACAATTGTGGGGGGAAATTCCCAAGAGACAGTAATGGTGACACTTCCAAAGACTACGCCCCACTCCAGGAGGGTCCCAGAGAAATGCAACTATTGTTTCCTGACCCACTCTAACGCCATTAAGGACCATCAAGAGACATCTGTTCAGATAAGCAGGAACTGCCCTGAAGCAGAGACAAAGCCGTTCTGAATGATAAGGATGAAGATGCGTCCACCGTACGGCACCCTGATGACTATCAGGCAGATGTTGCAATTGGCGACACCTCCTCAACAGGGTTCAGCGATGCCCATTGAAACCAATGGTGCTAACAACATATAAAAGACAAGATTAGAGACTAGAACCGTGACACGCAAGTCAACTTGCTGGCTTGGGTCCCTAACCCAAGAAGGAACTTTGCATTTGAGCCCACCCCAGGCCTCCCTCCGTGCTTTTTGGGACCAGCCTGCCACCCGCCATCTACCATGTGGATGAGTAAGATATCTTGCTATGTATTGTACTAGAGTGTAAGTGTTGTCAGGATCAGGAACCATGTATATTAACTGCCTCCTTGCTTTATGCAATTAAAAAAATCTATTGCCTTGATAACGATCAACGAGTCCCGCTAACAGTTAATTCTAGCTCTAACTTGGCTGGGCTAAATAATATGCAAGGGGCTGCAGCTCTAAATTGGCTAGGCTAAAATCTATGTATACAAGGAGCTGTGTTCATAAAGAATAGAATTATTTTGTTATCATTTAGGGCTGAGATGAGAATCAATTTGCTTCTCGCAAAAATGTCACGAGAATCGTTACCGAGATCTCATGACCATCTCGGTAACTGTTCAAAATCTCGGCAAGAATCTCACCCAAGTTTACCGTGGGCCGCTTACCATTTACCATGATTTACCATGTACTGTATACCGATTTACTGTGTACCACTTACCACGTTTGTGCCGGTAATGTGCATGCACGAAATGGCTGCCACATCTGTTCTACACATGTGCCGCCCTCTTAGAAGATGGCGCCGGCAGCATCGCTGGCATCATGGAAAAGGGCAGCCATTTTGCGTGTGCACATTACCGGGACCTACATGGTAAGTAGGACACAGTAAATTGGTATATGGTACGTGGTCAATCACGGTAAACGGTACACAGTAAATCACTGCAAACTGAGACAAATTCTCGACCAAGAAAGTGTCGAGGACCGGGGGTTTTCTCAGTGATTGCTTCTTGCTAAAAACAAGTTGAGAACTGTCATTCTTGGCAAGAATCGAGAGAAAATCGAGACTGAGATTCAGCCCTACTGTTGTTCATTATTTTATTCTACCACTTACCAGTCAGTATCTTTCTTAGGGCGCTTTTAGACAAGACACTTTTAATGTGGTTTTGTAAATGCGCATTTAAATAATGCGCATTTTTTTAAAACCGGTTTTGAGCATCTTTGATGATCTGGGGATGCCAAAACCGGTTTTTAAAAAATGCACATTATTTAAAAACCACATTCAAAACGGTTTGGGCTTTTACACGTTCACGGCAAATACACATTCAAAACGGTTTAGGTGTTTAAACGAGCATTAAAACAAGCACATTTTTAACCATCATGCGCAAATGTGTCTCGTCTAAAAGCGGCCTTAGACATTTACTGTCAAAACTATCTAGACCAGGGGTGGGGAACCTCAGACCCAGGGGGAAAATGTGGCCCATTAATGAGAGGGGGGCTGGCCCCTTTCCAGTTCCTGGATCTGGCCCCTGGATCCCATTCCTACCCCCAAACATTAAAAGACTGAGCTCAAAGTAAGGGAGCAGAGACGAGGTCATGCACACAAGAACAGGGGACCAATTCACAGTACAGATTCATGATCTGAACCTTCCTCTTCCTGATTGCACCCTTGAAACACCCCCGTCCACCACTTCTACGTGGGCCTCGGACCTTGAATTAATTTTCAAAGTGACCCGTGAGAGGGAAATGCTTCCCCACCCTTGATCTATACGCTGCTGAGATTGTTTCTTAAGAACCTGTGTTTCAGAGCTCTGTAACTGCACTGATATCACGTGGCTGTTATTGCTATTATTACTATTTTTTAATATAGCACCAGCCATGTTCCTGGCACTGAATAATCATTAGAGACAGATCCCCGCCCCAAGGGGCTTACAATTCAGGGTGGGCAAAGAAAGGGGGGAATATTCTTCACTTTGTCTCGAGACTCGCAGTCTTCTATTTCCAGATGTTATCCAGCATTGCAAAAGCATCGCTTGCTTTCCCTACACGGCACGTGACTTCGCGGTGCGCGTGACCATTATCTGTGATGGTGTTTCTCAACAAATAGATCTCTTGTAACTCATCTAGTACATCTTCTCCATCTTGCACCATGACGGGCTCTTGTGCATTACCAAGAAATGGTTTGTAGCAACCCAGGTCCCAAACCAGCACCCTTGGGACCCATGGCTGGTTCCACTGAACCACTGCCGCACCACAGCTGGACCCAGGCTTTCCTGGATGGGCCTGCTGTGGCCACACCCCTTAGCCTCCCAATTGGCCCTCACCCTAACCTTGGCCTACCCAACATCCTGATTGGCTGCCTACTAGTATAGAAGGCAGGCTAGTAGCATCAGAAAGGTGAGTCGATCATCTGCCCACCTCTCCTGTTCTTGCTTGGAACTCTGCTCCGACCCTTCTCCATTCTGGACCGGAACTTGCACCCACGTCTGGCCCCAATTCCCCTGGGGCCCCATCTGACTCCTGAGTTTGGTTTCGTTGGTGTTTCTAAGAAGACCAACTTCCCCTCCCCCCCCGCTCCTTTAGGTTGCTTGCCTGCGTCTGCATTTTTTCCCACCTTGTCTGTGTGAAGTGCAGTGTTGTCTGCAAAATTTGTAACTAAACCAGGTACGTGCACCTGGAACTTCTCAGCTTCAGGAATGTATCCCTGTCTTTCCCTATGTTGATGTTCCTTTCTCCCTTGTGGCCCTTCCTCTTATGCATCCTAGACTGTAAGCCCCTTGGGGCAAGGACTGGCCTCTAATTATGATTGTTCAGTTCCAGGCACATTGCTGGCATGCGATAAAATAGTAAATAATAATGAAATCTTGATCTGTCAGCCTATTTTCTATCCTCTCCAAAATCCGAGTCTCAGTTTCCCCACTTATAAAATGAGAATAATGGTGACTCATTTCTCCCAAAGTTTCCTTATTTAGGAGGAATGGTCCCTGTTTGGGTGGTGAATCCCACTGTCTCAAAGTCCCTCCTTCGTAAGAGAGACAAAAGACTGGTTGTTTGAGCCTCACGCACCTCTTTTCCGGTCACCTCCCAGGAAAAGCTCTTGAGTGGCCAATGGGGAGATGATGGAATGACAAGAAACTAAATGGACCGATAAGCAGGAGAGGGTCCGTCTCTCTTTATGCACGTGGAATGTCTGGAGGGGTGAGCACATGTGTAAATGCATGAGGGGCGGAGCTTATTCACTGTGGGGGTGGAGCTTGTTAGCCAAGAGGGCAGGGCTTGTCTCGCTTTGGCCACTCAAACTATTGGAGGGCATGATGATCTACCTCACAGGGTTGTTGCAAGGGTGAACTAGATAAGGATTTAACTTTGAACACTGAAATCGCTATGGAAATAATAATCGATTTGTCAACGTTGGCACTATATCATTAATAAATAATAATACCAACCACCACCTGCTGGGCATGAAAAGAGCTAGGATTTGGGAGTGATCTGCACCTCTTCAGGACAGATCCCAGCTCCCTGCCAGAGGAACTGTGTCCACTTTAGAGCCTCATCCTCCTCTGGCGTTAATCAGCATTGTCCTGTTAAAAGGCCGGCCTGCTTTATACCAGCCAAGGCTGTGGCTGACCCTGTCTGAACTCTTCAACTGAATGGGTAGTGTTGGCAAGAGTCTGACAGGCCCGAGGAGCATCAAGGAAGCTTCCACAATGAACCTCGGCTCTGCCAACATGCAGGGACCACCTACAGGGCCATCCCTCTGCCCGTAAGGATGCCAGTTAGTGCCAGCTGTGACGTGGCCGCTTGGCACGGTGCAGATGCCAAACCAGCTTACTTCTCATGAGCTGCCTAACCGCTGTTGGACTGCGCCAGCTTGCAGAGAGCGAGTTTCCCCAACCCAGAAAAGGAGAAGCCCCCTTATTCTCCCAGCACTGATGATCTCAGCCAGGGGGTCAGGAGCATTTCCCTGCCCACAGGCCACGTTGGAAAGGACTACAAGAGTTGGGGGCAGGGGTGCTTAAGGCGTGCACTCAGGATGGGGGGAGGAAAGGGAAGATCCAGACCATGGGTACATCCCCTCTCCTCGAGGGCATGCCGCACTTTTCTCCGGGGGGACATTTTTTTAATGAGCTTTTTTACAGCTCTTATCCAGTTCACCCTCTCAACCATCCTGTGAGGGACAAACCCTCAGCCCTTTGAGTGGCCAAAGAGGGGCACGCCCTGTCTCCTTGGCCAATAAGCTCTGCCCGCCAGTGAATAAGCTCCTCCCCCTCACAACCTTACACATCCATGAGTGCACACCGGGTAAAAACAGGCGTGCAGCTGGTGGGACCACTCCCCAGGCCGCCCCAGGGAGAAGATTCCCAGACAACGTGGCCCGGGTCAGGTCAGGGCACTGACCTGACATGGCTGGGAGCTATCCCGCTGGCTGGCCACACAGCTCCGGTACAGCTAAGAACACAACAAACAGGCAGCTGACTGGCCACACCCACGCTGTGCTCCCAGTGCCCCGCCTCCTGCCGTCGCAGGCAGCCATGGCGAATCCCGACCTGGGGCAGGAAAGCCACAGCCACACAGAGGTGCTTGCTTGCTCTGGCCTGGTTTGGCCCAGTTGGGAGAATTTAGCCCAGGCTGTAACCTTGGAGGTTGTCCGGAGGTCACAGCTCAGGCTAGCCCTCAACACCGCCCAGGGCAATCCCAGGCCAACATCTAGTGGGGCATGTTTACCTGTGCCGCTAGGCCCCACGCCAAAGCAGGCCAAATCACATCTGGCTTTACCTTCCTCCACACACACTTAGCCCACGCGCCGAGGGTTCCCTACCTCTGATCTGAGTCATCCAAACCCACGTTTTCTGTTGCTTAACATTTAACACTGACCCACTCCCGCTCTCAAAGGGTAACAGCAGCTAGGAAATGTAGTGGCCCTCGACCAGTTAAAATGTAGAGCCGATTAACCGTGCTGCTTTTACCGTATCTACCTGGGTTAAATATTAAAACCCAACAGAACCTTGGTACAACTTTATACAGCACAAATCGCTGGCAGGAGGGCGGGGGTGGTTGCAGCCAAAACATTTTTTTTTAATCTTTTAAAATTAATATTTGATGATTAGACAGACAGACAGATGTCCTTTTCTCTACTTTTGGGGCCTCCACAATGTCCCCCAGGGCGGAGTGCACGGCCCCCACTCTTTCCCAGCAGGGCCCCAAAGAGAAACACCATTAGGGCCCCACAGAAGGTGTCCCAGAGGAAATAGGGCCACGGGGAAGGGATTGGGGTCACCGGTGGCCCCCACATTTTATCTTTATCCTAGGCCCCACAAATTCTAAGGCCGGCCCTGCACGCATGCATATGTGTGGGGGAAGGAAGGGGAGCATTCCCTTATATATGGCAATGCATGCAAATGTATGGGGGGGAGGTGGGAAGAAAGAACTCAGTGACTAAAGAGAATCCATATGAGCAGCGGATAAGAGAGAATCTTAGCTACCAGACTGAAGTGTTAGACCCGTGGGGGGGAACAAGTGTGACTGGCTGCAATGTGACTGGAGGGGGGGGGTGGCGGTCACAATGCAGCCATGTCTGGGAGTTGTTCTAAGGAGCTTCCGATTGCGGAGGCAGTGGGGGAGTTGCTTTGGCAGGCCTCCCTCACCCCGCGGCCTGTCGGAGCAGAGAGTGCTCTGGGACCGTCAGCTCTTTCACGTAACTCGCCCGGGAAACTGGCTTCTTGGCAGGGAACCGAGTCCCGGCTGCTTAGCTGCAGCGAGCCAGTGGGAGAGGCGGGCTGAGGGGGACATCCGTACGCAGAGGTTCAGAAAGGCCAAGCGGGAAAGCCTCGCACCTGCAGCCCAAAGTCTGCTTGAAATAAGGGCAGGGAACCTCTTCCCCCTTGCAGGCCATTTTGAAAATTCATACAAGCTCTGTGGCCAGGGCAGGAATTTAGGATGGGGTGTGCTCAGGATGGGGGAAAGGAAGGGTCCAGATCATAGATTTATGCCCCGGTCCCCCCCGGTCCTTGAGAGCACGTTGTTGCCTCTGCTCTCTTCCCCTCAGCTCACTCTTTCAGTGTTTGAGGGGGGTAGGAGGGGATGGATCCATGGGCCAGAGGTAGGAATGACGGGCCAAACAAAAAACAGCTGTGCGCTAGATTTGGCCCACAAGCCAGAGGTTCCCCAAGCCTGGATCCAGTCCCTCCCCGCAAGCACTGACGTGAGCTCAGGGGAAGGGAGCAGAGAGAAGCCCATGCACTGGAGGAGAGGGAAATTATTTATTATTTATTAATCAATAATGGACAATAATTAGGGTCGCCATACCTCCCCTTTAATCCAGGACTCTTATGCAGCATTGGCTTCAATGAATGGCTGCATTGGGACCAATGCAACCCTGCACTGTGTATTTTTTATAAGTGTCCTGGATTAAAGGGGTGATATGGCAACCCTAACAGTAACGAACAATTCATAATTAATAAAGTTTGATTATTAATGCTAATGATTGGTTCTTAATTATTATTAATTATATAGCGCCAGCAGTGCACCTGGCACTGTTCAATCAGTAGTTATGGACAAATCCCTCCCCCAAGGGGCTTACAATCTAAGAGAGACAAGGGAGGGGGAGCTGAGGGAGAGGCGAACATCGGGAGAGACAAGGATACATTCATGAGGGTGAGAAAAGGCAGGTGTGCCTGTTTCACTTAGTTACAGGGAAGGGATTCTGAGGGAGGGAGCGGAAAGAGGGAGGGAAGATCATCCATGGCATAGATCAATGATTTGGTCCCTCCTCTGCCTGCCCCCATCCTGAGCACACCCGTTAAACCCCTCTTCCTCCAACTCCTAGCTGGCCCATGAAGCTTGTACTAATTTCCATAATCATGGGCGTAGCTAGAACGAGGAGGAACCACAGCGTATCCTAGGGGTGGGAATATCGGTATCAGATAAATCCGATACACCCGATAATCAGGTATATCAGATTAATCCGATAATCCAATAATCACCCGTATCGGCATACCGGATTTTTAACATTGGCTGCTTTACCGGTTTTTTTACATCACAGCCATTGAAGTGAATGGCCGCAATGTAAAAAAAACGGTAAAGCGGCCAGTGTTAAAAATCCAGTATGCCGATACCGGTAAAACCGATACCGGGGAGATCTGATAATGGTAAATCCGGTATTCCCCCCGGTGTCCCATCCCTAGTATCTGCACAGGGGCCCATGAGTTTGGGAGGTGGGTGGCTTGCTACTAGGAGGAGAGTCATGGAGGAGGGAGCATTCGAACTTCTACATCAGGACCCGTTCCAATCTAACTTATGCCTTTATGCCTTTCCCACCCCTGGAAAGGCTACTCTCAGTCTGGAGCAATCTGGTGCATGAGTCCTACAGAGCCCCTTAACAGCCCTCCTGACCCACAGCAGCACTCTCTGCCCCCTCTCCTCCCTCAAGTCCCACACTGCCCGGCGGCCACACAATGCTCGACCCTGTGAAGAGGTGGTTCTGCGCCAGCTCTGCCCGCAGGGTTGCCTTGACCTACATAGCCTTACTCCAAACCCAATCGGTGTTTAATACACAGCAAGCAAAAAGAAACCTAAAATCCTAGTTCTCTCAGTTACCTGAAGAAATGGGACAGTTGACTATCTGTGCTCCATCTAACCCCCACCCCGCAGCTCCCCAAAGGGTTTTAACATACCTCCTAGGGATGGGGATTTCGGTTTCGGATAACACTGAAAGTACCCGAAAATGGCCATTTCGGATTAATCTGAAATTTCAGGGTTTTTTCGGTTTCAGTACTATCGGATTTTTTGCATTGAATTTTTGTACCAGATTTTTAACATTGCAGTTTTTTCCCACTGGAAGAAACGCAATGTTAAATATCCTGTACAAAAATCAATGCAAAAGATGCGATAGTACCGAAACCAACCCCCCGTCCCCCGAAATTCATGAAAACCCAAACCGAAATTTACCTAAACCGAAATTTTGCCCAGAGTCCCATCCCTAATACCGCCCAACGTTTTGAGTTGCCAAAAAAAGGGACAATCCTGCCCCTTTGGCCACTAAGCTCCACCCTTCTGTGAATAAGCCCCACCCCCTCCCACACTTACACAAACAGCCCCCCTGCCAACATCCCAAGGGCATAAGAGGGACGGCAGCTCTCCCGCTTGCTTCTCATTCAGTGTGTTAACCAACGAGACATTAGCCCGCCCACCTGCCTGTTTACCAGGAGATCATCCCACTAGTCACTTGGGCACCGCAGCCACCAGACCTGTAGCCCCCCATTCACAGCGGGGTCTCGGAGAACATGGAGCCTACCATTGGGCTCCCACGTGTCCACATCCCAGCAATTAGGTTGCGTGCCGCTGCCGCCTCCGTGCGTACAGGTCAGCCAGCACCATAGAGTCGCAGGCGGAAATCCTAGAGCGTCCGAGGAGCGACTGCTTCCTGCCCCCCTCTCGCGTTCACTGGTGCTGCCTGTGGGGGCTACCCCCAAGTGCATAAAATACACGCAAGTGACTGCCTGTTCATTAGGGCTGGACGTGCTAACCGTGAGTGGGGGCTGCATGGACCGAACCCAAACTGCAGCGGGTTATCATCTCATTTGTAAGCACCCTTCATTTCTTGTCATTCCACCTTTTCCGCGTTGTCCTCTCAAGACTTTGCTTGGGAGACAACTGGGAAAGAAGTGTCCGAGAGCGTTGAATACGGGTCTTTTTGACCCTCTTTCTCCTGAAAGAGGGACAATGGGATCCAGAACCCAACGAGGATCTGTCCCTCCTAAATAGGATCTGTTGAGAGGTACGCAGCAAATACTGGCTGTGCCTCATCGAGTCTGCTTCCCCACCCCATCTTCCGCGAAGGTTACTACCCCTCCCGGTATTAACCCCTTCTTTCCAGTTTCTCTGGGTTAGGTAAGGGTGCCGCCATAACCTTGAGAAATCGGGGCTTTGGAGAGCGGGGCAGCTTCAGAAAGGGTCAAGGGCAAAGAGGCTTACCTGGCCCTGCTGGAAGTGCATACCACCTCACCGCTCCTGAGGGATCATGGGAGCACTACTGATTTAGCCGCTGCACTGCCGCTGCTCCGTCCTGACAGGCTCTGCGAGTTCCACCACGAGTCTCCGGAGGAACAGTGGGCCCTGCAGGAAGCAGCTGCCCCCATGCCAGTCCTGCCCCCAGGAATTTCCCAAGGGTCCCTAAAGGCCTTGGGAAGCCCACTGGCTCCACTCTAAAGGCCTGTCCTTCTCTCGTCCCTCATTGTCCATGACTTGTCTGGAACGCGGAGGGCTGTTGTCCCAAGTTTGGATGGCTGTAAACTACAGCCCTCTCATGGGTTTTAGCAAAGAGCTGGGAAATCCCCAGGCCACGACTGAAATAAAGCCAACCGCTGTTTTTTATTTGGCCCCTTTCCAGTGCCTGGATCTGGCCCTTGGATCCAGCTTTTGCCCTCAGACCCCAGGAGTGCACAGGCTAAGGGAGAAGGCAGCAGACAAGAGGGTGTGCATGCAAGGCTAAGGGGATCGATCTGGGGGCCAGATCCATAATCCAGATTCCAGACCCAACCCTCCCGTCACACCCACCCCTTTTCTCAAGGGCTCATCCCCCTTTTATGAGCAACTTGATGTCATGATGCTCAGAAAGGGAGCATGGGTCACATCTGAAAGGGGCAGGGCAAAGCAGCTCTCCTGCCTCCCCTGGAACATAATTCTGCCACCGCCCTTTACTCCTTCCCCATCTTCCTGCAGCCCACGCCCTGCAGTTTCTTCCCCGTTCCTTGCAAGTTCTTCCTCCTGCTTGTCTCAGATAATTCTTCCATTCTGGCACTGAAATAACTCACAGGGGGGTGTTTTTACACACACGTTTCTCCTGCACGTTTGCTGTAACATTCCGAACTTTCTGTGCGTTTAAATCACTCACCCAGCTCTTAAACATCCGGCTCTTTGAACTTCTGCGTAGAACTTCTCCCAGAACCTTTGTGTGTAAAAAGTTCTCTTGGTAAACTGCTTTGCTCCAGGCAGCTGGGGTCACTTGGTTTCCATGGCAACCTGTCACATCTACAGCTGCGGCTACTTTAGGCTGCCTCAGGTCAGTGTGTGCGTGTGAAGAATGCATCCGGACCTTACTTGTGGACTTGTAAACCCAGAAGATTGAAAAATCCAGAACTTTAAGGTGTATCTGAAAATACCCAGTGTCTCAGATTTGGCCTTAGGCAGGGGCGACAGGGACCTTGGCCCACCACACTGTCAGAGCCTTGCACCTATCCCTCTCAACAGGCCCTAGTTAGGAGAGAGTCAGGGCCTCTTTGGGTGCTGAATCCCACTGTCCCTCCTACATAGGGTTCAAGTCCGTCTTTCAGGAGAGCGTCAAAGACCAGTATTGAGGCCCCAGGCACCTCTTTCCTGGTTGCCTCCAGGGAAAAGCTCTTGAGAGAGGACAATGGGGAGATGATGGAATCACACAAAACTAAGGTGAATGAGAAGCAGGAGAGCATCTGTCCCTCTTTATGCATTTGGAATGTTGGGAGGCGGGTCCAAGTGTGTGAGTGGGCGGAGCTTGCCCCTCTTTGGCCAATCAAAACATTGGGAGGTATACACACCCCGGAAGCTTCTGGAACAGTGGTGGCTGTGTGGCCAGATATGCACATTTTGGAGGACACTTGTGATCAATAAAGTTTGCAGAGCTGCATTGGCACCAATTCAGCCCTGCAACCTGCATTTCTCATAAGTGTCCTCCAAGATTTGCAATACCTGGCCACCCAAGACCCCAGGAGCACTCCCAGAGCAGCGGCAGGGGCCTCCTTGGCACCAGAGACTCCTAAGGTCAGTGCTTCTTGTGTGGCTCACCCCCTTTTGCCATCGGTGGCCATGCCCCCTTCCTGTCCCCACCAGTAGCCCCCACCTGGGGTTGCCACTTCCCTCCAGGAGGAAAGCCGGAGGGGTTGGGGCAAAGGGAACGGTCAGTCACCCCCGTTTCTGAAGTAGCCTTGCACCTTACAGAGCAGCATCATGTCCCAATACTCCGCAGGGGGGCGGGGGCCGGTATGCCCCCTTTCTGGCAACATCCCGCACCCTTGCAGAGTGTTGTGACATCACGGAGCTCCAGGGGTCAGAGACATGTTGGAAAGGGAATGGAGAAAGCCCCCCTGGCCCACACTCCCGTTCTGAAGCATGGCCACTTCCTACCACCCTGATTATTCTGGCTAGCCTCCAGTGATTTGGAGAAATCAGGGCTCCTCTCCGAGTCTAGGTCAAACCCTGGAGAAGTGGCAACCCTCGGGCCCCGGCCTAGTCAGCCCTGAATGGATTAAACATGAGTCTGAAGTATGCAAATATGGGGGTGATTATTTTTATTATATAGATAGCACCAGCAATGGGCCTGGGGCTGAACAATTATGGCTAAAGATGGGTCCCTGCCCCCAAGGGGCTTACACTCCAAGACTGACAAAGGAGGAGAACAGAGATACATACATTTTACGTTCCCATTTTACAGATGGGGAACTGAGGCTGAGAGATAGTGACCTGCCCAAGGCAACCCAGTGAGCTGATGGTGATGATGGCATTTGAACCCTGGTCTCCCACAGAGCTCCAAGTCCAGCGCCTTGTCCACTAGGCTCCCAGATGTAGGTCGATATCTCTCTGTATTTTTGGTGTGGCCAATCTTTTTTTAAAAAAATGTTCCCTGACCCTGGTTTAGCAGAAAGGGAACATATTTAATGCTATACTGAGCCAGACCAATGGTTCACTGAGCCCAGCATCTAGTCTCTATTAATGGCCGCCTTGGCTGCTTTGGAGAAGAACCCAGCAGGTCATAATGAACGGATCCATTCCCTCCTGTTCACTCCCAGCTACCAACAATCAGAGGTGGCATCCCCCGACTTACTTGACTAGTAGCCACTGATGGACCTATATCCTCCACAAATTTATCCAATCCTTGTTTAATCCCAGCTATGCTACTGGCCTTCACAACATCCTCGGCAACAAGTTCCACAAGTTAACTGTAGCATTCTATCCGACATGAGGGAAGAGAGAGATTTGATCAAAGAACCCAGTCTGAGCTTTCCTTTGTGTGACACTTAAACTTGCTCAGACTGCCTGCCCTCACCTCGTACCATTACGTTCCGCACTAGGAGATTTACACAAGCCTCCAGCTTGATGGAGAGTGATTACCAGCATTCAGAAGACACCGCTGTTTGTTACCTTCTGTTTATCCCCGCACTGAGTACATTTCACCGCCTCTGTTAGTCCACTGTGTTCCTTCAGGGGATCTCCTTCGAGTGGGCTCCCAATTCAATATCTGATCCTCTTCCAAGAAAAGCTATTGAGACTCCGAACTTACAGTTCTTTTGGTCTGATCCGTGTGCTGAACAACTTGCTACATAAAAGCCCTCATTATGAAATTAAACTCAAAGAGGTTTTCTCAGAATCCTTGCCTTGTTGATCAGACTTTTTCCAACTCTGGGATGCGATTGCTGATTAAAAGGTTAAAGCTTCTCCCAAGAGCAGTTTCGGATACTGGACAGGGGGAAAGGCTGCACGCAAATGTATTTAATTATAATTGGCAACAGGAAGTCCATTTGTCCATCCCTCTTGTTCTGTCCTGGTGGCTGCCATCTCATTTACATACTGGTCAAAAGCCTTTTCTTTGCTCGGTTACATAATTTGGGTTACAAAATCCAAATGAACACTAATTATTCCCAGCGTCAAGCAGCGCTGTGCAGTTCGGCAGCAGGTTAGCTCAACCAAACTGCAATCGGAAGGGGTGACGCTCAGGGCTCTTTTAGACGAGCGCGTCGCCGCCGTGCGACCCGCTCGTGCGATATTTCAAAATCCTGCAACGTGGGATCACACGAGAGGGAAAATAGGGGATCCCGCGCAGGAAAGGCGGTCGCGCATTATTTTCTGACCACGAATTAAATACCTCGATGTGTGAGGTATTTAATTCACAGCCTCAGTTCCCCTTTCCTAGCATGGGTCGTTGCAGGAGACCTTTACAGAGTTTAACTAATGATTCCTCTCACCCATGCAGAGAGCCTCATTTGGCAAGAGGGACACCAGAGAAACTAGCCCACAAATCTTTAAGCAGCCACTGACTGGGTGGCATTCAACCTGACGGCCTAAGGTCAGGATTTTCAGTAGGTTGCTGATCACTCTTCGACCTTGCCACAGCTGGGGATCCGGGGAACCAGCTGCAGCTGAATCTTGTTCTTGCTCAAGATTCTGAGTTCCACTGAGTTCCAAACCTCTGTGGGGCTCTACCTAGCCTGGACACCATTGGCCGCCATCCTGCATACCTGCCATTCTCCAACCAACCGTGAGCAGGCGACATCCCCCCATCAGCCTACCAGCTCTGCCCGCCTTTGTGCAGACCCTCTCCATAGTGTTTCCCTCTCAGGAAGGGCCACCCCTGACACCCACCACATATCTGCATCCTCAGGACACCATATCCAGCCTGCCCCCACTTATCCCACACCAAAAACTGCCCCTCTTCTACCCTACACTTTTATGCTTTCGTCAGGAGGCAGGATCACAATAGCAGGAATGAGGTAAAGGAGCTGTCATGCCCCCTTTCAGACATAACCCTACCCCTTCTTTATTTTATTTTTTATTATTATTATTTTTACAAATTTCTAACCCGCCCACCCTGCCACAGGTAGCTCTGGGTGGTGCACAACATCAAATATTAAAAAACATTAAAACAACTTTAAAATAACAAAGGGAGGAGTAAAAATCCCTAACCACCCATCACCCTAACCCATTCCCCCCAAAGCCAGGCAGAATAGCCATGTCTTACAACAGCGTCGAAACGAGGGGAGATCCGGGGCCAAACGGGCCTCCACCGGCAGGGAGTTCCACAGCCGTGAGGCGGCCACCAAGAAGGCCGTCTCCATCGTGGCCTCCCAGCATACTCGGGGAACCTCCAGGAGAGCACCCCCCGATGACCGCAGGGACCAAACCAG
Source organism: Sphenodon punctatus (assembly GCA_003113815.1). NCBI lineage: Eukaryota > Metazoa > Chordata > Lepidosauria > Sphenodontia > Sphenodontidae > Sphenodon > Sphenodon punctatus. The sequence goes on from QEPC01007512.1 coordinate 12,041,144, forward strand.
AACCCAGAGGGTGAGGCGGTCCCGCAAATAGGTTGGGCCGAAGCTGTTTAGGGCTTTATAGGTGAGCGCCAACACCTTGAATCGGTAATATGTTCCCGGCGGCCCAATCCCACCAGGAGACGGGCCGCCACGTTCTGCACCAGCTGCAGTCTCCGTACCGTCACCAAAGGTAGCCCCACGTAGAGCGCGTTACAGTAGTCAAGCCTAGAGGTGATGAAGGCGTGGATGACGGTGGCCAGGTCAGAGTCCGAAACATACGGCCCAAGCCGATGCACCAGATGCACTGGAGACTCGGGGAGCAGGCTTACACAGAAAGCTTTCCATCCTCCTTTGTTTGGCCGTCTTAACAGCGGGAGGGGAGTTGCCAGCTGCCTCAGCTCTAGATCTTTTGAGGGTGGACAATGGACATACTTCTCTCAAAGGAAAATACAGGGTCCCCGGACCGACTGGCCAGCGCCTAAGACCACGTGAACAAGGGCGCACCCTTAAGCGCACGGCCTCCGAGGAGTGCACACCTTCGGCGCAGTCGAAGGCAGGCAGCCTCGCCTTTATGCTGATCCGCCGGCTCCAGGTGCAGTCTCCCAATCGCTCAGCCTGCTGCTGCAGTTCCCACTGCTCACTGTCCACTCGCGCTGGCCACTCACACCGCACTTGTGAATATGACTTAGTGCATTTGGTGTAACACACTCCCTTGCAAGAGTGGGGAGAGAAAGAGAGAGACACCATGGGTTTCAGGGCAGAAGCCTGTGACCACTATAAGTGGGGAAACTGAGTCACAGCTGGGTTTGGAGGTGCAGTAGAGTGCCAGGTCGTGAATCCCCAAGCGCCAATTACAGTGATTTCCCAAATGATTGCTTATACCTGTCCTGCACTGCTCAGTCTATTGTTCTGAATTTGTGTGACCCAAAAGCTTACATTGTGTGACCCAAAAGCTCCATAGGGGCAGGTTGGAAAAGAGGCCAGAAAGTCCCTATGGCTTACATTTGGGACTGGGGTTCCATTGACAAGGGCAGAGGAAAGGGACTGACACACCCCTTTCAAACATAATTGTAACGCGCTGGACTGGACTATTGTAATGCTCTACGTGGGGCTAGCCATGATACCGGTTCGGAAGCTGCAGCTGGTGCAGAACGCGGCGGCCCATCTCTTTACGGGGACGGGCCGCCGAGAGCACACGACCCCAGTGCTTCGTTCTCTGCACTGGCTGCCTATAGCCTTCCGGGCCCGTTTCAAGGTGTTGGTGTTTACCTATAAAGCCCTACACGGTTCCGACCCAACCTACCGGCGGGATCGCCTCACTCCCCACGCGCTGGAGCGGCCCCTGCAGTCTGCTGGGAGTGCCCTTCTCGAAGTCCCCCAAGTTGCTTGGGGGTTCTCAGTGGCTGCACCAAGGCTGTGGATTTCCCTTCCGGCAGAGGCCCGGTTGGCCCCAGACCTCCCCTCCTTCCGACGAATCTGTAAGACCTGGCTGTTCCGCCACAGGTTTTTGGTGTGGGAGTTGGGCAAAGTGTGAGGGGTGAGGGTTAGGGCGGCGGCGGGGTGGTGTTGGTGTTTTTGCCTTGTTTTACTTCCCCAATTATTTATTGTATTTATTCGTGTTGTTTTCAGCTGTTTTTATATGTGGTTGTTGGGAGCGGGATTTAAAAAAGAAGCTAAAATAAATAAATAAACTAATCCCGCCTCTTATGAAGCGTTGTGATGCCACTATTTGTGATGGTGAAAGCGAAGCAACAGCGCCAACACACTCCTTACACAATAGGATTCGGTAAAACTGAGGCGTATAACTGAAAGGTATTCATGTTGGATATTTATTTTATTTAATAAAAATAAATTAATCAGTCAAATTGTTTCAAAATAAGGAATCCTGTGATTGGAATCATTTTGAGATAGAAAGGATGTGCAGAGAAATGGCATCCTAAAGAGAAGTTAGACGGTGAACTTGAACTGCAAAAGCCAGTGTAAACCAGTTCAGGACAGAAGGGAGTAAACCTTTAAATATGTTAAATGACTTCTCCATTGGGAACGTGATCACCACCCCCTTCCAGCGAAATCTTTAGAAGCCGATGGAAACCTACTAATAGAATAACACAGAGAGGAGGCAACCTCAACTGATCACCTTAAAACTTGGGAGAGAGAAGAGACAGGAAGACTCTCATCTTGGGATCTGAGCCAGGAGGGATGCAAGGACTTGGACAACATAAGCTAAAAAGCTTTCCTTGATGAATCCCACCCCCCACCCCCAAGCTACTGAACCCATCCCTCAACAACCGGGTTGTGATGGACATTAAAGTATTCTGGACTCCTTGGTAGGGTAAGCTACTACAGCTAGGAACTACAATAAAGTTTAGAATGCGTTATCTTTTGTTTTATTTCAATACTGCACTCTTATGAATCAACCATGATAAATTTAACTTGATTTTACCCATCTTCTTCTTAAGAACCCTGTCTGCCTGCGTGTGTAATTATACGCTGGGGAACCTCACGAGGGAAAGGGGAATCCCAGGTTTCATACCCCAGGGGAAACCTACTCAAGCCATTTTCACGATGCAGCCGGGAAGGCTGGGACATGACGGCTGGACTGGGGGGGGGGGGACACAAAGGGGGAAGCTCAGGGGGGAGTGTGTGGAAATAGACCTGAGTGGCCCCCACTGCCTCTGACAATAACGCTCCATAGGGGCAGGTTGGAAAAGAGGCCAAAAAGTCCCTATGGCCACCCAGCCCCTTTTCTGAGAGAGCTGCCTCCTGTCACCTCTGGAAGCCTAGGCTCTCCAGGTTACTGGGGACACCCCTGGCTGACATGGAGGAATCAGGGCTTCTGGGTCAAAACCCAGAGTTTCCAGGCAAAGCCCAGAGAGGTGGCAAGGCTATTTGGGACCAACACGGCAGCCACACTCTCTTTGCAGGGAAAACCAGCCACCAGCCTCACAGTGGGCCAGAAGTGTTACATCCCTATGACTGGGCTTCTCTCTGGCCGGGGGCAAGGATGCTTCTCTAGGCAAGGAAGGCTGTGCTTCTGCGACAGTCCAGCTAAAGCGTGAGTCTGCATGGCTGACGCTAAAGACACAGGCTGTAGCTGCCTCCTCGACAGATCGGGTATAGGGGGCACAGTTGGGAGTCAGGAGACACGATCCTCCCCCCTCCGCCCCTTAGCTGCCTCCATTGCTGTCCACCGGCCAGTTCCACCCTGGTCCTCTGCAGCTGTGTCCTCTGCAGCTGAGGGGCGAGGCTAGCGGGGAGCCCTTTGCTGTGTCACAAATGCTCCATACGGGGGGCATGATAACATCTTTGCCCCGCCTCCTCCAACATGGTGCTGCCCCCTCCGAGTTCCCTTCCGGAGGGAGGTGGTAAGTCTGGCTAAACATTCACCCCCACCAGGTTTGCCCCATAGATGGTTCTCATCTCCGGCCAGACAAGGGAATACTGAGAGCAAAGCCGCCTGTGTGTGATTTGCTCCGGTGATGCGTGGCCCAAAGGCTTCTGGTCCATCAAGCCATTTTGCTCTTGCCGATTGGCCGGTTCAACAATGGACAATTGGACAGTGTCACATGGCTGTGCTAGTCAAGGAGGCTCTGGCTTGGGCAAGGCACCAATGCCATGACAGCTCCCTGAGGAGGAGGAACAGCTTGCCCAAGTTGTGCTGCTGCTACACTCCGACACCAGGAATAAGGCAAAGCCTGCTCATTGTCGCTCTCTGAAAGGATCACCCTGAGGTGGGTGAACTCCCCTGACTTTTATTATTAAACCCATCTCATGATTTCTGGGGAGCCTGACTTGTGATTTTGGGGGGATCAGGCTGGTAATAATGGGGGCAGCTGAGGTGTGATAATTCTTAGCAGTGGGTAACACCGCTCCAGACTTGAGAAGAAGCCCCCTGAGCTCCAAAAGTCCTGCCTCCCCTTGGCTGCTCCCACAAGACCTGCCTCCCTCCCTTTGAGCCTGTCAAACCTCGCCTCTTCCTGACCCCGCCCCCCCTCATGAAACCCCGCCTCCTCCTGGATCCCTGTTCCTCAAACCCCATAATAACACAAGTAGTGCCCTACTGGGTCCAACCAACTATCAATCCATCGAGCCCAGCATCCTGTCTCCGACAGTAGCCAATCTCTTCTCTCTTGGGAGAAGTACCCAACGGGTCACACAATGAGCTATTCTTTTTCTTTTTTTTCTTCCCCCCCAAAATAAGATGTTACGTCCCCAAAACCTACTTGGCTAATAGCCATCAATGGACCTATCCTCCAAGTACTTACCCAATCCCTTTATAAAACTAGCTACACAACTGGCCTTGGCCACTGCCTCTGGCCGCAGACTCTGCAAGTTAATTGTGTGCTGAGTGGAAAAAAATACTTCCTCTTATCGTTTTTTTTTTTTAAATCTTCTACCAGCCAACTTCATGGAGTGTCCCCTTGTTCTAGTGCTGTTAAAGAGGGTGAATAACCGTTCCCTATTCACTTGTTCCACACCACTGATGATTTTATAAACTTCTATTATAACACCTCTCAGTTGTCTCTATCCCACCACCGATTGGTGTGCCCCAGGGCTCAGTCCTGGCTGGGACCTCTCCTCTTTCTGCACTTGTTCCCTTGATGCACTGCTCTCTTCCTATGGCTTTCAGTACCATCTTTATACTGATGGTTCTCAGATCTACCTCTCTGTACCAAAACTCTCACCCAGAATTCAATCCCAGATCTCAGCCTGCCTGTCTTGACCTCGCTGCCTGGGTGCCTCCCCGCCACCTTAAACTTAACATGGCCAAGACAGAAGTTCTTATCTTTCCTCCTAAACCCACTTCTCCCCTCCCGCCTCTCATCCTCCTGATCCCCTCAGTCCGTAACCTTAGGGTCGTCTTTGACTCCTCTCTCTCCTTCTCTGCTCACATCCAAAACACTGGCAAAGCTTGTCAAATTGCCAAAATCCATCCCTTCCTGACTGAACACACGGCTAAAACCTTAATCCATTCTCTCATCACATCCCTGGTTCTCACAGGTCTCCCACGGAGCCACTTACCTCCACACGTCTATTCAAAATTCGGCTGCGAGACTCACCCTCCCTGCACGCCGTATTACAACCATGTGACCCCTCTCAAGTCGCTACGCTGGCTCCCCATCCGCTTCCGCATACAGTTCACACTTCTCCTACTCTCCTACAAGTGTCTTCACTCTGCAGCTCCCCAGTACCTCTCCTCTCTTATCTCCCCCTACACCCCTACTCCTGACCTCCTTTCATCGGGGAAGATGCTCTTATCTGTGCCCTTCTCCTCCATCGCCAACTCTGCGCTTCCCACCTTGTTGCACCATATACTTGGAACATCCCAGCTGGCCAACTAGTTCTATGCTGTCACTGAGTTAGGTATAATAATTGGTTGGTAAGGGACGGGGGAGAGTCAAATAACAAGAGGGAGAGAAAGGGGAAGCAACAGGGGAATAGGAAGGGGATGAGGTCGGAAGAGAGGAAGCAAGATGCATGGATTCGTGGTGGTGGTGGGACCTCAACTTCCATAGACAAGCGGAAAAGTGGCTCTTCTCAAAAAACCGGCTCTCTACCTCCCTCTAGTGGCCACCCAAAAAAGTTTCTGTATCTCTTTGAACGCCTGTAAAGTCAGTCATCGTTTCTGCCTGGAAAGCGAACGCACATAACAATAGCTACTCATATCTCTCGTGGAGGATAGGAAATCTCTCGTGGATGATTTCCTATCTCCCACGGGCTGCCACGTTGGTCCCACGCGTGAAAGAAACAAGACCAAGGCCGACACACCTGACTCTACAAGAGTCAATGGCAGAACTCACCTATTTCAACGGAATGAGGATCGCGAAACAGGGGGCCCCACTTTGGTTGATGTGTGTGCCCCAAGCTTTCAAGCTCCACAGAGCTCTTCTTCAGGCAGATCTGAGGCTAGATTTCATACCCACCTAAAGAAGAGCGCTATACCGGCTCGTTTCTATTTGGCCCCTGCCCAGTTCCTGGATCTGGCCCCTGGATCCAGTTCCTACCCCCAAACGCTGAAAGAGTGAGCTCAGGGGAAGAGAGCAAAGATGAGGGGGCACACAAAGAAAAGGAGACTGCTCGATAATCTGAGCTTTCCCCTAGTGCACCCCCACCCTGAACTTCTATGAGGCCCTCCGAGCTTGTACTATTTTTCAAAGTGGCACCTGGAAGGGGAAAGGTTTCCTGCCCCTGGTAGAGGGTATTCTGCCTTGGATCCAAGGGGTTCGGCTAGATGACATCCCAGGCCCCTTAGTTCCAACCCTGCAACCATGATTCTAACACTATGCTCTGAGGTAAACTCAACTACCTATTTCAGTGTAATTAAATCCAAGTAGCTACTCCACTTTGGTAACATTCGGACGAAGAGTGCGAACTGAAGTAGTCTCCTGCATCCATCTTCCCCCCTAGCTGAGATGTAATGGTCGCACTAGTAAGCGTTCGCACGAACGGTTTACTTTGGGATACAAACTGAAGGGAAACACGTACTCCTCTTTGTTTGTTACTGGAGTACCTACTTCGATCTGACTAACTTCAGTTTAGCGCCCCGTTCGTACGAACGCTTCCGGGGTAAAGCAGAAGGAAGGCCCAACTATCTTGAATTAACTGTTCCTCAGAACAATGACCTAGGTTTAGTGTTACTGAGCATCCATACCAGAGTAGGAAACCTCTGGATCTTGGGCCAAATCCACCTCACAGCTAGTTTTTACCTGGCCCCTTTCTAGGTCATATCCTCAACCCCACTGCTCTCGGAGCAGCTGGGCGGGCGGAAGGTTTGAAAAGGTTTCAAATTTCAGTATCGTTTCTCCCTCTAGACTGCAGAAATGAAAGTGAAAGAGGAACGCAGTTCGAGACCAACAATGGAGGAGACGGTGGTGGTGGAGGAGGAGGAGAGGTTCTGTAAGAACTGGTAAGATTATTTCTCCAAAGGGGTATTCACCTGGGGGGTCTCTTAGTAATGCACGGTTAGCTCTGGAAAAGCAGGGGGTTCTCATCAAAGGGCTCTCTTTCTGAACCAGGGGCCTTTGAAGGAGTTTCTCTCAAAGGTACAAATGCATTTTGTTTCCCCTTCAAGTTTTAGATCAGGGGTATGGGCCACTTTGAAATTCATACAAGCTTCCCCGGCCACAAAGGAGCTGGGAATGCTAAGGAGAGGTGCTTAGGGTGAGGTGAAGGGGAGGAAGGCTCCAGATCGTGGATCCATGCCCTGGATTTTATTCTCTGTCAAGCGCCAGGTACATCGCTGGTGCTATATAAAAGCTTAATAATAAATCATAACAATGAATAATTAATTAATAAATCCAGGAATGCATGCCTTCCTCTCTGCTTCCGTCCCCTAAGCTCACTTTTTCAGGGTTGGAGGGTAGAGAGGCCGGATCCCTGGGCCAGAACTAGGTATTGGAAAGGAACCAAATTGTGGGCTGGATTTGACCCAACTAGCTGCAGCTTCCCCATCTCTGTTTCCAGTGGAGATAATAAAGGATATCTTCTGAAGTGCTTTGTATATAATAAATATACAATATTATATGATTGTATAATTACAATATTTATTATATTTCTATAATAAATATACATTGCATTATATATTAGGTTATATTATAATATAATGTATATTATAAATAAATAGAATAAATATACACAATATTAAGTATACAGTAACATTGGCAAAGAGATGTCATACATATGCCGTTTCTACCCCACTCTAATTAAAAAGGCTCAGGGTGCCTATATTTATTACATTGTATTTCTACAGCCAGACCCACTGTTAGGAAGTTTTCAGAGTGGGTGGGGGCTCAGGCTGCTTGCAACGCCGCCCCCCCCTTGAGTCCAGACTGAACTGAGCCCCTTCCCTCCATGGTAGCCACATCCCTGCCCCTAACCTTTGCAGAGTTCAAGTCAGGTATTCTCAATCACCGTGTTTTCCTGACTGCAGGGTGTAAACAGATATGGTATTCACTCAGATTGTGTCTTACCTGCTAAGATGGCTAATGTGTTGCCTCAGCCACGTTAGGGCGAGGCTAGTCAAGGTACTTAGGAAGTAAGTTAAGAACAGGTTTGGGTGGCCCCTTATTTTGGGAGAGACCCCCGTCCCCACTGTTGCTCCCCCAGTACTGGCTCCAGACAGCCCTCTGTGATAGCCAAGCCCCCCACCCTAGTATCCGCACTAGCCTCAGTTCCCCACACTCTCCTCAGGCTGCCCCCCATGCACCACTGCCAGGCCACAGCGAACTATATTGTGACATCAGCAGCAGATGAAACAATCACCGGTCTGAGTCCCAGCTCATTAAAGTCTGTTTGTTGGGAGGCCTCAGGAGTACGGTTCCCGCCTCCTTTCCGGAAGAAACCCAGAGCGGGTGGGACAAAGGGTGTGTCGCACCCCTTTGTGATATAGCCACGCCCCTTAAGTAGCATCATGGCATCATGACACTGCGGGGGGGGAGGCCCCTTAAGGAGCATCATGGCATCATGACACTGCAGGGGGGGAGGCCCCTTAAGGAGCATCATGGTGTGTCGCACCCCTTTGTGATATAGCCACGCCCCTTAAGTAGCATCATGGCATCATGACACTGCAGGGGGGGGAGGCCCCTTAAGTAGCATCATGGCATCATGACACTGCAGGGGGGG